>JAUMHO010000008.1:3794288-3823918 GCA_032360965.1 Ulva armoricana
CGTAAAGCAGGCGATGACGGCAGACAGCCCAAGCATGTGGCCACACGAATTGACGACGCAAGAAGGAAGGCAGCGACGAGGGAGCCACAGAGGCAGCGGACCCGCACTGACGCAACAATGCTGTTGGTTTACCGACTGACCTTGCCGCAGCTGTAGCCGGTGTGCCCCGTTATTGTCCTTCCTCGACCATGGTATTTCTCTTCTGACAGCCGGCACTTGTGCGTCTGTTGAGTCAGTGCCGCCAAAAGGCTGAATGAACATACGCAGGATTCGCCGCTGACCCTCATCGTCCGCGGACCCAACCAGATAACGTGCGTCAGCGTCCCGAAGGCCCATAGAGCCTTTTTGCCCATGTCTCCACGGGGTGTGCCCACCCGCCACGCATTCTCGCTGGGGGTGTCCTACGTTGCCTGAACTCGGCAGCCTCTTCCTGCTTCTGTGCTGCGGTGCTGTGTCTACCCGAGTGTCTGTCCTCGAGTCACGGCTCTGCTGGATGGAGCCTCTCCATCAGCTGCCCTCGAGAGCTATGACTTGCACTTTTCCGCCCTATCTGCAGGGGTGCTGTGGGTGATGCTGGTTCGGGTTTGGCGTGATGCCCGTTTCCCAACATAGATGTCTACTGTTGAATGCCGAAGGTGTGCCTGCGGCACGGCAGGCTTGGGTCATGCATGGAGCACAAATTGTGCATCATGGCGGTACTGTTTCCGGCCGCCATCACTTTCGCACGCGACACTCCTTGGCGTGTGATTCGGGTGGCCTATGGCCGTACGCATCTTGCATGCATGCGCACAGGGGCGGCTGAGAATGTGAGCGAGGCCCACTCATGTTGGCCAGGTGCCCGACCCTGCCCCTTTAGTCCCTTTGAGCCGTTCGACCGGATTGCCACCAAAGATGCCATGCCTCGGAGCGCTCAACGTCGTGGTACTAAAAGTTGAAGCGTGGAGCTCGACCATATGGCCACTTGGCCAGCAAATATTGGCTGGTAGCTGGTAGCCACATTTTCTGGGCTGTCGACGTCGAAGTCTTTCCGGCGCGTGATAGTTGAGTAAAACACATCCCATGCAGGCTCTGCAAGTTCCGTTGTCAACACAGGTGAACTCTATCGTCAATCTGCTAGTCAATTGGTGCTGTGTGTGCGTCCTTCGCGTGCGAGATGCTCAGCTCTGATCGCATAGATTCACCACTAGACGCATGGCTGGGGGATGAGTTAGATCCTCGTGTCGAATGAATAGCTTGAACGGTAGGTGCTTTTGTCGCTCTGCTGATTGGCATGTGATCGATCAACCATAGATCAACATGTTTTCGGTGTGCTCGACGTCCAACCTTATGCATCGCCTTGCGGCTCCCCTCAATGCACGCGCCAAGCTTCCCCAACCCCGAGGATCCGCAATACGATGTCAGATTTCAACGCTGGAGACGCCAGGTGTAAGGACAACATCCCCAATGGCCAGATCGTTTGAATTTTGCACTACGCCCCTCAAAGTGCGAGCGTTCGAAATAGATCAGTACGGGGTTGTAAACAACGCTGTATATGTTCAGTATCTTCAACATGGTAAGATTCGATAGTAATTTGCGATGTTTTGCTCTGCGTCACAGCTGGCATGAACATCCATGCTGCTTCTGATAGATGTTGCCACTGCAATTCATGCTGCAAAGCGCTTGTGACATGTCGTACAGCGCGTCACGAACTACTTGAAGCTAGAGATCTAGAACACCACCCAGAGATCCCTGCATATGCATTGTCAGAGCTGAAATTGAAGTACTTGAGCCCCTTGCGCTCCACGCAGACCTACATCATCACCGTTTCTGTGCAAGCATTCAAGAGAGCCAGAGTAATTCTGAACCAGCGTGTAATCCTCCTTCATGAAGATGATGAGGAAAAGGACCAGGTGAGTAATAGTTCGAAACCTCTCCTGGGTACAACCCCCTGTGGGTACCTGTCACCACTTGTGGTACGCAAATGGGGTCCTGGTTTCACACGAATGTAATGGGTTCATTTGTCGTGCAAGCACACTCTACATTATCGCGTCCAACGACCATGTTTCGCTTGCAGTTACACCCAAGTCACCCCGCGAACTTCACACATGCACCCTGCCTGCATACATACCTCTCTTGCAAGTTGAACGAGAGGCTCATGCAAATGCGTCACGGCATGCACTTCCCCGTGTCATATGTGGAGTGGCGGAATGAGAAGCGGTGTACCAACTGCAGGTGGTTGTTGAAGCCCAAGCGACGGTCGTGCTCCTGGACAATGACTACCGTCCATTAAAGATTCCGGATTTCTTCGTTGAGGAATTCACTGCTTACATGGATGAAAAAAAGTAGGCGGCGGATTAATGGCCAGCCATGCCTCACTATTACTACATGCATTGCCGTAACGGCGGGTCCAAGCTATGATAAGTGTAATAAATGAATGCGCACCTCCTGCATGAACGGACATGTGCATCCTAACCTACACGGTCACCGACCAAATGATAATTGCGGCACAGCCTGGCACCACAAAACCGCACTGCTGTGATTGAGAGAATGGGATGCAGCGTAAAAGGCAGCAAGTCCCCAACACTACACAGCTACCCAGAGTGTGCTGGTGGGGTGTCACGGCATTGTGGTGTTGCCTGCTTCAACCGGACTTCTCATCGCTGCTCGGCTTCCAGGAGTAGTTGCTTGAACGAACATATCCCGAGTCCTTGATGAGCTTCTCTCCGGCCTCCACCGCACGGCTGCCGTACTCGTAAAAATTCATCTTTGGCCCCTTTCCATCATCGATCTGGTGCAATACAGGCGTGAACATAGCCCAAGAGGCGCGAAGCTCATCACGTCTCACGAAGTGCTGCTGGTTGCCCTGGATCGCATCCAAGATCAGCCGCTCATATGCTTCAGGGATGTATGCATCAAACCTGCAACAGCTCCCTTCCATCAGCCAATTCACATGGACCACAGCGCTCTGCTACCCTATCACACGCATTGAACCGGCCTGGTCACACCTCACGTACATCCACAGTAATGCAGTTCCATCTCGCACTCACGTGGCCGACACAGTTGCACACCACACCACTGCACACCTCACAGCCCACCTGGCCACTCCTGTGACAGACAGTACAGTGACAAATGTGTGCATCAAATTGGAATCGCAGGGACGTGTCGCCGATCCAGCTCACGCTGCTTTGACTCGCCGACGACTGGAACTGAAAACCACCGCCTCTGACGGTATCTGCATGACCACATGGATCCACCTGCCCGCCAGGTAACAGGCCTGCAGCAGCCGGGCGCACCGCTCTTTGTATGTGAGGTTCAACTCTGACATCATCGTCTGCATGTCCAGCCCAGGCTTCTTCATAGCCATCTTCATGTACATCGCATCCTTTGGCTTGAGTTGCATCACAAACTCATTCCGGAACCCCTCCGGCGCCTCCCCGAAGAACCCCGGCTGGCTTCGGAACTGAACTCTCACCTCCATCTTGGTCTCATTCATCGCCTTGCCAGCCTTGATGAGCATCGGCACGCCCTCCCACCGCTCGTTGTCACACATGATGCGGCAAACGGAGTATGTAGGTGCGTTGGAGTCCTCCGGGACACCCTCGTCGTCCTTGTAGCCTGGCTTGTCGCCCTTGGCCGTGTACTGCCCGATGACGACATCTTCTGCCTTCAGGACCCGCATTGAGCGAATGGCTTTCGTCTTCTCATCACGGATGTCGTCAGGATGCATCGACACGGGCCGCTCCATGATGAGTAGGGCCAGCATCTGCACTATGCGGACACCCGGTCATCAGACTTGTTCCATGTCACGCACACAGGCCTCACCAGATGCTAGTGTTGACCCCCATGGTAAAATGTCAATGCAAATGCATGAGTGAACGTGATGGCATGACCTGAGGGATGGCTGCAGACATGCGCCTGCATGCAGCACGGATCGCCATGCAATGGCCGCATGCAGACCACAGCTTTGCATGAAACAAGGAGCATGTCAAGTCGACACTCAGCAGGGCTGCCAAGTAAACTGGAGAGTGGAGCGGCACAGGCAAGACGTCACAGCATGCCACCAAAACGGCGTCCAGCCCTAACAGAGAAAGTGGTACATGCAGCAGTACAGGCACCGTCGGATGCACAGTTACAAGTGGAAGAAGTGCCACTGCAAAGTTGTGGGGGTGCCTGCTTGGCACCGGAGACAGACCTGCAGGAGATGGTTCTGGATGACATCTCGGATGATTCCAAACTTGTCAAAGTAGCCACCACGCCCCTCTGTGCCAAAAGCCTCTTTCATGACGATCTGGATGTTGTCGATGTGCTGCCTGGACCACACTGATGACAGGAACAGGTTGCCAAATCGCATGACGAGCATATTCTGCACGCACACGAGTCACCCTGGGCACCTGTCCTCACAGAACCAATCTACCCGTAAGCTCCCTAGAGGCGATGAGATGAGATGAGGTGGTATGGTATGAGGTGGTGGTCTCCTCTGGAATTGCTCAAGTGCTGCACTGCGTGACACTGCAGAGGCTGGCGAGCATGTGTAGAGAGCGACCGGTTGCAAACCTGTGTGAGCTCCTTCCCCAGGAAATGGTCAATTCGGTAGACTTGTTGTTCAGTGAAAAGGCCGGCGACTTTCTCAGCGAGATCCTCAGAGCTGGCTAGGTCACGCCCAAACGGCTTCTCGATGATGACCCGCAGCCATGTCTCGGGCTTGGCACTGCTGTCCGCAACAGAGAACTCGGAGCAATTCTGCTTGATGTTGTTGAGAACATCAGGATAGATTGGTGGAGGCAGAGCGAGGTAAAAGAGGCGGCCAATGGTCTTTGCGTTGGCTGCCGACTCGAGGCCATTGAGAGTTTCAAGCAAGTTGGCAAAGCCTGACGCCTCATCATACGGGCCCTGGCAGTACGTTACCTGCACAGTGTAGCCTTGGTACGCTTCTGTCCCGAGTTGCAGTGCCTGGCTGCTCGTGTGTAGTGGCAACGTGTGTGCCGGGAAGTAGGGCACAGCTTGCTAGCAGCCGAGCGCCATGGAGTTGTGCACACTGTGATTCTCCCAATGCCGGTCTTCCGCCGTTGCAGCCTTCAAGCACAAGAGGGACCGCACAGTTTTCAGGAATGCCTCTTTCCCTTCATCGCTGACGTCGAGGTTGGCTCCGACCTTCTCACGCAATGCCTCGTCGGAATACTTCGACCGCCCGTAGCCCACGATCTTCAATCCATCCGGCATGAAGCTGCAACACACAAGACAGATACACAATAACACATGATGTGTCAATAGTGGTGGCTTCGTGCTATACACGCAGTATCATCTTCACATAGTGGCTTGCTCGCACCCATCCTCACGAGTCTATGTCAGCTCACAGCAGTGCACAATTCACGCAAAAACGTGGCACCAAGACCGATCGACGTCCCCATTTTGTACAAAATTCCATGACAAATGCTTTTGTGTTCATGGCTGTAGCTTTAGAGCCCAAGTGTGAGCTAGGCTGCTTAGAAAGAGAACTCGCGACAGCACATGTCTGGCGGGCGAATCACGGAACCCATGTTTCGCACATTTCGAAAAACCAAACGTACCCTCTGCTGTGTAAAGCGGCAAGAGCAGGAAAAGTCTTCTTCGCAGCCAGGTCGCCAGTCGCTCCGAGAACCACGATGCTTAAATGGAGAGCCTGCGTGGTGGACGCGCTTTCCTGGCACCAACTATCACGATCCACTCCATAGGGACAGTCCACGACTGGAGAAAGCTGGATCGCAGTTTTGTCCACTTCTGTGGCCATTTTCGTCACGTCGCAATCTGTTTCGTCAGCGGATCCCTATCGTCAGCGCCCGTCAATTGCTGTACAGTGCGCCGATCCTTGTTTTCCTAAATCACCTGTAGTGTGTATTTATAGTCCAGTGCTGTGGGAGGGATGCAGGATACCAATTGCATGCCGTCACCAACGTTTATTTTCACGCAATGCATCGCATCACCGCACAACTTGACCGCCACACGCTTGTGGCCACCTTTTCTCACTCGATCACAACCAGTGGTTGCAATGCATGCCATACCTTATTTGTGACAAATGCTCATAGCATGAATAAAATACTCATTGCCCTGCTTACCTGCGTTTGTCGAACGGGAATACGTCGACCGCTGGCATGGTGAGTCTCTGCATGCCCTCCAGTGCAAGCTGCTGAATCTGGGGGGAGGAAGAACACCAGGTGATTGAAGCCGCTGTTGCCCAAGTCAAGTGTTGTGGCGAACGGCGCGTGCGAATAAACTACAGCGGTTCACCTCCCCTGATCCGGGGCACACGATGCCGCACAGTTAGCATGCATGCAACATACCAGAATTGTGTCAACATTGCACCAGACCAGAATTCGGGGTGTTAACTATGAGGCACCACAGACCCGCAAAGGACAGGAATCGTTGTGGATTCTGCGCGTGCATGAGACACGTGGTTACATTGGGCCGCTCGTAAAACTACTGTAGTTTGATGAAGGTACTGTTGGCATCCAAGTGAGACATCATTTCTGATTCTCGTGGTGCATGCGGCAGACCAGTGACTTCGTCCAAAGCGTCATGAAGAATCTCTTTCTCACAGACCAGCATTCTGCACGCAACCTTCTGGCGCACAGGTGTGTCCGCGTTTACAATCAATGCCTTGTCTTCTTCGATGTTCCGTTCGTACCTACAACAACTCGGTAGTCAGAAAGTAACAGCAAGGCAGCCTGCATTGCATGCTCAGACCTTTGGTTGGAGCAACCGGACACTCGAACATGAGACCCGAGGATCCACAGCCCTCCGACCACAGCACAGCATGCAGCAGTCGAGCACGTGCCCGAATGAGCAGCGATCTGGGACAAGGCAGGGGCGCGTGTCAGAACACGGCCACACGGGCAACACAAAAAAACGGGCTGCACCTGGCGAGCCTGTGCTGGAGGTATTGGACTAGTTGCGCAAGGATCGCCTCGTCGGCCTCTGTGAGTTCACCCGTTTCTTGCAGGTTGATGCTCGAGAGCTGAGACTCCTCCTGACAGTAGCAGAGGCGCATGAAGGGAATCAGCTGGGCCGGCAGCCCCTTGTCTCGTTGGAGCTGAAAGTCGCGCTTCGTGGACAGCTCTGCACAGCCGTACCCATGTTGAGCCACAGGCAAGTGCGTCACGCCACAGGCACACTCTTGAGGTTCCCCGCACACCATGCTGCCATAGGCGTCTGGACTCTAACCACAGACAGCTTCTGGGGCACGCGCCACACATGGCGCTAGCTGCTGCTGGTCAATCACAGCATCGGGCAGAGCAGGTCTGCTGATACTCAGCCACAGGAAAGATTTCCGATGTCAGGTCACAGGGCAGGCGCCCAAATTGTACACACAACATCTGGAAGGCCCTGTGCACAGAGCCACCCGTATGCGGTGCAGCCAAATTTCAGGCACGTGATCAACCAGGCTTACGTTGCTTGACCCCAACATCCGCAGATGCAGAAGAGGGAGCTGCGCCACACTGCGGGATCTCCGCAGCGCAGCACCAGGGTCGCACTTGCTTCGTCCAGGAGCCGCCGTTTCGCCTGAAAGTGTGGCATGGAGCTGGGTAGCGTTGCGGTAATGGTGAGCTTGTCGTATGGGTTGCCCTCGTCCACGATGCCGTAGTTCAGGATCAGGCGGCTGTTAGGTTGTGGCCCGCACCATGCATACACACGCTCGCCCTTTTGGTAGTCCCGGTCCACTGTGAGCTGCACCTCCGCACTCTCCTCATCGTGCTTCAACAACGCTTTGCAGGTAGAGGAGTAGCTCAGGCTCGGTGGCCCGAGTGGAACCAGGGCAAACCGCCGAGCCAGTGGGACGCCCTGCAGCCACGAGGCAGATGGTTGGAGCGTTGGATCCACCGTCGCGCGCGGACAGGCAGCGAACATGGCAAGGCTCTTGAAAGCAGCCTGGCATCACGGCGTGACTGGTGTGCTGGAATTGGGGTACTCAGCTGCACAGAGCGTGCTTCTGTTCAGGTGTGGCCTTCCGGGCTTGAGGAATACACGATTGCATGAGCTGCGGGCTTTGATACTCGATGGCTTGTATTGTGTAGTCGTGGCAGCCCAAACCAGACATCAATGGGTGTGTGGAGCGATGCTTGCACGTGACTCGTTGCTTCTGGAGAAGCGAGAAAGCTGGTTCTGAGTGATCACACCTGAAGGTGAACCACAGAGGCTTGGATGGCAGAGAATGCTTGCCGGAAGATTTCAAAGGAGAATGCCTCCGTCGGTACATCATACCTGCACCCCATGTCCGGTCTCAGAGCATCGCATGCTACAACCTTCATGACCGAGTCCGCGATCACAGCTGGGACACTTGTTGCGCTGAGTGCTGCCTCAAGTGGGGTCACCAGGTGCAAATAGGCGCCACAAAAATTCATTGTAACAGACGACGGTCAAGGCTGCCTCTGGTTGCACCATGGCAGAACGGGCTGAGCCACTCCCTGAAAGACAGGTTGGACAGCCATGGTGCACATGCAGTGTCGATCTGTAGAAGTGTCGGGCGACATGGGTATTCAAACTGAGAATCTCACGCCTGGTTGACCTAATTATTGGGTCCAGACCCCGGGAACTTGGCGTACGTTGCCACCACTGATGAGTAGGTAATGATTGCCAAGAAGTTGCTTGCGCCGCGGCCACGTATGCACTCAACAATGCAGCGACAAGCACCGGTGCATCAACAGTTCTATGTACAGTTCTACAGTTCTATGTACACGTGGCTCGAGTCGGTGCAGACCCAGCTAAGAGGTGGTTGTAGAAACACCCAATTGGATTTGCACACTGGGTGGAACCTGCAACAAGAGTGAATGGTGCACCTGCTACATGGTGCACAACGATCCACTCACGTGGCCAAGACAACCAGTCAGGCACTCAAGGTCCTGATGAACTGAGCTCACCTAGCAACACAGTAAATGGCCACGCATCCCTGACAAGCAGATTCGAGTTCAGCAGATGAGGTTGAGGTGGCCTCAGCATGTTCTGACTGGCCAGGTCAGGCCGGGATGAAGCTGCACTCTGAGTGGGCACGCACGGGTACTTGTTGAAGAGGGATCCGCTCATGAACCACACAGTGTCCAGGGCGTTGTACTCCTCTCGGATCGAAGCCAGCCTTGCACGCACCAGTCCCTGGACAGGGCTGCCGCGGAGGTACTCATCTACCTCCTGATCCGACCAAATGAGTGGCGACTCCGCTGCAAGCGGGCCTCTTGCTCTCTGGTGATCGAGCTCTTTGATGTACGCGTGCCAGAAACTCTCTGCTCCTTTCTTCTTCTCATACCTGCAGCAGAATGAGCGTGTGCTGGTGTGCTCCATGGCGTAGCAAGGTTAACTGGGTAAGCACTCCTGGCTGTGCACCATCCTTCCTGTCAGATGGAAGATCTCCAGAGCAGGGGACGTACATGAGGTATAACGCCAGACAGGCTAGCTCAGACAGCTTGTCCGTTGTGAGGAGTTCGGCAACTGTTTCATCCTCGAACACACGGTCCAGTGTGACAACCAGATTGTCTGGTATTCTCAGTACTGTTGTACCTGCGCTGGTGTCTTCGGTTGTGACAGATATATCGATGGCCATGCCATCAATCTCCGTCTCTTGCAGCTCCAACTTCTGTCGTACGGCCCCATTCTCCTCCAGCCAGGAGACCATACAGGTTCCCGCATGAGCCACCGCCTGCACCTTCTGCACGAAACACACCCCGTAAAACCCACGCCACTGCTGCTACGCAATGGAGCTGTGGATGAGCATATGTGCATCGGGTATCAGCGTGATTGGCCATTTTTAGCGTGCTCCAGGCTGAGGCGCACGACCACAGGGCCAGTCTACAGTCGAGTCGCGTGGCACATAGTCAGACAGCTCGTTGAGCGCTGGCAGATTACGACTAGTATGATAGCAGCATATGCAGCATGTGGGCAGTGACTGTGAGTGTGCACGTGTTGTGTGGCCAGCGGGTGGGCTGCGCGCCTGAGTGTGCCTGCGCGATGGAAGGATGGGCTGACGCCCCACGCTCTGTGACGAGCAGCGCCACATGTTGACGCTGGTAGCCTAGGTTACTGGCCTAGATCAACCACAGACGGAGGTCGCAGATAGAGGTCAGTGTACGTTGTGAACCTAGAATAAGCCAAATCGATGTCACACCAGACCACACAGCAGCCGACCAACTATCACACCAAACTTGGGTTCGCGGTGGAACTTAAAGTGTAGGCTGCTTGGCCATGTGCTTTCTGTGTGTTCTGGTTCATGTGCCGGAGATCCACAACTGCCGACTTCACGGTAGTGTTAGGATGCGCAAAACGTGCGATCGCCGCAGCATGCAGCATGGGGCTGCCTCCAGGCCGTACCCTACTCTTTTGTCCAGTTGATCAGGACGGTCCCTGTGCCGAGGAATGTTGCCATCTAATCCTTGAACGTTGGCCTCATGCGTCTGATTCACATGGTGCCACATCGCGCGTTTCCGCTCCGTCATTCCTTAACAGAGACTACTTTGCGCATCCGCGCAAACGTTGGGGTACTGGTACTACCATGAAGTTGCCAAGCCAGGTGCGTGCGTGTGTCTCCAACCGGCTCAGTTGCGATTTGCCGATCTCGACCTGCGCAGTGTTCGATCCGGCCCGGTGGCGCCTCAAGTCGTTGTGTGGCCACGTTGTACGAAGGTGAGAATGTTTTGTTTTTGCTGGATGGGATGGTGATATTACAGCCAGACCATTTCATTATGCAGTGCATTTTCCGAGACGCAACATTCCCATCATCATTCCGCAACAATCCGTATGATCGGATGCAGATTTTTCAGCCACTGCCGTGTCTGTGACGTACAGGACAGGTTGGCGCGGCGTCGCCTGCATCCGCTCGGGGTACTTGTCCAGCGCTGGCGAACGCGCACGACGGAATGCCACGAATTAGGCACTGCTTGAGGACACAAAATTGCACGGCCAGTACGCACTCATGGGAGTGTGTTTCAGCCGTGCGATTTAATTAAAGCCAGGATTGTACTGTCGCTCCGATTGGACCGATAGTGTTACATGAAGAATGGAACAATGCCCGGCAAGCAAGGATTAAACCCGGCGCACGCGCATGAACCCTGCGTTACACGTTCGTGACCAATCCAACCCAATTGCAGCGGTTTCGAGTGTCATCTGTGCCGTGTGTCGAACCGAATCTGTCAATCCGATTGTGCTCATTTATCGTGGGTCACCAACTTCAAGCCATCAGGAGGCCATGTCAAATCTGGTTTGGACGCAGCAACACTAGTCATAAATATAGAAAATAGAAGTTCGTCCTTGAGAACAGACCAACTGATCTGCGGCATCCCAGCTACAAGGACACCCAGATGTGGGCGTGAGCTGCTCAGGGTTCCACTGCGATCGCCAGTCCTTAGTTGGAGGTGGCTCCAGCGGCGGCGGCTCATGTAAAGTGCCGGAGCGCTCATGAGACATCACAGAGTTTTACAGCACGCCTGCAATGCTGGACGTGGGCACCGGGGAGGGACGTCGGATCTGGACCAAGCGGGCAGCCGACTGTGAGTCTACACATGTGGCCGAGACCCCTGACGACAATGCGCATTGCGGGTGATGCTGGTGCATGGACCGTTAATTTGCAACGGAATGGCCAGCCATGGGCTGCCGCCGCACATGTGATTGGGTTGCAGCACAGATCAACTTGGGCGATGCGGTATCATGATTACGCCCACTGTGCATGGCCAGTGGACTTCCCGTGGCATCTCAACATGAGGCTAGCACCCACCCTCGCACTCGTCGAAGAGGAGACGTGTTGCTCACTAAGATGTGATGTGGCCACCCTCGGCTGTGTGTGCAGGGATGTGCTCATCCCCATACAAACTCCAACCAGAGTCATCAATAAAAGTGCAACGCTGTGGACCAACGCATCAGCTCAGCCTAGCTGCCGACATCCCTGAATACGTAAGCACCATACTGTTGACTCACAGAACCTAGTAGTGCTGTGCCCTCTCAACCAAGCCACACCCAGCCCGCAACAGACGGCATGCCTGCACAGAACTACCTGTGCATGCACATGCAACGTGCTTCAAGCTTGCGCGCCTCTGCCGCTGGGTGTACCCCACCCCACCCGCACAATCTCCCTTACAACCTCACAGTCCTCATGCATATGGTAAATGTGAATGTGACACTTACTCGCCATATCCTACAAGGACCTTGACATCTCCGGATAACCGGGACCACGGGCCAAGGGGGTAAACCACCTGGAAACCCCCCTCAGACAACCGCACGCATCTCACAGGGCCTCCTCCTGTGCTAAGCGAGGTGGTCGCGCGCGATTGTGTTCGAAACCCAGGGGGGCACGCGGAATCGAACCCAAGACCTTCCGAAGAATATGGTGCCGCATAGGCCCTCCTCCTCTGCACGCCATATCACTCAGCCCCTTCAGATGGCCTGGTTGATCGAGCAGGCGAAACAATCTGGCAGGAACTGGTAGAACACCCTCACAAGTGCCGCGCGTGGTTGCACATCATGTGGCAGCCTCATCCCGGGTATTTCGGTTTGATGCCATAAAGGCACCACTACTCTCCACTAGGCTCAAGCTTGGCTTTGCATGTTGCCATCCCGCAAACTACAGGCCTGTGCTTCCTCGAGCCGAGTAACCTGTGATAAGGAATTGTGTCCTGAAGGCTGCGGAGCTTCCTCGTGATGTCTACTCACCCACAGACGGATGCAGTTGATAATCACCTGTCGCCTTTTCAGGGGCTTCTGCGTGCCTGTCCTGCACTTCTACGTCACTCCGTGCACATCACCTCCCGATGCTAGTGATGTAGGGAAACATGCCACTCGAAACCACCTCAGCAAAGATGAGGGCACTGGTGCTGGCACCGCTCCCATGTTCACATCCATCTCCAGCACATGCCCTCAAACATGGCCCATAGCCGCGCTTTCCAAGCGGTCCATCTCCCGGCAAGGCATCTGCTGGACCAAGCGCTTACAAGAACTTGGCCCGGGTGACCTCGTCGATGCAGATCGCCTCGAGGTCTGACCCTGGCCAGCACTGACGCCGCCCCCGCGCCACCACCAGCGCCTCCACTGCGGCCGCCGCCTGTGCCGTCGACACTCCGCTGCCCTGCCGCCCGTCACCAAAGAGGGTTCCCACCACGGCCTCGCGGCGGTGCTCGTTGCCGTCTGCCCCGTCTGCCGTCGCCTCACACACAAACTCCGTCTCTCCACTGAACACCTGCGCTGACACAATCGCACCGATGTATTGTGCGTGCCCTTCTTCTGGGTCCGGAAGCATGCCGAGAGCCAGCGGCACGTTCTGCCATGCGCTGTGTGGGCTTGCAGCAGCCCAGCGGCACGCCGCCAGGTTGACCAAGCATGCAGGCATCTCAGTCTCTGGCACACCCCGTGTTGCCCTGAGGATGTGCTCGGCTTCCCTCTCGGATATAAGGAGCACCGTCATGTCCTTGAAGAGGACCATGTAGTTCACAACTCGTACATGAGCTGCCATGATGCTGGTGGAACCCGCGCAGGATAGGAAGTTGCTGGTCGCTCGCACATTTGAAGCCCAGTGCAGCTGTGGGAGCAGGTCCATTTTGACACTGTCAGCGGTGTCACTCCGGGTCCGTAGACAGGAGCTTGCAGTCTTCAGATCGACCACCTGCAAATCATAGTGGAGTCTTGATGGCCTGCTCCCCGGACACGGTGGGTGTGACATGGAGATCAACGCAACAGCCTGGCATCGCCATGGAGCAAACGCACAAGCCCACAGCGAAACAACACAACAATCACATGAACCAAAACAGGCGTCACACCCAAAACCCCCGCTGCCCTGAATGCTATACAAGCAATACATATTTTACATCGAAGAGAGGCATGGTCACAGGTGCATCACGCAATTGTGAATATATATATATATATATATATGATTCGAGACCTGTGCGCTGCTGCGTGATGCACCTGTGAGCGTGCCGCTCTTTGGTGTAAATAAATACAACCGCTAGACCACGCACAATGCCCCGAATGTAGAAGCAGCCAAGCAGAAACGCTCGGACACACTACAGACACGTCGGGTGTGCATGCAGTCACACAAGATCGGCATCTCGAACTCGAGCGTGTCGCCACAGCTTGGCACCGCCCATGCGTGTGGCTTGGCATTGCGTATCGCACCATGATGCGTTGCGAGGTTGCTACTTGCGTTGCAGAGACAAGCTGCATCGCCGACTCTGGGCACGCCCACGTCCGCTCGCCAACAGCCCGAAGCCGAGGTGCGATACTTTCAACTTGGACCTCCCGCTCCTTTTCCTCCTCCTTCTCGACTTCTCTCTCGCATTCTTCTGATGCGCCCGTCTCCTCTGCCATGAAGTCAAGTCCTCGACGATTCCCATGTTCGTACAGCTTGGAAAGCCAACGTGCGCCATTCTCACTTGGTGAGACCGGCTCATCGTTCTTCATCAGTGGCTGCAAACACCGTGCTCCATGGAGAAGCACACGTTTACCTGCCACCGGAGTCAGACACGTGCCAAATTAGAATGCGCACCTTTCTCATGAACGCGTCCATGCTCTGCGCATGTGCGGTGTGGCCATACATCATCTCCAGTGACCTGATCTCCTCGTCAGCAAATATGTGCTTGTCAAGGCTATAGCCAAAGTGTTTGCCTTGCACAATGAACTCAGGAAACGCCTGCAGGAAAATGGCACAATTCCACTGTGTTGCTTTCGCGGTGTGCCAGAGTTTCAAAGCCCACAAACAGATGCTTCCACATGTGACATGTGCCCTCAGGGCACTAAGCTACGTCAAGCAGGGGCATCCTTACCCGTGCATTGGCTTTTGCGGTGTTCCACAGAACCCATTCCAGGACGTGCTTGGGCTGTATGGCTGTGTGGGGTCCCAGGCCGCAGACCTCAGCAATGGAGGTGCAGATATCTCCTGGAGCCGCAATCACCAGGCTCTGGCGCTTCTCCAGCTGCCGCAGCCTCGCTGCTGCTTGCATGAATTTGTCCCTCCCCATCCTTGGCCCCAAGGTAAGGACGGCCTTCGCATGTGCTTTCAGCTTCATGTCAGATCCCCTGTACAGGGCCGGAGGATGTATGGCTACTCACAGGAGCACCGCTATGGAGCTGCTGCAGGCGCTGGGCATGAGACCTTCCTGCCACTCGCAGTGTGGTAGGTATGCATTTCGAAGTGGAATTCTACAGCTTCAGCTCCACACAGCACGCGGCCGTGTTGGATTGCACCAGCCGCCAAGACCGCACCTGCAGCGAGCCTCATCAAAGATGACAAACGCATCAGCCTCTCTGATGGGCGATCGGGCTTTCGGCGTGCAGTGCCGCTGTCGGTCCATCACGCTCCAGCCCTCCGGCAAGCCCTCCACAGCTCCTGCGCGTTCGTTGCTGGCGCCAGCGAAGAACACCACTCCTCGGCACCCCTGCTCTCCTTCACCTCCGGGCGCATGCATATTATCCAGCAGGTGCATTGCTGCCGCTGGCTGTGCCATGCCCGCGACCTGTGCGCCTGCGCAATCTCCATCGTCAGCACTCTTGCACCTGCCCTACAGACTACCACGGGCAGATGCGCATTGCACCCGATCGCACAGCGTCGCAAACTGTGTCCTGACGGGGACCTGCCGCCATGCAAGGCTGAACAGATGTCGTGGGCACGGAGGCAAAAGGGGCGTACCCGCGTCAATGAGCGCAGCAGCACCTTCACGGATTGCAAGCTCGAGAACTCGTTGTGCGATGTTTGGGTCCTTTTCCTCAGCGGTCGAGAGGCGGGCGAAGGAGCACTTGCCAGGCTGCAGGAGGAGGTGCACCATGCGGCCGTTGGTACCCCTGATGCTCGTGTCCTCAGTGTCCATGGCCCTCACTTGCAGCGGCAGCAGCGAACGGTTGTCGTTCGTGCCCGAGAAGCCGACCACCTGCATACAAGGTATGCTCCTATACTCACCCATGGCAATGAGCTGCTTTCTCAGGCATCCTTCCTCCGGTATGATCCAGGATGGCATGCACACGCATTCAAGCTTCACAGTCGAGAGCGTGCCTTTCCAGTGGCCGTCTCCACCATGTGCCAGGCCGTCCGGCGCAGGTTCTCTGGGAACAGCTTCGTCTCATGAGGGTAGACGCAAGTTTCCAGCCAGAACTCGATGGCATGTGTGTTGTACCTCAAAAACTTGTGGAGGACCTGTACCAGTACTTCTGTGCGCCTTCCGTGCGTTTCAGATGTTCGTGTACTGTAATCGCTGTAATCGCCAGTATGCGTATGGTATGCACAGGCTAACTTGAGGTGGCATCAGCATACAGCCTTCATCAACTGTAGTGAAAGCGTTCGCTCGCTTCAGCTTGCGTGGTGTTGCGAAAATGAAGACCCCGGCAAGGGTCTGGGTCGTCACAGCGGATAACAGACAAATCAGGGCATGGGGGGAAAACATCAAGCTGCCGGAGCTACAGCGGTGTCAGATCGCACCGGAAATCGAATTTCATTGTCTGGGTCAACCTTTGCCAGACTGTCAATGGAAGCAAACGCGTCCTGATCCTCAGCGCCTACATCGGCTCTGCTCCTGCGAATGAAGGACCTACAAATCAACTTACTCTTAGCCACGAGCTCAGCAGGTTCATGGTTTACACGCATGTTCAGCAGAACGACAGCGGCAGAACTATTCAGGCAAAAGCACAAGCCGGCACCTGAACAAAGCTTCCCGTTGAGATTGTGCTGTGTCAAAGAGTGCCGTGATGCAGTCATGCATCTGCTCCTCAGTCAGGCCGCATTGCATGTAAGCCAGCTGCGTGAAGCAGAGGCCGGAGTCTGGGTGATTGTACTCTGAGCGCTGGGTTGGTATGCCGCTTGCGCTGAAGGGCACAGCCATGCGCGTGCTGTGCTTACCCTCCCTGCATGAGTACCGGGCAATGAGCAATGACAGCATAGTACGGCATAGGGTGGGCATGGGTCCATCTGCAGTACTCATGCCTGCAACCAGGTTGTCATGCCCAAGCATGGCCCATCATGAGACGTTGCAAAGTGCTTGACAGCATCAAGTGCTTCAAGTATCCTGATAGATGGGTACTACTTCGTGTGAGCCCAAGGCAGCGACGGCAGCACACACAGCACACACAGCGCTGAGCAGTGGCCATGATGCGCTGCAGCTGCCATTGAGCATCCATCAAGCCCCGCTAGTGGGAGCCTGTCATGACGATAGTGCACATGAGCAATGCTTGTGTGGATTCAACACAATGTGTTTGGGGAGCACGGCAAATGTAGCCACTAGGGAGATTTGGTCGTGCAGCTGGGCAAACCTGTCCGTAAGGCCCAAGTCCACATTGAGCCTCTTCTGTAGGCAGTGCAGCAGCAGGTCGAATGCCAGATATCCTCGAAGCATCAGCACGTGGTTCCTCTCCTTTTCATCGAGTCGCAGCGCTTGCATTGATGCTTGTACATCATGCAGGCGGTCAGTGCAGCACTGCTGAAGGAGGCGCTGCGCTCGTTCATCAAGGAAGGTGATCCACTTCAGGGATCTGTGAGCCACATATTCCTGGGTGATGAGGGCCTTGCAGATTTCTTCTGAGAGCTCTGGCCACAACTGATCCAGGGCCCGACCTGCATCACGGGGAGTGCATCAGTTGATCACGCCTACTCCAGGACTGAACTGTATGACATAAGCTCGACCCAGTTTCTTGCTGACTGAAAGGTGTATTCCAAGAGGTTCCTGGTACATGTGATCGTAGCCATGTTGTATCTGTACCACATGGACATACCTGCGAGCAGTCGTATCTCTGGCATGCCGCCATAGTGGCCTTCATGGTGCTGAACTTGTACAGCTGCACCATTGTCCAGCAGTGTGCCCACGTTCCTGTCATCGTGAAGCGCTTGCATCAGCGCCTGGAGTACATGGACACGCTCTGTCAATGCCGGCAACGGCTGCTGGGATCCCCATGCGTACACGAGCTGAAACTTTGAGGTGAGTAGCTCATCACACTCATCAAGGATCTCAAATTTCGGGATCGCCTGCAGCTTTTGCAACTGGCGGAACTCTTCTGTATCACCCTGATCGCCAAATGTCTCCTGCAAGCTGCGCGAGGCTTTCCCAGGTGGCCAACAGCACATGCAACACACAGGTTTCTCAGGCTTTATGCATCATGGTTCTATAAATTGCGTAAGTAACCTTCAAGTGACTGCGTAGCAGAGGTAGAGAAAATGTATGCATAGTCTACTGCAAAGATATGACGCGATGACACGAGATATGCGAGTTCTTCCGGTGCTGGCACATCACTGCTGCACCTTCCGTTTGCTGGCATGATGCGTGGCACTGGCGTTGGACTCATATGGGCACTCAACCTGAGCTTTCAACTGCAGCGACAGCCGCTGCTCCCTTGACGTGCACACAAAGGCTCGTGTGTTTGCGCAGAAGCTCAGCTGTGCGTTCATTGCGCGCAGGCAGTCTACATCAGTTTCCACATCACGATTGAACGGCATCAGCAGCATCTTGACGTGTAGTAAAGAGCCTGCACAGCATCTGGCAGTCGTGTGGTGCAGCTTAGCAGTGGCAGTTTACTTCTGAGCACATGCTGACGAATGCAGTAAAGCTGCCCCGCTTGGCCGCACAAACGCATGACAGGGACGATGTGGCCGGCGCACCGGTGAGGCAGGAGTGGAGGTAGTTTGTGGCCTCGGGGAGCAGCTCCTGCAGGAAGTTGAGCCGCACGACCTCTCCCCGCCCGCACAGCGCCAGCACCAGCATCGGCAGGATGACCCGCGTCTTGCCCTCGCCCATGTTGAGCTGCAGGATGGCGCCCCGCTCCTCCTCCGCCATGCCCGGCCCGCCGTGGTGCTGCAGCATGTGCTGCGCCACCGTCGCCTGCCTCTCGCGGATCTCCAGCCCGTGGAGCACCTCGAACGCCAGCCAGGCCGGCTGCTGCACCGGGTCCCACGTGCGGCGGTTGCCGAGGTCCGCAGCCAGGGCCGCCGTGCTCGTGTCCATGTGCGTCGCGCCGGCGTTGGTGCAGCGGCACAGGCAGCGCTCGATCTTGTCTTGCAGCACACATAACATCTGCCACTTCTGGGTGAGAGCAAACAGCTTGGCACGGGCATCCTGACACAGAAGCGGGTTCAAGCCCTACACTCCAGAGTACGTCAGAACTGCAAGTCCCCAAAGCCACGTCCAACACGCGGAGCAGAATGCGCATGCAATGAGAAGTGCACCAGCTGGGCAAGCGTCGTGCTTGATACGCCAGCAATCATGGTGACTGTACACACCATCACATGGGCGTATGGGCTCTATATTCATGCACATGCGTCAGGCACTGCGTCTAAAAAGCACGTGATGGACAGTCCGCACCGATACCATCTCAGGGAAGATGGTAGTTTCAAGCAGGTCAGCCAGTGCTGGCGCTGCCATCAGTCCAGACGCTTGGAAAGCCGCCATCGCTGCCCCATGCTCGTCAGGTGGTGCGAACGCAAGGGCTTTAAGAAGGCATGCAGCTAGCTGCTGCTCTGCAGAGTTGACACGGTCAAGCAGCGCCCGCAGCTCGTTTGCCAGGGCAGGCAGGCGCTCCTGCGGCACATGCATGTCCACTGGACACTTCTGGAACACCCGCATGCTCTCCACCAGGTCGTCTGCCACCTCGTGGCCGAACGCGTCGTCCAGTAGGTGAGCGGTGGAGACCTGCACCTCCACGGTGCCCTGTGGCGTGCTTGGCGTGCTGTAACGCTGGCCAACGTCCAGCAGTTGCTTGTGGAACAGCCCCCCGTGTATCGCGTCTGCTGTCTCACTGCCCATCGTCAGGCATGCCCCCGCAACATCACTCCACTGCCCGTTCTTGGCCACTCGCACGCTCCCGTTGCGGACAGAGTTTTCCGCACGACTCAACACCATATGCTGCTCATCTGTGGACAGCTTCTGCCGAACGTGCACGAAAGGAAGGGGCCGGGTTCTCTGGGCATCCTGTGCGTACATGTTGTGGGCGTTACGCTGCGAACGGGTAGCAGGGCCGCTTGTCTGCCGCGGGCGCGTGTGCAGGAACGAGAACGACTCGGAGTCCTCACTCAGTGACTGGCACAGGAGCTGTAGGGCCGGGGTGTGGCGGGAGTACGCCGTTAGTGCACTAAATATGGCCGCCTCCGGCTGTGACAGGGGCCGGTTGACCCAGCTCTGGCGGAGCAGCTGGAGGGCGTGCTCCCCTCCCGTCATGCCGAGCTGCGGGATAGGCACGTCGCAGTGGGTGGCGGCGTAGATGGCTGCCAGAAAGAGGCGCGAGTGGACGACGGCAGTGTCAAACCTGAGGGTGCGTCGGTTAAGGGTGTATGCATGGTGCCCCAGATTTCCGGCATCTGCTGCATCGGATGTGGTGACAGAGCACAGTGCATCATTCTGTTTCCGCTGCAGTGCGCCATCAGGCACAAGGGCCTTTACGGGCAGCGATAGCTCCGAGGATTGCAGCAACAGGAACGTGTGGAATCTCGACAGGGGCAGTGCGAGAGGGGGGGAGATCTGATCATCCCGGATCGGGAGATGGTACCCCGAGTAGTTGGAGCACCAGATTCGATCGCCGCCGGGCTGCAGGTTGAAGGTGAGCCGGTATCTGGGGAAATTGAACAGGATGACAGCCAAGGAGCTTGCAGCAGTGTACTGTGATGCTGCCTGCTTGCCTGGCACTGCATCGCCGGCATGAGTGGTGATATGAATGCAGTCTTCAGCCTCGAAGCGTTCCAGCATCGCTTTAGCAGGGCAGTCTGGCCCCGGCAGCTGCCAAAGTATGTCAAAGGATGCCTGGGCTTCCACGACCCTGTGCCAGGCCTGCTCCTGCAGCAGCAGACGTGTGTGCTTGGTTTTGTAAGCATAACTGTTGATATGCAATGGATGGCAACGCTGGCGGACGTTTGGTCACATGGATTGGTGCCACTAGGCGTACCTGCCAAGGTGGTGGGACACAGAAGCACTTCATCTGAGCAGTGCTGCATGAAGTGGATGACGGCGGTT
Source organism: Ulva armoricana (assembly GCA_032360965.1). Lineage (NCBI taxonomy): Eukaryota > Viridiplantae > Chlorophyta > Ulvophyceae > Ulvales > Ulvaceae > Ulva > Ulva armoricana. The sequence goes on from JAUMHO010000008.1 coordinate 3,815,183, forward strand.
GCGACCCGGTCAGGATGAACGTCGTGCGCCGATCAGTGTACTCTATACCACGTACAACAATGGTCTTCTTCTTGCGGGAGAGCCAGTGCGAGTGCATCCTCTTCAGCCGGCGTGGCAGTGCAGGAGCCCAATCACAGTGCGCTGCACAGAAGCTCTCTTCACAAGCTCCAACCATGCAAAGTGTTGAAGCTACACGTGGTGTTACATTTGGCAGCATGGTGGCGGTGTGCCAGTGAAGCTATGGTTGGCAGTGGGCACGTACATGGGAGCAGTTCTAGCTCGTCGAGCTGCATGTCCCCTGTGCTGGCATCCACAGGGCACTCCGCGACATAGAGCTCCTCACCACGAAGCATGAAGGTGTAGATGTGACCGCCGTGCTGCTGGACAGTCCGGAACATGCCCTGCTGCGTGCCCTTGAGCTGGACCACCTCAAACGTCGTGCTCCCAAACACTCGAGCATACACCGAATGCTCCACGATCGGTGTCGGCAGGTGCCCTGGCGCCAGGCCGTTGCACAGCACACAACCGCTGAGCAGGTTGATGCTGTACACTTGGCCCTGGGCCTGTGCCACGTAGCATCCCAGATGCCCCTGGCTCGCCTGCCAGAGAACAGTGTTGGGAAGATCAGCAAAGACGCTTCGGACTGCACGGTTCAGCATGTCGGGGTCTTCCGCGACCGCAGCATTCAGTGCCTGTATCTGATGCACCATCACGTGGCTGCACTGACTGGTGAGCACAGCCAGTCTACCGTGCAGCGTGTCTGAGCTGTCGTTGAAGGTGTGCAGGTATGACTGGACTCGGTGCCGGAGAAGAAGCTCGGCATCGTGGCCGTCCATGGTGGCCTGGGTGCCCAGCATCGCATTACCGCCCTCAAAAGGCGCATGGCCAAAGCAGAGAACCACACAGCAGTGGGCGATGGCACATTTGGTCTGCAGGCTGCTGCGTAGCCTCGAGGCGTCCTCCATGTTATCAGGTGTGGCAGTGTTCAGGGCGTTGATCTCCTCCTCAATGACGAGTGCCCAGCTCGCGGCTACCCCCATGAAGCAGCGTGCCACCTCCTTACCTCGCTGTGCCTCCTGTGCTAGAAACGCTGCAACCTCACAAACCAGCGGACCCTGCAGGCTGACGAGTCCGGTCACACATGCGTATGCGAGTGTGTTCTGCATTCCGACAGATCATGCCATTGCGCTGTCAATACCCATGACCCATCAGAGACATTAGCTCCACTCTAACCACGGCCTGCACTGGCTCTGTCCAACCGAATCCTGGCACTGATGACTAGGCAGCGAGATAGTGATGCCCGAAAACCAAAACGCTGCTTAATTCTAAAACAAGCCCGTCTTCCTGGCAGCACTGATCCTCCTATCTGTGAACACGTGCTGCACATGCCTGGCTACACCACACAGCGTTTACCATCTCCAGCTGGAGTATTTCATGAGTAGATATCGGTGGCAGTGGTGGAGGGCAGCTCAGGCGAAACCCGGCACACCTGCAGCAGAAACTTTGGCGCAGACGCCATCATGTCACCTTGCGTCAGCATCTCGTCACACAGAGCGTCCACCTCCCTGGCCTCGTCCTGCCAGAACCGCTGCACCTGCCCATCAACCATCTGCAGCTGGCCGACATGGTACAGGACCATCCTCAGTGCAGCGGCGACCTGCATCCAGACCCCCCCGTCAGCAGACTGAATCTCTTGAAGACCGTTGGAGTGTCAGAGTGCAATGCCCGTCACAGCACACCTGGGGGGAGTCGAGCAGGAGGTGGCCTTCGCGGAGGGCCACGCAGAGCACCCGCAGCTGCTGCAGGGGGTACGCCCGCAGCGACGCAAACGCCCTCCACTGCTCGAGTGTCATGCCCCCCGGCCGGTCGCCCTGCTCCGCCAGCACCCTGTTGCCCCGCGCCGCCTCCACGTCTTCTGACGCATCACCGAACATGTGCAGCGCACAGCAGGAGCTGCTGCCAACACAGTCCGGGGACTCGCTGCATAGCTCGGAGGATGCCTTGCAGGATGCGACCTGCAGCCAGCCCTGGTAGGCCCCCGGCTCCGTGAAGGACCTTGCAGTCACCACAGAGTCCTGGGCAGCAAACGGATCCACAAACTGGCTGCAGCCGTAGCGGGCGACGGGGCCCCCCTGCCAGAGCCGCAGCGACGTGTCTCCATCCGGCCACCACACTCCCACGTCTGGCGACGTGTACTGCATGACATCTGCGGGGCCGAAGTCAGTCTGGGACGGTGGCTTCTGCTGCCGGTACACAACCAGCTGACTGGACGCGTCGCCTGGGGCTGCACGGCTGGGCTGAGGTACATACACGCAAGCCTTCTGCGCGCGGTTGTAGTAGGTGGCCCATGACTCTGATCGTGCGTGGCTGCCCTTGTGGTCTGGCGTCATCGGCTTGCCGGAATCTGCCAGAGGCACGAGGCACTGCTGTGCTGCGCAGCAGTACTGCCGCAGCAGTGGGAAGGAGCCGGCGTGCTGCGGGTAGAGGAAGAAGAGGAGGGCATGGCACGTGGCAGTGCATGTGCTGGGATTGGGCATCGGCTGGTACACGTGAGGGGGGGGCAGTCTCGCAGCGTCGAGCCTCTGCTTGAGAGAATTCACCTTCAGCTTGGCGTGTGCGGCTTCTTGCTTTGCATTGCGGTATATGCGACCAAGTCGTGTTGTCGGTTGAAATCTGGTGGTCGCTTTGTCGTTTGTCATGTCTTTCACCTCCTCGTCTGCGGCTTTGAGTTCCTTGCACAGCGTTTGGTACTGCTCTGTTGCTTGATACTCTTTGCGCGCTTCTTTTTGACGGGAAATTGAGCTGTACCGCAGTCGAAGCCGAGGGAGGTGTAAGATGTTACCCTCCTGCTGCTGCTTGTAGTCCAAGAACGCTCGCTCCTTTTCATTCCGCAGTTGTGTGGCCTGCTGTATGGCGGACACAAGATCTTCCAGTGCTCTGGCTTCTGCCAGCCGTTTCTCTTTCAGGTCCTCCTGAGCTACTTCAAGCTGCCTCTCCAGATCCCGCACAATCTCCTGCATGTTCAAGACCTTCTGCCAGTGCTCTTCAATCCGCCGCTCAGCAAGTCTCTGCTCCTCGCACAGTCTCTGCTGCAGCACCGGGCTCTCCTCCGCATATTTGCTAGCGAGCGCCTCGGTTGCGTCCCTGTTCGTTGAGAAGACACGGCCGCTGCTCGCTGCACAGTTGGCTGCAGCTATGTAGCCAGCCACAGCCTGCGCTCCCTGCCTTGCCCTCTGGTCGCGAAGCACAAGGTGGCGGAGATCGTCTGGCTGCACAGGCAGGGCGTACTCCAGCAGGCCAGAGAACTCGGATGCTGCATGGTGGTGTGCCAGGCACAGCATCACCCATGCAACGAGGGTCTCCTTGCTCCTCAGCTCCACTTTGAGCATGTCAGTATGCCGGTCGCTGTTGTGGCGGCTGATGTGCAGCTTCTCAAACTGCAGCAGCTGTTGGAAATAGAACTCAGCCAGCTGTTGAGCCACGTGCAGGTCTGTGCTCGGTCGCTCCTCTGGGTCTACCAGCTGAATTCCTCTCTGGAAGAACCAGTCCTCGACCACATGGATCATATGCATAGTCTGTTGCTTGGACGTTTTGGCCAGTTGCGGTTTCGAATCGGGTCGTTGCAGTCTCTGCACCCATTCCCATATTGCAGACGCATCCATCTGGGGTGGTGGCGCAGAGTTCGGGGCAAGGTTGTTGATGGCTGCTGTTGCAGTGCCTGACCCAGCACCCGTGCTGACGCCCATCTCATGGGGAACATCGACTGGGAAAGGCTGTAGCTGTGCCATGACGGCCTCGTGGGAGATTGGAGGTAACTCTGCTGCAGCGCAGCAAGCCTGCTGCTGAGAGGCAGCGATGTTGTCCAGACTCGACCGGGCTTGCTGCATCAAGCTGGTCATCGCAGATACAATGCGGTGATATCCAGGTCCACACAGCCGGGCAACTGCCTGAGATGCACGCTTGAGCACATGCATGGCCTTGTTGAGGGATGGTGCTGCTGGAGGCTTCCCTTCATCAAGCCCAACGCAGTAGCAGTGCGCAACGACCGTGTAGAAGGCGGCCAAAGCCGCGTGAGAGTCCAGGCTAGAAGCCTGTACATCATGATTGATGTTGACAGTCTCCATTCTTGTGAGTTGCAAGGACTTCTTGATACCGTGAATTTTTATTCTCTGGGACCAGCACGTGGAAGCATGCTTAATACACAGTAAAGTGGAAGTTTCCAGTCGGAGACGTGCACATGGATGGTTCTCCGTGCTGGAGAAGTACAACTCATACAAACAGCACATTCGAGTCACCCTGCATGTAATCTGGTAGGCATGCGAGGTGCTGCTGTCATGCGAAATTTCCTGTTTGCTCTGGCTGACTTGATGCAACGTGGGACATGTGCTGAGCTGTGCTTCCGCAGCCGAGTCTGGCTGTAGCTCTTGGGTCCACCGCAGTGAACATCTACCGCACCACAGCAGCACCATAGTCTCTTCATGCCCACGTTATATCTGCACCGTGCAATGCTGTCTGCAACTCGGCCCATGTCTCACCTGCTGCACAAAGTAGTGGAAGACTTGTTCGACCAACGGCCAGCAGGTAGGGAGGCGCTCGGCCGTTGTGTGGTTGCCGACATCCCTGAAGCCACCGCTTGCCTTCTTGCTGTCCGACACTGTCCCTGCAGGCTCACCCCCTGCGGCTTTGATAGCTTCGCTTGCAAAGAATCCTGGTGTATGACTCTTCTTGTCGAGTTGAGACACTCGGGAGTGAACTGCTTCATTGACCGCTGTCAGGTTGACTTTGCCTGGCTTCGCAATCATGAGCAGCCTTTGCTCAGATCCATGGCAGAGCGATGATGCAGTCCACCTACCGCCTTCCTCCTCCCTGCAGGGACATCGCGCACAACTCTTGTGAAAGGAAATGCTCATCCACCAAGACTTTCAGCACCTCTGCATCACATTCGCCTGCTAGCCAACAGCTGTCCACACATGATTGCGGACAAACGTTGGCCACGTGTCACGACTATTGCTAGAGTTGACTTCATTCCAACACAAACATCTATGTTGGCAAGGTCAAGGGCTTTTGTGACACAACTCGTCGCGACGTCTCGCAGCATTTGCCAACTGGCATTGTTTGTCGCATCCATGGCTGCTCTGCGAGACGAAACTGCTTGAATTCGGACTCGCCTCAGCGGCAGCATGGTCAGACTGGCAGACTCGCGGTATCCTGGCAGTACCCTGACAGTGATGGGCACTATAGCAGGGTTTCGAACCTGTGCGCGTGGTGCTCCCACATGTCCTGGCAGATGACATGGATCACCGTCCGCGCTTGCGGACTAGACTCTTCCACTGCAACCAAGGCTGCTCCAAACTTGGGAGCCCAGGCCACAGCGGTGGCATCGGCCATTTGAGAGAGGGCTGCTTGCAAGTGCTCGTTTGCAGTTGGAGCTGCTTCGCCATCCGACAACTCCCCGAGCATCTCCATCAGGTCTCCCTGTAAACACAAGGGCCCCCTCCAGTACAACCGGTGTTCACAAGCCAGATCCTCCATCACAACAGACGTAAGAACGAAACGCTCGTGCTTTCTGTGCAACGTGCCAACCACCCAGCAAGCCAAGCCCAAGCACAAATCATAGCACCGCCTATGAGAATATGGGGAACACAGAAGGCTGAGCCTGCCTTTCATTGAAACAGTCGTGCCCAGATCGTACAGGAACACCCTTCCACCTTCCATCAGTTCCATGGGTCGTGATGACTCGGCATCTACTCACTGTGGTCTGATGTGATACATGGCCTGCTGTACCGCTGGCCATCAATGTACTGCTGGCCATGCCGTGAAATGTGGATGCTAGCCCACAGCGGGCCAGCCTGGAGGTTACTCAGGTGGAAATGAGCACAAACAAATGCCTCCAGCAACTGCATGTGGCATTCAAAAGCAGCCTCCAAGTCTACACAGCATGTCTATGATAAAATTACGCCCAAAATTTCTAGGCTCACACATCTGCTGCTGCAGCCGGCTGCATGACAGTGGCGCATGTCCAACAGCATGTCCTGTGACCATTCACCAAACTTTGACTGACCTCAACGTCAAGGTAGGTAGCACACCTGCTGCTGCACACAGCTGAGCACTCTGCCTAGTAGCGTCACCATCTGTTTGCAGGTTTCTGCTTGCTGGTTGTTGCACGACGGAGTCTGCTTGAAGTTATAGATTTCGTCAAGCAACGCACACGAGGCGAGCGTCTCTTTGAGGTCGTCATCATGGCTGTACAGCCCATTCACAAGGCCTGCATGTGTGTTGCAAGAATGCAGTTCATATACCGTATCTAGTCACAATCATACTTTAAGCATGCAGTGTGTGAAACCGCAGCCACGATGGCCGGACCAGGCAAAACAGTGATGTCTCTGGTTACTGATCACAGGATGATCACTGCACCTCATCGCAAGTCAAAATTGCTATTTTATAACCAGCTCTACCGGTTCTGCTGAGGGCTGTGCCTGTGCCTAATTCCGTGCCTGTGCCTGCCTGCCTCAGTGCGGTGGCCAGAGGGCCAGGGTAACGTAGCCGTTCATGGCAAGCCGGAGGCAGTGGGCTGCCTGTGGTAAGTGGGGGCAGGCAAGCAGGACGTTGCCACACACAAAAAAAAATCCAATGTGTTATACCAATTTCGAGGATTTCCCTCTCCCAGGGAATCTCGCATCAAACACGTCCACCTCTCATTGCTAGATATTGTCATGACCAACGATGCAAGCGGAGAGAGACTGGGAGCCATATCAGTCACGGTACGGCATCAAGGACCTGGTGACAGTGAGCACACCTTCCAGCTCCACAGGCGGCTGTGCACCTGCTGCGTGTACGGCCATCGGCGTCGGCTGAGCTAGAGCTGTGTCACCAGGAACACCCCTCCGCAGGCTCAACGGCCGAGGCCAGCTGCTTGTCACCAACGAAAAGGGTTGATCGCGTTCCGGTTCTGTTTCCAACAGCGGGTCCCAGGCCTGGCTGCTGTGCAGAGTTCAATATGCCTTCAAGTCTATGAGTGGAGGATCAGGCTAGATGCAGCTAAAGGCGAGATGCACCAATACAACACTTCAGATTGGTAGGCGCTCGTGAGGCATTTAAACGCATCGTGCGGGAAAATTAGGCATGATTCTGTGCACATGCCATCGATAAAAGGAGATTGTCTCCATAGTGTATTCATGTTCCTCCCTGGAATCGGGACATGAGTCACGCCCGAGACAAAACCACAGAGCCAAAGTTGTCTCCACCATGTGAACCCGTGCATGCGAACCGGTGGGACCTGGCTGGCGCTTCGGCAACACGCGCAGACTACCTGCGCGCCGACAATGCAAAACCGTCGTTAGTAGGAGCATTTACTACATGAGGGGAAACGTGAATAGCCACTGTTCGATGCGTGCACGTGGCCCCGTGCCCCGTGCACATGTTCTAAGTGGTTCATGATCGAGATGCCGCGGTACGTGAGAGTCACAGAGGAATATTGATTACAACAGCATTAATACACAAATGGCCAGGCTTGCGCACAGTGGAAAAAGAAATTCGGCAATCTGGGGAGAAAACCGAATTTCCATGAGTTCACATCAAGATCCGCTGGTATCACGTACGATTGACCGGCTTGCACAGGCGCTTGCAACCTGACTCCCCAGGCCCGGTATAATGGACATGTACCTACTAGTCTCTTGCAACAGATTATGAAGCCGTTCTGATCAGGTGTTGCAAACATCTGCGGATGCGTACGCCCTGGTTGCACAAGCAATTTCTACACGCCCGCCCCCACTGTACCAACGCCGCGCAGACCCACCTTGGGTGGGCAACCAAGGTGGGCGCCCGGGACTGTAACATGGGCAACGAGCCTGCAGCTGGCCTGAGGGGCCAGAAAGGATCGGAACAAGGCCCAAGATAGAGATATGCCATGTGTTAATGTGCACGTACAATCAGGGCGGGGTCATGGCCATCATGAGCATGGACAATGGGACCAATCATGGCGTAGAGGATGCTGGCTACATTTTAGCCATGCGGTAGCTTTATACTACCAGTAACAACACTTCAAGCTGACTCCAGTCGTTTATGGTCCAAAATATATACTGACGAATTCGCAAGTTACTATGCATGTCGTTGTCACAAGAATTTGCGATGTTATGGCCCACTGCAGCAACATAGCCTACAGATAGGTCAAATTCAGTTGCACCCATTCATCATGTCACCATCTCTGGTCAGTGGATGGGCCCGATCATCCAATCTAACGGCAACAGCACTGTCTTTCAGGGCAGTACGGTGGTGTACAATTGCTCTCTCAGGTGCGCCAAGGAGATGGAATCCTTGTGTGCATGGGCTGTGGGCCTGGTATCCTTGCCTCTGTTCCACGGTATGCTGCATGCTAGAGGCAATAGCGGATAAGCACATCGCACAAGTAATGCCATTGGCAAGCCACACTTCGACCGACCGGTTTGCCTGAGGCTGATTGATCACTATGAATGAGATCATGGCCGGCATCTCGCAGTGTGAAAGCTGTGCCAGGCTTGCTTTGGGTTACACGGAGATCAACCCGAAATCCCGGCAGCGCCAAGGGTTAAAATCACAAGTCAACCCAAGCATTCGACAAAACAACAACACAACATCTTCGGTCCAGTGGTCGGAGGACGCTATAAAAGCTGACCCCTTCTTCGGTCTTGGGTTCGATTCCGCGTGCCCCCCTGGGTTTCGAACACAATCGCGCGCGACCACCTCGCTTAGCACAGGAGG
>JAUMHO010000008.1:3824018-3853724 GCA_032360965.1 Ulva armoricana
TCTGCTGTGTTGGTTGTTTTGTCGTGTGCTTGGGTTGGCTTGTGATTTACCCCTTGGCGCTGCCGGGATTTTGGGTTCATCTCCGTGTAACACACCTGTCTCCGTTTAGCACCGTCAGCAGTAACTGCAACTAGCTGGCACACGTGGCCAACATAAAACTGGAGCCCATCATGTGGACCAATTCTGAATGCAGCAAGCACATTTGTGCCCAATCTGATGTCAGTGGCATTCCGAAAAGACACTGTGTCGTTGACACGCGCCCCTACTAGTAGGGGCGCTGTGGCCGATGCCCGCTTGGGTTTGGCGTGATACCCGAGTTGTCTTTCTTTCTTTCTTTTTTTTGTTGACGTTCCTTACCCTTCTGGCCAGCAGGGAAGGTCAGCAGCCACGTCAGCAGCCACGCCAGCAGCCACGTCAGCAGCCACGTCAGCAGCCACGTCAGCAGCCAAGGCAGCAGCCAAGGCAGGTCAACATCAATAGGTATCGCATATCATAGTGTTTTTAACTGTTCACAGCGTGTTGGATCTATTGGCAACTGATTGGGAAGCGGTTTTTGTCATTTGGGCAAATTGGTCACTTTCGGCGGTCTGCCTAAGAACTTTTTGGGGAAGACCGCTACTTTGCCCAATCCTCCCATAGTCTCGTCTGGTATGGTATGAGATGTCCCAAAGGGTCGATTTGGAAAACAGGCTTTGCGCTCTCTGTGAGTGGACATGGTGAGAATGAGAGTGTCGGGCCCCTTGTGAGTACCACCGAAAAAACACACAAATAAACGGTTCAAGAATCACGCCAGACCCAAACAGGCGTCGGCCTCAGCACCCCTGGAGGCAGGGAGGACAAAGTTGAAAGGGCAATCACATCCGCTAGGCAGGGGGGGGGGGCACATTCATGAAACGTTCGTTCGAGTACTCGAACTAGTGGGGGTGGAGAGTAGGCAGAGGGCAAGGTGCAGCACCAGTGAGCCACGTCCTAAGGAAGGACCAATCCGGGAGGCAGACACACGTACTGTTAAAAAACCATCTGCACGTCCGAGGAGGCTGGCAAGGAGTCCAACAAGGACGCAACACACACATACGACGCAATCATGAATCGCAGAAAAGCAGCGACAAGAGCACCACAGCAGTGACGTAACCACGATGTAGCCACACACCCCAGCGCAAGGATTGGGTCGAGGAGGACGGGGATGGTGCAAACTGTTGCAATATCAGTGCAGCTACCACCCGCCGGGAACGCATGATCGACAACTGCACGTGCGGCTGCAGCTATGGTGGCATGTTGTAAAAAGGAAGAAACAGAACCCAACTCGGGTATCACGGCATATGCATGCGGGCATCGGCCACAGTACCCCGACTAGTAAGGGCGAGGAGGGGGGATATTACACGGAGGTAAACGCAGCAGTCTGGCATCGCCAAGAGGTTAACGCGCAAGCTAGCACAAGCAAAACAGCAGAACAAGCATAGTATCCGAAGCAGCCTAGGCATCACTCCCAAGATTCCCCCACTGTCCTGAATGCTATACAAAAACACATGCATGCCTCAACCCAACCGCTAGACCAATCACAATGCCCCAAATGTAGCAGTTGCACACACCGACACACTATGTAGTTTACAGAAACCTGGGATCTCGTACACCCTAGAATCCTGCTTGCAAACCCCACTGTTGCCCAACAAGCACGGCATGGACAATCGTCCATCACAGCGAAGGCAAGCACGTGGCGCCCCCCTCCCCGGGGAGCCCACATGCAAGCAGATCTGAGCTGCCAGTGGGGGCAGACAGAGGGAAAGTGTACCCAGGGCAGGGCGGGAAGGGGCAGGCAGGTGGGGGATCCGGAAGGGAATGGGGGGGGAGCAGGGGGGCGTCCGACTGAAGGAAGGAAAGCTTTCCCTTAAGGGGCCGGGGAGGTCGAGTGGTCCGATGCGGAGGGGGGCGGGGGATCGGCTTGGTGCGGGGCAGAGGGCGTGCAAGACGTCTGTTCCAGAGTCATGCACAGGAGACAGCCCCCTTGCGGGGGCCAAATCACAGCGCAAGGGCGTCGGTCGGAACGGGCAGCGCTAGCCCAGGCAGAAACGGCCGCCCATCGATGCACAGTGCGAACAAGGTGAAATCGAAGATGAATTTGGGGGCACCTCTAGAATCACATGCATCCAGAATCATATGCAACGACGCTGTGTTCAGGCTTCCACTGCTCCGACTTCTGGCCGAGCTGCCGCACACGGTGCTCCGTCACACGTGCGTCGGATGGTCGACCGTCTCGATGGCGCGTTGCTGACGACAAGACCACCCACATGCACAGCTTCCGTCGAGGAGCAAACGGGTTTGCGTGCCATCCCATGTATTCGAAACTCTCGGCCCGGGACGAGTTCAGGTCGCTGTGCGATGCAGCGGAGCATACCACCGCGCGCTCAACGTGGGTGCGTGACACCGTGGGAGCACCCGCAAAGCGCCGAGATGTCCGCGGTCACCTCAACAGAACGTCGATATACTAGTACTTGAGCACAGTGCGTCAGTATATATGTTTTCGCTCACGCAAACTTGTGCCAGGCACCGCGGGTACATCGCAGTGCCCTACATGTACAGCTAGGCTTTCACTAGTTCTAGTACTAGGAAAAAAATAAGATAAAGGAATCGGGCATCACACCAAATCCAAACGGGAATCGGCCACAGCGCCCCTGCCGGTAGGGGCGGACAAGTGCAGGACGGGCGCAGGAGGGGGCACAACCACAGGGGCGCCACACATGTACAGCGGAGCCACGACTTCAGGGCCGACCAGTCGGGCAGACACACCTAGAGCTGTTGGGTTGGAGCTATTCCCAGCCCCTCTGCCCATGGTGCACCTGAGACCCCCCCCCCCCCAAGCGTTGGTGCTCACTGCCTGCCCCTGAGTGATGCCCCTCCCCTGTCTACCGGAGATCCCTCCCAACGCCTTTACGTGTGCGTGCAGGCAAACGCAGAAGAAGCAAGACGATAGGATCCCTTCGAATCACACCGGGCCAGTGCGAGTTGCGTGCAGTTGTCTGGGGGGGGGGGGTTAAACATTCCAGGTAGTTTACCCCCTTGGCTTGTGGTCCCAGTATTCCGGAGATGGCAAGGTCCTTGTAGGATATGGCGAGTAAGTGTCACATTTGCATTTCACATTTACACCAAGTTTAAACCCAGCCGCAAGCCCCCCTCTAAGCATGGGGGGCAGGTGCACAGCAGACCAGGAGGGGACCAGGCACACTGGCAGGATGCTCAGGAACGCTTGCAGATGGCTGCCAAACTGGGGCAGCAGCCCGGTCTGCGAGGCACAGCTGAGCCTGCCACCACCATACAGCCCATCGCACCAATTGTTTTCGTTTCTTTGGAGTCAACAAAAGCAAACGGGAGACCGCCAGACCCCGGCGCGCATCGGCTGCAGCTGCAGAACCACAAAGAGGTCGACACCACAGGCACAATGCAGCTGGCATGTCAGCATGCATGGCACTGAGGTTCAACCGCCCCCGCGGCATGGATCCCGGGAGCGATTGCGCAGAGGTGCGATTCCTTTTCCATGCGTGGAAGTATGGGGGGTTTACTACAGTGTCTTGGTGGTGCCTCGGCAGCGCTGGCAGGGGCGAGTGCAAGCGGAGGGGTGGCCTCCGGAGGGCCTGTGAATTTTATGACCTCCCGCAGCGCCACGCGCTACCGGTGCCGGGGTCGACTGTCACCGCGCAGGCTGCGATGACAATTTGCGGGCGTGGGGGCTTGCCGCAGGATGCTTCAGGATCGGCGGAAGGCCGGCGTGTTGGTGCGGCATGGTGTAACATGGCTCGGCAAGAATGCACAGTTACCTCACCATGCGGTTCAATGTGGAAAAAACGATCGGGCGCGGGAATCACGGCAGACCCAAACGGGCATCGGTCACAGCACCCCTGAAGGTAGGGGCGGGCAAAGAGGACGGGTCCATGACATCCATTAGGGTGGGGGGAAGCGGGGTGTACCACACTTATGACACTGTCATACGGGCACTAGTGTGGCGCTCCAAGATTGGCAACGGATCTGAGACGATGCGAAAACACCACTGGCACAATCCCATCAGTCTATGCATACAAGCAGTAGCTATGCCATAGCCTGTTTAGCCTTGCCTGCGCTCTCAAAGGGTCATGAACATGATGATACCAGCGAGGAAGCAGGGTCCTCGAGGAAGCGAGATTACTACCAATTGTGTTTTGTATAGATACAGATATTTCGCACGTTTTATTGTGATACGGTCATACCACCAGGAAAACAGGCGATCCCATCAGAACTCGCAACTTAAGCCTGGTTGGGCAGGATCAGTACTGGGCTGAGTGATCTCCTGGGAATCCCCTGTGCTGTATCGCTTTTGCTGATCATCGTCACCCACATCTCACAGCGTCTTGGTGATGTAGGCACACGCCAGTTGTAATGTTGAGTTGTCCCGGAAGCGGGCGACACGGCTGACTGAGCTCCATGGAAATGGGGCAGAGGATGCGGATCGGCGGCGGTGGCACCACGAGGTGGGTGGGGCAGTAGTGGAGGTGTGACGTCCGAACAGCACAAGAACGGGACATCGTGTTCGTGCTGCCAGATGATTCGGATTGTGGACGTTGGTATGGCTGGCCCTGATGCACACAAGTGCAGAGGCGCTGCAGCAGATCGTTTGCAATTGGGCCCGGCATCGCGCCCTCTCCCTTTTTGTTGACCTACATGCGTATGAGTTTGCGTGTTTGCCCGGAGAGATGATGTGCCGGTGCAGCAAACATGTGACGCATGGCTTCAGGCAGTCTGCAATGGACATGCCGATCATGCCGGCTCAGAAGTATCTGTCCATCTCCCTGTGCGCCAGCTGCAGACAGCCAGTCGTGCAAGCGTATCTATATCAACATGAACAAGCGCTCGATGCTGTGACTGGCAATACGCCGGCAAAGAATCACAGTGCTGACCTCTGCTGCCCGCAGCGGACGGCTACCAGCGCTACACCTTGTTTACAGCCGTGGCGCAGAGCAGACCGTTACACATAGCGCTACGTAGCAAATCATTGGTAATTATTCATCCCCGTTGCGCGCCTTTTCGGCACCCAGTCAGCTGCAGCATGCCCCCCACAGACACTGCCGAACCTACATCTCACAGTGCCCAGTGCACAGACACGTTGCCACCTATCAAAACCCAGGCTTATCATCCCATCATTCTGACTTGCTCAGGCCTGGGCAACACCGAGGTCTCTACCAGTGCACTGCTGCAGCCCAGGCACGCTGTATTTTGCCTTGAAGCCTACGGCCCAAGTCGAACCCGACCGCGATCGTGAGGCATTGCCGGCAGAAGCCAACGGCTTCATGGACGGAGCTGCAGCCACCCCAGGAGATTCGCCGTGGCTCCACCTCGGAGCCAGTGCCTGTATGCATGGACAGCTAGGGCCTGTCGTGAACATGCAAGCCACAGCAGCCTCAGGCCGTCTGTCCAACCCGGCACACTGGCACTGTTGGCACCGGAATAGCCACACAGCGCGTTGCCGTGATTAATGCTGCTGCTGCAACACGTCTCCACGCCGTGCCCTCACGGCTGCTCCCACCGCGGCACAGATTGCAGTGCTGCCAGAGCAATCCACTGGGGGCTGTGGCTCGGTTTGGTGTCCAACGTGCCGGCCTCGGAAACAAAAAAAGTCTGAATTTCTAGCTGTGCAATACAGTCTGAGGTGGGAGCCCCAGAAGGGCAGCCCCGGCAATGCCTCGCGATCGCGCTTGGGCTCGACTCGGGCCGTAGGCTTCGAGGCAAGATACAGCGTGTTTGAGCTGCAGCAGAGCACTAGCTACAGTAGGGACCTTGAGATGAAGCAGTGCCTGGTGCGAGGGTATTCGCAGGGTAATTCAAAAGCGGGCCAGACTGGGGGGGCGCACGAGAAAGCGGCGGGCGCTGGCGGTCCCGTTGGTGTAGGCACCTCCGGTGCCTTCCGCGTGGCTGTGGCTGCAGGGGCCGTAGCGGTACGTAAGTGCACCCACCGCAGCCTCGATGTCGGCGGCGGTGGCGGACGAGGTGTGGTAGCAACGCCCGTCCACAGCCTCCCGCGCCGCCGCAGACGCCCACATTTCGGCCATGACGCCCGCCCAGCAGTCGGTGTATGCATGCGCCTCTGCATCCTCGTTGCCTGCAGCCACAAACACAGTTCGCGCGCGTGTGGGGGGGACGTGGGGTTAGGGTGCCTGGATGGTATCGCTTCTGGTCACAGGGATATGTGCTTCCTGAGTACCGCGTCAACGACACCCCAGCCTGGACATCCAGGTTGCGTGTGCGCATATAAACCGGCACACCGGCACACACACGACCGCGCCCAGAAGCTGTGTGGTGCACGTGGAGTGGTACACTCGAAGGACGACACGCTGAGGTGCTAGGTGGAGGAGGTCAGGGGGGGCATGCAAATGGACAAGTGGCAGGGGGCTCACCCTCGGCGCAAGCGACGGCGGAGGCCTTTGCGTGCGCGTCGGCGACGAGCTCCAGGAAGAGATCGGCGCCACAAAACGTCCACGCACCAGCCTCCTCGCAAGAGCAGTGCAAAGGCGTGGGCGGAGGCATGGGCATCGGCGTAGGCGGCCTGGAAGGCGTCCGCCGTCGCCGCGGACACAGCGCAGCCACGGACCTTGCCGCCGCCGATCACACGGCCCGTGCACTGCGCACTTGCCTGGGCTGTGGCCTGCATGGTGCGGGTGCAATTTGCTCTCTGGCACCTGCCTGGGCCTCCGGTAGGATCGCTGTGGCCGATGCTGAGCCGGGCGTCGCGTGATGCCCACTTCTGTCGCTTTTTTATTGCACCTGCTTCTACGGCTCTACGGCTCGCTTCTACGGCACGCAAGGGCTCACAGCGTCGGCTTAGAAGGCCGGTCTCCTCTGGTCGCTCTTTGACCCTCGCAATCAGTGTTTACCGAGCAGATGGATCTCACAAGGCCGACAGATCTGATTCTTTTGGGGATCATTTGTCAGGGGTGTGCCCAACACGTGCGAAACATACACACTAGCGTCGCGCCTGGTGATTCAGTGCGGTCAGGTACAGATCTGTCTGCACCAGCGCACATGCAAGGAGTCCGTCATGCCACTAGATGGAGGCCCTCCCACCTGCTCCGTGTGGTTCTGATTGGGAAGACCCCGTCGCGTCTGATAGTTATGCTTCTTCCGCCCCTGTGCGCAGGGGTGCTGTTGCCGCGGCCAATGCCCGCCTGGTCTAGGCGTGGCACACGATGTTTTGTTTTGAAACCTTGCAGGTTGCAGGTGCTGGTTTGCTCATGGCCAGCGTCTCCTGCATGCCATGCAAATTTTGTGGCAGTGTCCGAATGCTGTGAACTTGGTGTTCATTTGTTGGGGCAAACCCTGAAAATCAGATCCGAAAAGCTCATTTGCTATTATTCTAGAATTGCCACAGATCTTAGGGTGTCTGCATAGAAAGCACATTGGCAGGCAGTACCGCTGTTGTTTGTACGCTCTGATGCCTCATTGACCGACCTCGGGTGCCTGGGTGGTCCCGTAAAATCTTCATGCTTCTGAGCCTCTCTGCCGTTGCGCCACATGCGTGCTGCGCGTGCTGGGTGTCGCTGCATCCGTTGGGTTCAGTGGTGATTTGTCAGACCATTCGGTCGGCAATGCGGAACCGGATCTCGAAAGCTTGGTCCCAAGAAGTTGGACCCATTGCATTAACAAAGTCAGGACACGATGGGCCGTCCGCATCCGAGGGCTTCTTTTCACGGCGGTGAGAGCGATATTGCCGTCTTGCACGCCTGACGGCGTGCGATTGGATACATCTGTGGCTGACCGGTTTGCTGATTCTACCCCCGGATGTCCGACAGAGAGATACTGGACTACACAGCGGTGCCCCCTTTTCGGTTGACTTGGCCTCACTCAGCCCGTCTCGCCTCCTCCCCGACCCCGGCGGTGCCACCCGCTAGTACTGGCTGGTTGCAGCCTACTTCTCAGGGGTGTGTTGTGTGTTGCGTGCTCGGGAGCCTCTCTCTGCCTCTGAACAACCTGAGCTGTATCTGCCCGGGTGATCTGGGCTCCTCTGCGTGGAGCGCCTCCGTGACGCCGCCCTTGGTGTTTGTGCCCCTTCGTGTCAAATTGCATCGACGCACGTGTAGCCACCGTTAAAGCCGTCGCCGCTACCAATGCGCCAGTTTTCTGTGCCAGTCCGATGCGCCCTCGTGTGCATGGTTTTTGTCATGATGGGCTTGAGCTTCTGGTGCGAGCAGGTGGCTTGTGTAGCTCCGTGCCTGCTTTTGTGTCATGACCGCTGTGCAGATGGCTTTGACTAGGTTGTCGTTGGGTCGCCGTGCAACAGCGTCTCTCTTATGGCCATGTTGTGAGGGTTGCTGGTCACAGTGTGGGTACGATTCTTGCTCATGATCGCGTTGCTGGGGTTGATTGATCCGTTCTCGTGGCCTTTGCAAGCATGGAACGAGCCCGACTGCTGTTAACAGGATATTCGCTGCGTGTGCGCCAGACGGGAACAGACAACAACAGAGGAGTATAAGTTCCTTAGCAAGGCATCCTTGGGTGCACGGCTCTGATACACTTTGGCGTAGCCCTGTACGGCAACGCTCGAGCCTTGCTCCAAGCCATGGCAACGCCATACTCGCCAGTACGGCTTCTTCTGCCGAGCTAGATCGACAAAACATCGGCAAGTACTATCCTATAGATGAAACTCGCATACCCGAAGCCTTTGACCAATGGTACAGTAACAGGGACCGAAGGGCAGGGAGGACAGTTCCAATTGATGGTGGTGGATCTGTGCAGCCTCTGCCATCTTTTGTGGCAGGCTGCTCAGGCTTACAACAGGAGCTTGCGTTGAGTAGATATCCTTACCTCATGTACAGGTACGCATTCTCTGCTGACCATCTCCTGAAAGAGTGCATTACAGTAGCCGGACGAAAAGCAGCATGTGGTCTCGGGCGAACATGCATGTCCTGATTGATCGTCTGCAATCATGTACAAGGGCTTCTGCCATGGCGGTCATGTTGGCTTCAACAATCAGCTGTTTCGCAGCAATGAGCCGTTGCCCTGCAGAACTGCGTATGCCACTGTCTGGGACATGATCGTGAATGGCACCAGAGACGACGACCGGCGAGTGTTAGTGAAAGGCGCCCCCGGGTCTGGCAAATCAGTCTTCCTCTCAGCAACCGCAGAGTACCTCCGGCAACAAGGCTGGTGCGCCATATCGAGAACCCAGGTTGCGAGCTCACGGCATCCATTCCCGAGACAGGGATGACAGTGTCCCTTCAAGCACTCATGATTTGCATGCTACTACCTGTATGCATGGGTTCACAGGTAACCTGGATACTTGATTGCATGTCGATGAGAACCCACGGCAGCAGCTAGGCAGTTTCATCCCTAGCCACTTTCGGAAACAAAGCCGCCTCCTCCAGGTCTGAGTACATGTACAGTTTGCTGTGGAAACCAAAACCCAACCTGATGATGTGATGTACAGCAATGTCAGATTATTGGAAAGTCTGTGGCTTGATGTGTGGCTTACGTGGGCACAGGCGTGCAGGATCGTCATGTACATCCCGGACTGCAACGACGTCACGTTCAAGAACATGACCTACACACAAAACCCAGAGACTCAGATGTACGACACCCGAGATGCGGCTCAGAACATCTTGCGGGCAGTGCTAGAAGCTCATGGAGATGCCCTGAAGGAGCTGCCACAGCAAGTGGCTGGCGGCTCGGGCAGCCTGTACGACCTTGCCAGCCTGGACGACACTGCCACCGACGTGCGATGCGTCTTCTATCCTCTGCTCACGCAAACAGTGAAGGACAGATTGTTGGACAGCATCAAGCGTGACGGAGCCATGCCCCAGTCCGGTGGTTCTATGCATGTTGCGCTGATTGTACATGGCTGCCATTCATGCATGCAGATATCCTGCAGCGCATCGCTCTGCGCACGTGCCAGGGCCAGTTCTGTGTGAATTTTCGTATGTATGCTGCGCGACCTGATGTGTCGTGCAGCCGCTGAACTATTACAGCGCTCGAGTCACCGATGTGCATTCTTCAGTTCACTCAGTGAGGTACATTTCAGTGATGGATCCTGTTGCAGCGAACCAGAGTCTTGTGAGACCACGGGCGCCTGCCACAGGAGCCATCTGTCTCGGCACTCACGTGTCCATGGCTGCATGGTGTAGCAACTGCCAGGGCATGTTGCGCTCCGGTGTAAGGCGCGACCATGCTCTGTCCTGAACAGAGAGTCAGCATAGCTGCATGCTGCATGTGAACTCGAGAGCAAGGCTGCCTCCATCGTGTGTAGGCTCAGCTGTGCAACGCCGTTGTCCGCCTCAAGCTCGAGCTGTATGCGCTGCCCCGCTCCACACCCACAGCAATCCTCCTGGACAACTATAACTCGTTGTTTTGGCGGACCGACATGTTCGCACCGGAGCGCCTCAAGTCCCAGAAGCCGGCCCGCCGGCTGGACGCACAGGAACTCACGCTGGGCGCCAACCTGCGGGTGCTGTCGGACGGCGACACCGGCAGCACAGCCGTCGTGGCTGCGACGTGTGTGTCTGGCTCCGTGCCGCGGCTGCCGGTGCATGGCGGCAGCCAGCCCGTGACTGAGGTCACGGTGCCGCTGCTGGCGGCCCAGGAGGTCGCCACGGCGTTGCAGTGGTACAGGTGCGCTGCTCCTGCAGGAGCCTGTGTTTCCGCTGCTGGCACACTTGTCCACCTGCATAACAGACGAGCTCCGAATGGGTAGCGGTGTGTTATGATGAATGCATGGATGCCAGTCCCATGCATAGTGTGCCAGTCAGGGCATACCTCTAGACACTTAGACATGCATCTAGTGTCGACTATTCAGGGCTTGCTGCGGTCATTCGACCAGGCTATCAAGACTGTTTACACAGTGCACAACGTTGCACTGACATCCTTCTGTCAACACCACCTCTAACTACGATCACATTGCTGCTGCAATATCGTATCTTAATACTGTGATCGCTCGCACAGAGCGACCATGAGCATTGGCGGCTGTATGGTCACGGCCATGTGCTCAGAGACATCAGTGTCGCGGTCAGTGTGCACAAGGGCCGTACTCGTGATGCCAGCTAATGGCAGTCCGCTTCTGTGGTGTGAATGTGAGGTGTATGCTCTCAGCGGCACGAGGTCGCTGGTGGGGGATCAGTTGCATGCTGCACGGTGATGGTTCATCAGTTACCTGCTGCAGGCATGTGCATGCACTTTCTCCAGAACAAGCGATCTCGGAGACTGGCACGCAAGCCGCGTGGCAACTGACGCAAGGGAGTGGCACAGAGATTCGGCGGAACCTGCACTTCCTGCTGCCCTACAGCAAGACTCTAGAAGATCTTGACACGTTGGGTGAACAGTATGCTAATGTGTCTCTATATCAGTAGGTGTAGCTGATTGAATACAGTCGTTCCTTTCGCGATTGTTTGGCAGGTGTCATGCACATACACATGAACCTGGTCACGAGTGTTGATTCCCAGCAACCTTGTGCGGCATACACATGAAGCGTAGAAAGGTTTCCTCTGCGAGAATCGTCAAGATTCACGATGCAAATCATGTCTGATTTGTTGACTCTGGTCATTATCACTGAACAAATCCTGACTTGCTTGTTCCACAGAGCTCTGTTGGCGTCATCCTGCTGATCATGCATGCCATGGCATGTGTGCGAACGTGACAGTATGTAACAAACCAAACACTTGCCAGATGTCAAGCGCCATCAGAACGCACCCTTAGTATGTTAGATGCTGGTACTTTGCGATCTGGCTGGTGACCGGCTGCGATACAATCTTGCTGCGTACATTAGCCCCGGTGCACGCTGGGAGATGCTACTTGGTGGAGGACAACCGCACGTAACAAACTCTGCAGTTGAAACATATTATTTTATGTCCCATCAGGCCGTTCAGGGGCCATGACTTCAGCTGAAGGAGATGACCAGCCCGTCAACGCCAGAAACGCCGGCCGGGAGGTATGTTCCTGATCGCGAACTCGTGGCAGCAATTCCGAGCGTCTAATGAACACAATTTTATATGCTATCTCGTAGTCTTGCTGGAGCTGTAGCAAAATGAGGGCGAGACGGCGGCTCGGGGACCTTCAGTGTGCATGGCGGTGTAGCAGGCATGCCCGAAATCTCTGAATGCTGCCAAGGGAACTTGTGAATACTCTTCGAAGATCCGTGTAGGTGCTGGATTGCTTCTGGGGGCTCGCTGAGACGTCGTCGGACAAGCGCAATACTGCAGTGGCAACGCTGATCGCCGAGATCAAAAAGCAAGACAACCAGGAGAGCTTACTGGTGCGAAACGGCCATTCACACGACGACGTGCTGCACAGAATACCTCTGAGTCACTAACCTGTGTGCAGACATACGTATTCAACCGGATAGTTAAAGGCCTCGGCTCAGGCAGAGGAGCAGCACGCCAGGGATTTGCTGCAGCCTTGACGGCCCTGTTGGAGTCAGCTCATGCAAAAGACACCGCAGATATATTTCAGCTTGCAGAAGATCATTTATCGTTGACAGGGGTCAAAGGAACGGTGTGTTCCATTTCTGGCAGGTCTGCTGGTCCATGCCAGTGCGTGCTGGAAGTCTCGAAAAGGGGGAGCCCAATGTTTCTTCCCGGGCTTGCTTCCTTTCGTGAAATTTGGACTGGGTGGCATGTATGGTGCACCTGCGCATACGAGCTTGGTGTGCAGGAAGAGAAGAATGTGCTGCTGGGGCAGCTGTTCCTGCATGCATCTCTGCTGCAGGCCCAGCGACTTGGTGCCGCTGAAGATGCCGAGAAGAGCATCACGGCTTTGTTCCAGGTCGCTCACAAGCGGTCTTTCTTGTATGAAGCCTGTGTCTCTACAATCCTTGACATTGTAGATGGCTTGCCTCCTGATGAGGCCATGCAGCTGATCGACACGCACGAGGACATTCAGACTCTGCTCCGCAGCTCCGCTGATCAAGCTTCGCCTGAAGTTCTGCTGCTGGCACTACACTTATGGCCGCTGCTGTCTGATTCGTGCAGGAAAGCGTGTCTGCTCTTACCTGAAGGATTGTCCCAGCCTTCCGTGGGCCTCTTCAAGGACTCACATACTCGGCACAAGAGCTCCACAAATGGCAAGACCACACAATCCAGCGACCCTGTCCACAATGAGGCTGACAAAGTCGCGGCTGAAGCCTTCTTCACAGCCAGCAACTTGCAGACTGTCGGCCACGTCTTGAAGGATGCAAGCTTTGTTCGCCATCAGCTGCATGCTGTCTGGCTGCATGTTCTACGACTTTTGATACCTTCTTTTGTCGTCAAGGGTCACAAGAGCACCTCAGAGACTGGACAGCAGACTGTCAAGTACGGTCATATCTCAGTCACCCCCCTTGTTGCATGCACCGACACAGCTCTGTGTGACTCATCATGTGACCGCTCGTCTAATTGATCGAGCTGTCTCGATCAACAGGTCTCCCTGAGCGATCACATCGTGCACAGAGCCTGGCCACCGATCTTCTTGAGGCCATGCACTTGCTGTTGCAACGAATGAATCAGGATGGCATGAAAGCAGCTGCGAGGGACAATGGCGCTCTCATGCCAACTGTTTACAGGCACCCAGAGGTAGGACATGGTCACCTGGCTGCACTCTGGTCTACGGTGATCGAGGGCGAGCTGCTGCAAAGCTCTCTAGAGCGCAGAGCTGTGGCTCTCCAGCTGTTCTGCATCTTGTTGCCCCATATCGCAGCCGCTGACGTACCCATCGTCTTCAGCACGGCGTTTGTGAGGCTTCTGGGCAGCAGTCTCAAAGGCAAGCAGCAGAGCCTGCACAAGGGATCTGTGCGCTGCATTGACCGCCTCTCAGACTGGGCACAAACAGCACACAAGACGACGTCACAAGGTATGGCATGTGGGACTGCACCTCGTTCTTCCGGGGGCAGGAACTGTGCTTGCTCGATTCAACACAGAGCTCCTGATGCAGTGTGTCCATCGACTGCAGTTTGCAGAGACACCGTGACCTGTCATGTCCATGCACCATGCACGGCCGTCCCACATCATCTGAGCCACCTCATGTACCACTCTGTCATGTCGGTATTGTGGTCGTAGACTCCATGGCAACTGGTGGTATGTGCCTGCAGATCCTCGAGCTGCAGTGCTGTTTGCCCTCTGCGCCCATGGCCACGCTGGGTGCGATGGCATTGTCAAGGTCAAGGCCGTCACGCGGCTGTCAAATAGCGTGGATGTAGCTGCTCTGGAGCAGTACGTGCAGCGGTTGCTGCCGGCGTTTTGGAGGGGACGCCTGACCCTGGAAGGTGAAGCGCTCCTGCTCAGCCTGGCATCACACACTGCAAAGCGCAACCTCATTGTCATGAACGATCATCAACTTCAGGCACTGCAGTGGGACCAAGCGGCCGCGGGCATTGTGGCCGACGGACACTCCATCTCCGTCGACATGTCACTGCTTCTGTGTAAGCTGCATGTGCAGGCACGGGCGATGGGCATTGACGGCCATGCGTGTACAGGCAAGGAGAATGGGGACGATGAGGATGATATCGATCAAGACACAGACAGTCTGGAACGTGTGGCGCAGTCCACGAGGACCTGGATCATTGGACAGCTCGGCATCATCGTGAAGTCGCCCGCATGCAGCGAGAGTGTTGCAGTCATGATCCTCGAGTTCCTGGCAACCGTCGCGTTTGCGGAAGCGGGGGCAGAGGCAAGGAAGAGCAAGGTGCCCCATGTGAAGGGCCTCGGTAGCTGCACGGTGCCGCTGTCGGAAGAAGTGCGGGGCGTCGCGGCCGCACGGACGGCCGCAATCGCCACTGACGCGCTGCCATGCACCCGCGAGCAGGACAACATCGAGCAAGGCGCTGCCGCAGGGGCGCCTCAGGAGGACGTTTTGCCTGCGCAAGCGAACGGAAAGCAGGCGTCGAAGAAACCCAAGGCGTTGACGTGCCTCCTGCACAAGGTGCGGCCGCACACAAACCCCTCGCGGGTGGCTCTGGACCGTGCCTCCGCCCCAGCTGCCTTGCGCACACAACCCCCGGTTGTTGAAACTTCCTGGGGCTTCAGAGCCTCAACGAGTGACCAGTGTGGGACACAAGGTCACACAGATCAATGCTTTGGTGATGCCTCTGCACAACGAAGCGCATTGCGCGCTGATGCCGACGGCGACTGGTGGCCGGCTGATCCTATGCAGCATACACAGTACGCGCATTGAATCCGCTGTGCTCTGCTGTTTATATGAGTTGGCGTTGTGATGCAGGCGCTAGAGTACCTCGACAGTCTGGAGGCACTCCCAGCCTCAACCGTGGCTCTCCTGGAGCCTGAAGGCATCTCCGCAGTCGTGAAGCAGCGGCTGAGGGCCATGATGGAGGCATGCGACACGGCCAGGGGCAGGGGAAAGCACGATGCTGCAGGAGCCCACATGCACGTGCTGCTGGGCATGCTGCGGTTCGCGCTGTGCTCCCCCACAGCACACGACGTGTCCGAGCTGATCGTGGACCTCTACCCGGCTGTCGGGCCGACCCTGGACGTGGAGCTCCCTGAAATCGAGGCGGATGCGCGGAGCAACGGCGATGAGGAGATGCAGGACACGGAGGGGGAGGGGGGCGAGCGGGGGGGCGCCACGTGGGTGAACCAGCTGACGGAGTGCCTGCTGAGCCTGCTGTCGGACAGCCTGGGGAATGTGCCGATGGCGGTGATGCGGATTGCGGTCGAGGGCGTCTGGCGGTCGGCGGCGCCGCATGTGAACGCGGTGGCGCTGAGCGACCTGCTGCAGGTGCTGCTGCGGCTGGACCAGAAGGCTGTGGCCGAGGAGGCTATGTTTGAAGGGGAGGACGAGGAGGAGGAGGAGGAGGAAGATGGGGAGAGTGATGATGATGAGGAGGAGGATGACACGGATGAGGACGAGGGCGGGGATGCGGAGCAGGGGAAAGGGGAAGAGATGCCGGCTGGGAATGGGGTGAAGGAGAATGGTGTGGGAGGGGCTGCGGTGGAGGAGGAAGAGGAGGAGAGTGAAGATGAGGGGCTGGACGATGCGGCGATGTTCCGTCTAGACAAGCAGCTGGCAAAATACTTCTCAACGCTCAAGGGCGGCAAGGAGGTGTGCCTGCCTGCTGCCTGAGGTGACCTCATCTGTTGTCGCAGCATGTGTTGTGTGTGGATGGCGGCCACGGGGTGCCATCGAGGATGAATGCTATGTCAGGCGCGTTTGTGGCTGTGGTCGTGTGGAGGTGAAGGCCCGTGGCTGCTGTGTGCAGGGGGTGAAGGCTCGCAACGAGGCGCTGCGCAAGTTTCAGCTGCGGGTGCTGACGCTGGTGGAGATCTGGGCGAAAAAGCAGCCGGGCAGCCCGTTGGTGGCGCTGGTGCCGGTGCCGCTGCTGCGCGCTCTGCGTATCGCGGGCCGCCCATCTGGCCACCCGCCGCTGGCGCAGCGACTGGAGGCTGTGCTCCGGAACCAGGTGTCACGGTGCCGGCCGGTGTTCCCGGAGACCCTCGCGGTGGACGGGCTGGCGGCATCGGCAGAGACGGGGGAGGGCAACCGGCTTGGGCGGACGGGGCTCGAGCAGGTGATGTCGCGTGTGATGTACTTTGCCACGCGCGAAGGTGACGGGAAGGTTCAGAGTGCTGCTACAGCTGCGTACACGATGCTGCTGCGGGGGGTGATCGCGTCAGCGCGCCGGATCGCCGGAGACGCAGAGGACAGCAGCGCGGCGGCCAAGGCGATGCATGCGGCGGTGGCGGCGATCGTGGGGGACGTGTTTGCGAAGCGCAAGTCGCGGTGGAGCTACGAAAACCTGGCCGCGATTCTCAAGGCGGTGCAGGATGTGCTGCCCGTCCTGCTGCTGCCGCCCCTGCTGCAGAACGTGACCGGCGCGCGGACAGAGTTTCTGCGCATCGAGGCGCTGAGGTTGTGCAGCGCTTGCCTCAGGTGCGGCTGTGAGACTGGAGACGGCCGGTGTTCTGGTGCTGCTTGGGCGGCCGGCTGCGAAGTTGATGTTCTTGCGCTGTTGTGGACTGCTCTGTATGGCTGGGAGTGTCCTGGTGTGGGCACATGTATGCCTAGTTTGATGGGCTTGCTGTGACCTGTTCCTGTGAGCAGGTATGCTCCGAGGCAAGTTGAAGAGTTCAAGGCGCTCAAGATGGAAGGCAAGATGCTGAAGGCCGTAACGGACGCGGTCGCTGCGGGGTACACAAATGCTGGTCGAAGGCTGGCTGGGATTCAAGCGTGTGCTGATGCTTTGGAAGGGCTTGTTAAACTGCATGGGGGTGCAGCCATGACCGAGATCTGCTCGGAGAAGCGAATGAATGCACTGCGAGCTGCAATCAAACAGGTTGAAGGCATGGATGACTTGCCAGCTAAATGCAATACCCATCTTCAGCGGGTTAAGAAAATTCTGGAGAGACAGCAGGGGGGCACTAGTTCAGGGCGGCGGAAGCGGAAGAGGCAGGGCGATGGTACAGCTGTCAACACTGGAGGACATGTGCCAAGGCCATCCAGCAAAAAATCCAAGAGCCCAGCGCAAAGTTGAGATAGGAGTGCAGGGCTGCGAATGTGTTAGTTCTTCAGCTGTCAATTTCCACTGTATTCGCGAATACTTCCTGTGACTGGGTGTCACGCTGACACGTTCTGTTCTGTTCACTGTTTCGCACACCTCAGCCACGAACAACGCAGCTAGACGCTAGACGTCGCTACATGCTGCATCGAGTCCACATCACCCATAAAGTGTTCTTTGACCGCACTGTTGGCAACAGCAGGCACGTAGATGCCCGACTGGCTTCGACGTCGCCAGGTTCACCAACTTGTACCACCGACCATGCTTAAACCCGGGAAAACGCTAAGCACGCAGCGCTGACTAAAATTGGAGTCGCTGTGCAAGCTGATCGCAATTGTGCTGATTTCTTGAACGGCTTCCTGCAAGCGGAGATCGACTTACCTAGCCTAACCAGCCCAACAACAACATGGAGATTCCCCCGTGCAAAGACTATCAGACTTCATACACGCTCTTCTCGACGTTCCGAGAGGAGCCGTCAACTGGAGTCGGGGCAGCCTACGTGACGTCCGATGCCGCGAGTGCGATTCTGGGTGAAGGACGATCGTGCGTGGTGCTGGGAGTGCACAGCAGCATCTGCTCAGCTCACCCACCTTGGGCATTCCGTTGGATTTGCAGACAAATCCTCACGACAAGCTGGAAAGCGACTTATCACACAACCGCTCATACATGGCAGGAATCCTGATACATGGTTTGACAAGGACGTACGGTCATTGGCTGATGGCGATGTGTACATGGATCCCATCATGGTTGACAAGAAGATCCAACAGATGATCGGAGGGAAGCCATTGTCTGAGCGCGCATTCTTCCCTCCCAAGAGTACAAAGAAGAGGTGTGTGCAAGGCATAGCCATGTGAGTCTGGAGTGTCGTACCTTGACCATGCATCATGTGCAGCGCATTCCCTGGCGATGTGACACCTTGCATGGGACAGATGGGCTTGCTAGGAGAGGACTGGCAGAACAAACCGCCGGGTGCGCCGGAGAAAAAACCAGGCAAGAACCTCTACACCAATCCAGGGAGAGAGGGTGGCATGGGATACTCTCACAAGGAGAGGACAATAGGGGGAAATCCACCAGAGTATATGCCGGATACATATCAGCACGGCCGGCAGCTGGGTAAGGAGCTGAGGCGCCAAGCGAGAGCGCGCATCTCGAAACCTTTCAACTCTGCGCCGAATCGTGGGTCTGGCCTGTTCAACCCCAACCCATTCAACAACCCACCCGGACCGGATAAAATTGCAGCTAAGCAGTCAAAGTTTGTGCCCAAGAAGGCATTCGTTCCATCAAATCCACCGAAGAAGGGGGCAGCATATCAAGCAATCAGCAAGGTTGGCCGGGACTACATCCCGGAGCCCATTCAGCAAGCTGAGGTATGCATGCACAGGATTTGGACATGCGTGCAAACCACGAAGGGCACAAATGTACAACGTTGCGATGTCAGCTATGCTGAACAGTCGGACCAGAAATTAGATGATCGTCTTGTGCAGTACAAGAGCCGCAGCGAAGCAAAGGTTGCGCCGTTCAAGCCTTGTGCTGGAATCAAGGAGAGGCTATCAATGAAGACAGTGAATCCATACAGATTTGACGCTAGGCCAGCACCTAACCTCGACTTCACACTCCTGCCTTGAAAATCCATAGCATGCGGGCACAGAAATGCGGCAGTTCTGCCACATGCATGAACGATGCTTACACAAGGCCTTGCCTTTGCAAATCAATGTAGGTTCTCCTATTGTACACATTGCCGTCCTCATCCTCAAACTCTTCTTGCAAGTCTGGATTCCAATTTCCAGTGTTTCGCTTCTGCAAGTTGTTCCACAAGGCCAGAGCCTCGTCGACTTTGGTGACTTCGAAGAATGCTTTCGAGGAGGTGATTCCAAGCGCAGCCATCGCTTGCACGTGCTTGGACTCGCGGAAATGGCGCTCGTACTCCCTGCGTCCCCGAAAGATATCACCACCACAGATGTCACACTTGTACTCTTGATTCAAGCCGTGCAGCTTGTAAAGCCAGTATGGGATGGGCTTGCCATCTGGTCCAAGTGGTAGCTTCAGGGGATTGTAAATGTACTCATCCTGCAGCCACACACGATGCTCATGAACTCATCGAATGTGCAGTAGCACCAGAACGGTACATTGGAGTG
Organism: Ulva armoricana; assembly: GCA_032360965.1. Classification (NCBI taxonomy): domain Eukaryota; kingdom Viridiplantae; phylum Chlorophyta; class Ulvophyceae; order Ulvales; family Ulvaceae; genus Ulva; species Ulva armoricana. The sequence continues at coordinate 3,843,639 of JAUMHO010000008.1, forward strand.
GAAGTGCGAACAGTTCTTGAACTTGAATGGGTTGTCAATGTGACAATACCGATGGATACCACTACGGTAAATCTCTGACCACTGCTTCGCACTTCTTCATTGCATGTTCAATTTACTGCTGAACACTGAACTAGTCCAAGCGATGTGTGTGAATGGCATAAGCACAGCGATTTCGGAGCAATAGACCACACCTCTTCATCTGAGTCTTCTGGGCCAACGTCGAAATCTTCCCGCTCAATATCTTGCTTCAGCTCATCATAGTTCTGCGCCAGTTTCTTCTCAACCCATGCCTGTGTGTCCTCAATGACTGCACCAAGAGAGTCGACAACTGCCAGTATCTTGGCTTCAATATTAGCCGTGTGCTTAGCTGCTTGTATCCGCTTAGTGCGGGTTGCCTCATCCAGTGCTGCTGCTGGCGCTGCGCCCTTGGTGAACAGGTTGGCCGGCAGGTCATGTAGCTGGCGGCCTCTGCACTGGAAGAGGCGTTCTGCTCGCTGCTGGGGTGTGCCACCACATTTCATGTGCCTGGCTGATAGCGCGGACTTCAGCTTTTCTGCTCCTGCAACAGTCCGGTCACTCGTCAGTGCCATAAGCAAATGGGATCAGTGCTGTTGACACAACAGTTATCCTGTGGGAGAGGACTTCTTGTGACATTGAACACAGTGATCGCAGCCACTCACATGCTGTGCAAGGGTACATGCACCCACAGCAGAGAGGCAACTATTTGCCAAGATTCTTGACCACAGCAAGAATGGTGGGCATGACCGCCATTTGAAGGCAGCAGACCCAGATGAGGATGTGGGGGTCTATGGCATCCCAAAGGCGCACCAAGCTCAAGCAACTCATGGGGGGAATCAAAAGCTTCCACATCGATCACGAGATCGGAATCGTTTGGCACCTCTCCTTCAGCACCGTCCTGCCACCCGAGGAGCTCCCGGCTGTTCCACTTCTCAGCAAACTCATCTTCAACCTGGCCGAGCAGATTCACCACAGACTTCAATGGCTGTGTGCGTTCATGAAACGATATCAAGTATCGCAGAAGCTTTTCTACATAGTCGACATAGGCTTTCTGAAATTTGGTGCTTCTCGGTATCCTGTGGAAGTGCGTGAATTGTTGCACATACGTGATGTAGTCCATCTGAGCATCTCCTGGCGCCGCTTCTGCAGTGGCTTGAGCAGCGGACTGCTTCTTCGCCGTCATGTTGACATACGATCGGAAGAACTCGTGGAGATCAAGATATCGACCATACATCTCCTCTCCAGTGAATTGTAGTGGAACCTGTAGCCAGACACAGTCGTAAAACAACAGCATCACCTGACATTGTTGGCACTTCCCAGCAGTAACTCACACTTGACTACGCCAGCAGACGATCTGTGTTCAAGCAGAAACCGAAACGTTCTTTCGCTTGACAGGGCGACGGCACACAAAGTACACATCTGCTGGCAGCCATCAGATCTAGTAGAGGAACCGCAGGGCCCCTGACCTACAAAGTAAGCACAAATCATACCTGTGTATTTATGGCAGCCTCGTCGTCAGGTGCCTCTGTGAGCTCTGCTGTTGGATTGCGCCTGTGATACTCTTTCACCTCCTTCAGGCGCTCATAGAATGTGCTGAACTGGTTTTGTCCGCTCAGCCTATCAAACTCCAATTTTCTGACACCTTCATCGTCCTCATATATGCGGATCTGCATGATCACCACGTTTCTTCATGGCGTGTGCCACCAGAGCATGGCAGCTGCCGGAGCTCCTGCCTGGTCTTGACATAAATAACGCATGAGATAGACTCACCAGACGCCTCGACTTCTCCTGAATCTCGTCCACATAAATCTTGGTTCTGTGATCCTGCTGCAGCTTGTCTTTGTACTTGGTCATTGTTCGTTTTAGGTCTTTGGCCACCAGTCTCTCAGCCCGCTCCACGTCCTCATGGAGCTGCCGTGTTTGCTCTAGCAAAGTGTTAGCCATTTCTCAGGATTCCGCAGCGAGTTGCAGAACGTCGTCGCCTTTCACGACATGCCAGGCGACAAGCAAGGCTGGATCGACGACAATTTCACGCAATGCGACATGCCGTGTATAGGTGCACACGAAGAAAACGTGACTAGCTTGCATGCATACTTTCGTGTTCGCTCTTTGCTATTTCCCGTTGCGTGCGGTTCTAATCTGTGCCAAGCTAATCATGCATTCCCAAGCAAGCAGCCAACACACGGCCAGGATTATGGAACACTGCAAAGGCAATCGTCGCTGAGACATAACTTGAAGAAAAAGACGTGATGATCTCCCGTATGCGTTCTGGCTCAGCGACGTTGAGTTTCGTCCGCTGTCTTAGCTAAGAAAACACAAACGATGTCGATGACCATGTCCTGCCTCGGCTGCCTCTCGTGCAACCATGGAGGTCTGTGCCACGCTAAACGTCTTATATGCCCGAAGTTGCCACAGTCGGGCAGCAGGGTGTATTTACATCGCACGTCACAACGGAAGGAGCTGGATCGATGTACAGCACGGTGCAAATCTTACGGATCGTTTGCGCCTTACACTCTGGCCGAGGCATCCAGTCTTTTGCCAATAGGTGTCATTGCGTCAGGTATGGTTTTATATGTTCACACTGTGTTTGCATGGCATGCCTCGACGTGAGACCCATAGGTAGAATCTGTGACCAGCATCGATCATGCACACCGAACCAAACTGCAGTTGAAAAGGTGTCGCCTGGGGAAAAGCCCAACAATTTGCCTTTCCATCTGCAGGCTTGATCGGGGTCGGTATATTCGTGATAGGCCTGCGGGCCTTCTGCTACTCTCAATTGACTTATGTGACAGCATCCATGCTCGCCAACAGCTTGCCGAAGACAGACTTAAGAATAGTTCAAGTGGGCGGTGGTATCAAGGAGCTGTACTACTACCCGTCAACAACAGTCCAGGTGTGCATGTGGGTTCCGTAGCTAGCTGCTGTTCCGGCTGCCTGGTGGCTACATGAGAGTGAGAGAGAAACATAGCTTGAAATCCGCAGGCGCACCAACGCCATGAAGTAGCATGGCATCTGCAACGTGTAGAGCCCATTTTGAAGCGTTTTCGCTCCCACCGGCCAGTGTCAGAGCCTCAGCCATTCATGGGTGATGCAGGTGACTGTAATGAATGAGGACGCAAAAGAGGGGCTGCTGCAAGAAGCTGGAGTGCAGGCAGGCGTTCCCGTGCTCTGCCGAAAGGAACCAATCAACGCCCTCGGCCGCATGGTCAAGTCTAGTGCGGATGCGATAGTGCTGCTCTCAACACTGCAGGACGTCCGAGACATGAGCGCCTTCCTGAAAGATTGTCACGCAGTGCTCAAACCGGGTGGCAGGTGGGCAATCCATCGCGGTTGGTACTCCATGCCGTTTAGCCTCGCACGTGAAACCTATTGCCCCTTGTACTAAGCAAGAAGTTCTACCATGCCACGTAACCAGCAGAGTGTGGGACCTTAAGACTGGGCAACCGGTTGGTCTGGCTGTGCTTCGATCCTGCGGTTGATTCGTAGCAAGCAGTGATGTAGCTCTTGTGGCGCAGTTTGCGTGACCAGGCGGCAAGCGTTGCCATGGGACTCGGTTGCTCAGGCTAGCGTGGCTGGTGAGATTACTCATACGGTACACCTATGCAGGCTGATCTTTGTCCAAGCAGTGAAAGATGGGGAGGCGGCATCGCCATTGCAGTCGTTGGTTGGAACCGCAGCTCAAGCACTGGATCTCAACAAATTGGACCCTTTGAAAGGCAATGGGCTGTTTCGGGATGTGCAATGGGACTTCTCAAATGAAAGCATTGATCCCCACATTGTTGGGTTCGCTGTGGCTGCTGAATAATTCAGGTACAGCTGTGTCGAGAAACCAGTTTGGTTACCATTCTCAGTTTGTTGTGGGTGTTCCAGTCTCGCGAGCTTACTTCGTGTGTGTTTGTTCCCCAAGCGTTCATCCAGCTCATTTGGTTCCAACTGAATGCTCCTTTTCGGTGTGCCCGAAGAGATCCAGCTAATTCGCAGGTAGTGATGCACGCACAGGCATCACCAAATGCACATGGTGCTGAAAGGAAATTCCCGAGCACAAAACATCACAGCTGTTCCGCTGTTTCTCTCTGTGCCCTGGCTGACACATTCCAGAGTATGGATTCAGCCAGAGCGATAGCGGTGGGGATCAGTTTTCCATTTCCTATATCAAAACAATGGGCTGCCCCGCATAGTGCACATCAGCTTTGCAGTGTCATACTACACAAGCTGGGGTGTATCCGAGCTCTATGGTGATACTCTAGCAGATTCATCTGGCATACTTGATTTGGGTTGCTATCGAATGCAACATAACAGCTGCCATATGGGCTGCACCAGCTGCAAGGTGAGCACAGAAGCCACAAGAAAGGAAACGATTCGCAGCTGGCCTTGAATTTCTTCAGCTATGGCATGAGCACTGACAGCCCTACCCAAGGGTCGTAAATAGTGAACACTGTGCTGAGCGTTCAACGTGTATAAGGCAAATTGTCCCCGCTTGGAACCCAAAAACAATCTGACCAGTGTGGAGGCTGCACGTTCGACCTTGTTCGCACGTCAAGGCGAGCGAGGCAAGGCAAACGGGGGCAAGATCTTGGGTTTCTTCTGTCATCAAGTCTGCATGCGCATAATGTGCTATCAACAAAAAAAACGTAAATATGCGCAGCAGCAAATTCAAACTGGATAGCACTGCCGCTATGTAGCACAGGCCAACCCTGACTTGTTGAGGGCGTTTTGACGTCACACTGCTCTGGTGTGTGCTCGTTTGGCCTTACATTGTGTAATGCATTTTATTGTAGGGTGATTTACATGTCTTCATCCCTTTTCTATCCAGGGTTTACCTTGCAACCCTGACTTGATAATCCAACTGAAGCCCAATCAGATAAATCACTCGGCGACGCATGACTTTGCATTTACAAGCACGGTCGGTGATGCTTCTGGTAAAATCACTGGGCGACAGGTAGTACTCAAAGAGGGCCTGTAGCTATCTCAAGAAAATCTGGGTGATCAGGTCTGGCAACTGAAATGTGTGCCTTGCACACAGCCACCCTTCAGTCAGGTAAGGCAGAAGTTCGCGTCACCCGATAAAATCCGTATCTACGCAGCTCTACATGAAAGCCTCTGGTGGTGGAGGCTGTAGGCTGCCACCCCCCCTCGAGTCCAGTGCAAACGTGAGGGCAATGTATGCTACCCCCAGAATCAGGGATATTGCCCCTGTAACTATTGCTGTCCCCTGGCCTGGCTTTAAGCCTGAGCTTTGGGTTGTTTCCGGAGCAGGTGATGGTGGTGAAGTTGTGGTGGTCTCTTCGGTGCTGGCCTGGGGCTTCTCAGGTTCCTCAGCAAACACCATCACCCCGCGGCTAGGCCTGCACATGACAAGTTTATTGACTGTTCAGGCATGCGGGTCTACACGGGACTGTTGTTCAAGTTTCATGCTCGTGAGAGACCACAAGCAGTCCAGATTGAAAGCTGGAGTCCACTTCGTCAGGCAGCCACCGACCACGGCACACGGACACAGCATACCTTGCTACTCTGCAGGGACGATTGCCGCATCGCAGTGGGCCGCGAACTGGAGCTGTGCTGATCATGGGCATCCCGGATTGAATTACTCGTTAATCAGATCCGCAGTGTATGCGATATCGCGTGACAATTTATCGGACACCTCCACTCATCTCATAAATGGTGGATGAGGGTCGATCAAGGCAACGTCAGTTGACATCGAGTTCCATGGTGTGTGTTATGCTCGTGGCCACAGGCTGTTCATGCACGTGCCAGGTGGCAATGATGCCTGGCACTTGCACGAGAGGAGCTAGCTGGTGTCCCACAGGTATAGGTGCACTTGACCTTTGCAAACAGCTGTAATCTAGAGAACGACATAACGGGCATGATTTCGAATCTATTCTTACCGAACATCAATGGCAAGCGGTAGTAGCGTTTGCGAGCATGTGGGGCCTGTTGCTGGTTTGTACTACTTTGATAACTTCATCAGTGCACAGGAAGAATCGCAAATTGTAAGTTTGATTGAGAGTCGCCCTTTTTCCCAGGTGTGTCTCAGTGATCGTCTGCTGACAGCTGCCAGACGTCGTCTGTTGCGTTTGTGCCACCGCTTTCCTAAACCGCATGCAGGCGATCCACAGAAAACAACAGTTTTGGGGAGAGCTGTACTATCACACCACTCATGACGTGACGGCTGTCCAGCCGACTGGCCAGCATGGCACGCCATGTCACCAATTCGATTTGCAGCCTATGCGTTGGCTCATTGACCGATTTGTGACTGAACGTCCATACAGCACCTATCCCGTGTTTACAGACTTAAGCTATTTACCAAATCAGTGCTTGGTGAATGAATATGTCTCTAATCAGGTGCTTTTCAGATGGTTGTGCAGTGTTGGGGACACTTGATGTCAGGAGGGCCGTCATCCAAAGCATTCGTAAAATCATCACCGTGTCTAATGCAATAGCGCAGCTGGGTAATTTGCAGGGAATTAGCTCACATTTCGAGGACACAAGCAGTTTTGGCAATGCCATCATGACTGTTTCCCTTCTGAGTCCCATCTACATGACATTGAAGCAGCCTGCCATTCCAACAAACCAATGTCAAGACATTCTTGAAGAGCACAAGATTTTACTGAAGCCACGTAGCTGTCTCATCATGTCAGGAGAAGCAAGATACAAGTGGCGACATGGAATAGCCAAGACAAAAATCCTGAACCTACCAGATGGCAGCACGGTGTACCGTGGAGCAGAGTACAGGAGGCTTTCTTTAACAATTAGACGGGTTTTGGATGGACGCCGGCGAGCTGAAGCAGACACAGAGGGATGGCTTATGCATGCCGCGCCTGTGATGTACTGATCCTGGTCGACCCACGGCCTTTGAGAAAGCCAATGACTGTGTCTGACTCAATTAAACCTACATAGAAGTAGCACGACAAACTCGCAGGAGCATCCCCTCGGCATGCCTTGTCCTGATGCGTCAGGTTAAACCATGGAAGATGACGTAGAAATAGTATTGGGAGGTTTTCACCCAACAATGCACGTACAGGTACGCCACATTGGCTACTCTTGTATTTTAATTCATTCCGGCACATGCAAATTCGACCCCTATGCATGAGTGTGATCCATTAGATGAGCTTGCGTCATCCACGATTTGCGCTGCTGAGCCCGGACGTCAGTCTCCGTGTAATCATAACTGGCCAGCCCATGACTTGAAGGTGATTTTCAGGATATGACTTTGTTGCCATGGACCTCGAGTCCAACACGACAACAAATCAACCTGGTGGTCCTAGATGGAACATGCTGGTATCTTACGCTACTTGGCAAGCGTAAAGGATTTGGGACGAGTTGAGTGGCTGGTAGCTGATATATATCTTGATGGGCAACTTAACCAGCTGGTCCGTCACCACCCGTGCATGAATCACAGCTGTTCATGTTTTCTACTATAAGCAGGCGTTGGACGGTGTTGCCAAAGCGATGTCGTCAAACTTGCCGTTGCAGGTGGAAGCGTGTGCTGTGGAATCAGATCTTCACATGTTGATAGAGCACCAAAATGGATGAGTACAACGGCGCCAATGTTCAGTTGCGAATCTATCAGTGGAATAGCACTTTAAAGTTAACAGCAGTGAACGCAAGCCAAAATTGCGCACATGATGGAAAGCTTGTCCACACAACCCACCAGATCATTGGCACTAGTTTGAGTGGCTTCTACGCCTAGCGTATGAACATCGTGATGAAATGCCAAGTGAGATGCTTTGATACCTGTTCGTACTCTGAAAAACAGTATTTCATCAGTGCGCAAGGCTTGCGACAGCATTCCTTGGACTGGATGCATGTATTAATTGCCAGAGATGCCACAGCATCTCACAAAGTGTTGGCAGACAGCATCCTGGCTAGACGTGCTACAACGCGGCGCTGATTGCATGATCAAAGTGGCAGCTGATGGGAAGAGTTGTAATCTAATCAGCGTTTAGATCAGATCTTCGGTCACGTGATACTGCCCATGCATGCCGCAGTTCTATAGACAGCTGGGGATTTGAGGGCGCCGGTTATAGCCGGGCAGATGACAGCGGAACATGACAAACGTTTACCATCTCCGTTTTCTATCATGCCGGCTGTGCTGTGGTGGCTAGATGGGGGTGCAGCCTGTTGACTGTGGCCGTCTCGTAATCGAACCAGTCTAATCTACCTGTTCGTTCTAAAGCTTGTTGCAGGAGGACGTCATCAGGTAGGGTCATCTGGACAGACTCACGGGACTGCATGGCTGTGACCCACGTTCTGGCATGCTTCCCAAGACCACTACCTGCCGCCATTGCATCAAAACCACTGAAGCATCTTGAACAGAACAACGCCCGGTGCACAAACGGCCACGACATCATATCTGCAACACCGGGGCTGTCGCCCAGAATGAATGGTCCATCAGCTTCCCTAGCAATTTGTCCAAGCTTGTCACATGCAGATACAAATGAATCAAGCTGCTGCTGAGATGCATTCTTGCCAACGCTCCAGGATGTATGATTGTTCGCACTGATGACGTCTAGACAGGCAGCAACAGCGGTTGAGCTCAATCTGATTGCTACTTCTGCACTCTGCCTGCTGGGGCCATCTGGTGGTGGCATCAGTGAGGGCCCTTCAAACTGTTTATCGATCCACCTGCAAGGCTCGGCATCTCGTGACCCCACCAAGGGATGGTATGAAGCATGGGTGACAGTAAAATGATGCTGGGAGACATCAATGTGTGTTGCCTTGCTCATGACCTTAACGTAGCAAGCGCTGGTCCACATAACACAGAGTTGTCTGTTTTGAAGAAGGGCTTGAGACTGCATCCGCGAAGATGAGGACTAGCTAGCGCCCAAGGAAGACATTTCATTGCAAAGACTTCTCAATGGTATACGTCCTGCTTAGAGATCGTTGTTCTTGTCAGCGCTGCAGCATGCATAGGCCAGCTGAAACTACAGTGAAGACCAGACCTGCAGATGTCTTCAGATTCTATGATGTTGTCCGCTTTGTACGCCACGCACGGCACAAGCCCACGGGGATTGAGGCTCTTGTACCAGGAAGGCTTTCTGGAGAGGTCAACATGTACCAACGTGTGAGCCACTTGCTTCTCCAACAGAGTTAGCCACACCCTTTCAGCAAAAGGGCAGAGCACGTGTGTATAAAATATAGGAGTTTCAGCTGTGAATGGCCCAAATATGCTGGAAGCTTCCAGAATGGGTCCTGGGTACACTCTTTCTGAATCGTTGCTAGCCATGACTGGCTGTGGAAGCACTTTGCTATGCAACTTTGATCGCCACCTCACACTTTCAGGACAGCTTACAGACCAGCGTACTGATTGAAATGGTGTGAATCGTTGCGGCAAGAAACGGTGTTGTGGATGTTTCTGGGTACTTTTGCTTCGTCTCATGATCACCAACGTCATCAGGGCCTCGATCGAACGTCCAGCATCGATTTAGAACACAGAAATCGACAAAAGGAGGGACTACTCTTGTTATGTACTTTTGAGGTACGTCTGATCGCCTTGATCGGTCTTTTGGCCTAGCAGCTGGACAGATGGCCAAGGCAGCCTTGACAAGTATTAAACACGGCAGGAACTGTGAGTGTAAAATGTGCACTTTCCACTTGCTAGTGACACGACGCATCTACCAACCTCACAGTACAGGATGGCGATCAGGTTCAAGTATGGCACCTGTGGCAAGTGATGATACCAAAGCCAAACATATGGCGGGTCGGCGCTGCTGTCGCATCGCCGAATGTCACTCTCCGCCAGCGCCGAGCAAGGAGGTGAGGGTGGCGCCGCTTCTGGTGTACAGGCGATACGACCAAGGGGGTCGTAAGCTGGTGGTGGGATTCGAACACACACCAATGAGGGTGATGCACAAGTGGTAGACCAATGGGGCGGACACAATTCTGCATGGACAGGTCCGCACACGCAAAGCGGCAGGGAAACAATGCATTAATATAAAACACGTTACAACTCTTATTGTCATGTGTCGTAGCCGGTTTCTTTGCATGATTAGTTGTTTTGCAAGTGCCTGCAGATGTCGTGCGAGTCCGTATATACACTGCACGTCTGCAGGTGCAAACCTGTGTAGC
>JAUMHO010000008.1:3853824-3897599 GCA_032360965.1 Ulva armoricana
GTCGTGTGCTTGGGTTGGCTTGTGATTTACCCCTTGGCGCTGCCGGGATTTTGGGTTGATCTCCGTGTAACACACACGTCTATTCTTTGAGCCTTGCAAGCTGTCAGCGCCTTAGGTGTGGACATGCTTATGTACTGGCGCACTGCTATCATGTACGAGACTCAATGGTGCACACACAGATTATAATTGTCTCACATCTTGACAGCGTATAGCATGCGCAAATGGAAGCATTTAAGCAGTGGCCCATCGCCAACGGCTTGTTGGTGTTTACGGCAGCCGCCGGGGTGGCCACCGTGGCCAGCAAGTTTGCCTATCTTGAGGGCGATGTGAAGCTTCAGACTAAACAGCTTCACAATGAGCGCAAGCTGCGCGAGAAAGACGTGGAGCTGGTGAGGGCCAAGACTGCGGAGGCCATTCATGATAACATGGCGTTGTATGGCTTTGCAGAAGAGTTCACCCCCTTGCAAGTGAAGGCTGGCATGAAGCACCGTGACGAGGCGGTGTTGAAGAAGATATGACATCGGCAGTGTTACAGGTAGTGCTTCCAATGTAATGTCGGCTGCCTCCGATTTGCCCGTGGCGAAGGCGCAGCCGGAGCGATGGGCGCTTTCAGGGCAGCGCAGCTCAGGTGCCCTTGGTGCCGCGCTGTGCATCCCGTCGTTGCCTTTAGCGGCTCGCCAATCAGCGGTCAGTATATTCTCTCCCACCTCAACTGACCTGTCTATTCCCACCTACATTGACCTGTCTATTCCCACCTACCTCCAAAGATTGTATACCTGAGAGGCATGCTGCTTAGCAGCTTGCTGCCCCTCATACTCCTATGCTACTCTATCTAGTTTAGCCATTCTGACAAAGCATGATCCAGGTCAATACGCCGCGATAGTTGGCATCATCCGGGTACTACCATCTGGTTAAATGTACATCAGCTATGCGTACACTGCCACGTGTACCTGTAGGCAACCCTATCAGATGCCCCTCTGCCCACGTCTGCCCCAGCTCACTGATCCACCGCCGTTGCACGAACAGGGATCAGGCGCCGTTGGCTGCTCGACCTGGGTGTCGTGGTGGTCAGAGCAGCTCCATGCCTCCAGTTGTGGATCAGTGCACTATCGATGGGATGCTTGGAGCTGCCACACATCTGAATCTGATTTGTACCCAGCTGTGCTACACTGCACCCTGGAGCTTGTGCTCCTGTGTCCGTACAAGCAGACGCGATCGTCGGTGTTATGTGCTGCAGTGGGGTGTAAATAACTGAACATGGAACAGCCACACCGTTGATTGCTGAAGTACCAACTCCACCGTTGCCCCCATACAGCAACTATACATTCAACTGTGATCACAGCATCAGTGGCGTGCAGAGATACAGCAACACAATGTCATCATTCCCAACAGAGCATCGAGCCAGTAGTGACGTACTCGTTCCATACAGCTACCACCACTACCATCATGCAAGTCAGAGCACTAGCATCTTTTAAGGCATCGTGTACTCCCGATGTTGACATCCACGAACAGCATGTGTATCCACCACGGAAGCACTCACTACGAGGTCAAGTAAGACTGCAAAAGGCGCAGCAGGTTGATAGTACTACGTGGTTCAAGAAACATGCTTGAGACTGCATTGACAGGTTTTGAACCACGTAGTACTATCAAATTCTATACTTCCAATGATGCATGCCTTGGTTCCTTTCTGTATTCTGTATTATGTAGATACCCGTCGGAGCCGCTCCGTGACCAAGTAGGGTGGTCTCTTCGCACGGTGAGCTAGACGCATTCCTGGTCGCAGTTTGCGATTCGTCAATAAAGACTGTGCAAGTACGCAGAATTGCGTATGGCGCACCCACGCCATTCCTGCTCACAGCAGCGGTGAGCGTCCATCCGCCGACCTGCTTCCATACATCCTTTTCAAACATCGAAGCTTCTTCAAAATCCTTGACACTGCATCTATCCGTATGCTTTTGGGTGAGCCTGCGAGCTGTGAGTGTGCACCGTTTCTGAGGGACGAACGCATTGGTTTTAAATTCAGCGTTCGATCGTGCTGCGTGCGTGGAATGCGGATTAGAATAGTTTTATAGTCGCGCATGTAATGGCATTCTCCTCTGTTGCTGCATTTCTGAAGCAAGCAACGCACTGCCGCTTGCTTGTTTGCGGCTTCCAACACGCCGGACGGCATGCTCTGCCGGCGCCAATGCTCCTGTACTGCCCGCAGCGACCATACACAGTGAAGGGGTATAGTAAGTATCATAGCTTTGCTGCAAGACGGTCTGTTGCAACCGGGGCAGCTGTGAGCTCAATCGATGATTTTGAATTCGACGATGAAGAACCAGTGGAGCGTCGGCAGATCTTGGTCGGGGAGGAACAGTGGTGTGAAATGTGTAATAACCAAGGAGACCCTGATTCAGTTCCTGTTGCTTGCGGGAAATCCATGTGGGGCCCATCTGAGCATGGCTAACGCAGGGCGAAGACGGTGTATGCCGCACTTTCCGATTTCATCAACAGTCCGGAAGCAGAAGATCTGGATGTATTCTTATTCAGGACTTCTCCTGATAAATGTGTAGAGATCAGAGTTGACAAGGTTGAGACCCGCTTCTCGTTGTCTTGGTTTACTGAAAGCACATAACTCTGGACTGCGACTCCTGACGGGCTCTTCACCTGCAGTTGACCGACAAGTACGGGTCGCCCACGCTAGCAGACCTTCAGAGTGTTGCGGCCGCTGTGAATTTTCGCCTGCTGGAGCAACTCGGTGAAGAAGCAGCAGGCGACATTGAAGTCGCAGTGTCATCTCCGGTGAGATACGTTTGTGCATGCCACTGCTAGCACAGATTCCACAGTGTACTTTCTTCGCAGCAATTTTGCTCAGAGTTTCAACAGTGATGCTATGTGTCAGCTACTCCGATTTTGCAATGATCACACAACATCCCAAGCAGAAATGGTGAGACCACACTGACTGATTTTCATCCAGGGGGCAGAGAGACCTGTAGAGTGGGACGAACTGGGGCGCTTCTCACAGCTCCCGTTGTGGGTGGTTTTCACAGATAAGGACGAAGCAGGGGAGCCCGTAACCAAGACACATGTGCTGGAAATAGAGGACAGGAAAGTAGAAGCAGCGATCTGGAAACTTGCTGATGTGAAAGGAAACTCCCCAGGTGCTCCACATGCCAATCCCTGACGCAACGAATGCGAAATCTGTTATGCCCCGTACTCTGCAATGTCCTGCAAATTATCCTTGCAACCAGCTTGACATTGTGACAGATTTTGCCACTCTTCTAGGGCTAGTTTTGGCAGATCAGAAGCATGCATAAACGTTGAGTCCGCAATGCTGGAGCCTTGAGGACGGATACGTGTCGCCACACAGAGATCTCAAAAAATCTGCAGGCGTGCTGCACAGTATCTGTTGATGCTGCAGCTCTCACCTGTCCCCAGTGCCATGACATGTCCAGCTACGCACTCATTCGCCTGCTGGAACACCATACAGCACCGCAAAGCCTGGCCGTGTGTGCATGAAAATTGCACCGGCACCATGGTGTTGTGTTTTGTCACTCGAAGAAGTAGAGAAACTGTGTCCACCAGACCTGAACCATCCGTCAGTGCAAGAGTCTTGACCAGGCGCAGCTAGTCAGGCTACCGGGAACCGTCTGGCCATTTATGCAGGCAAAGGCCGAAAAGTGAACAAGAAAATGCGGGAACAGCGGTGGACGCTTGGGGATGCCGATATACAGGGCATGCGCATCTACGTTGACTTCTGATTGTCTCACAGGAGGACCTCTGTATACACATGGCGAAAGCACGAGATCATGTATCCAGCATTTTTCTTAGGAGAGCCTGTGATCCATCGGCGCCTGTTCAGCGGTTGAGTGCTGCAATTCGATGTGACCACACACAGCATATGTGCCATGCAATGCGAAGCAAAGCAAGCAATGGATTAACAGAGGAGGTGATGCATGGATGCAGTGGAGTCTGGCATGCTCACTATACCCAACTACATAGTTGATACCACCCGCATGCTTGCTGTCAATGCCGCTAGTCGTGCACGGCCGCAGTGCTGGCTACTGCTACTGCGTGATTGGGCTGTCTTGCCAGAGGTAAGCAATGAGCCACCAGACCAGCTACACACCGGCTAGCTCGTCCACAGGACCACACTGACTGCAACATGCTGCACAGCAGGTCTGTAGTAGCAATGTGATCAGCTCAAAACTCCGGATGCTTGACTGCCAGGTGGTGCTATTGACAGAAGGGCTAAGGTGGCTGATGATGCGGAGACCTGAAGTTGATGTTCTTGTTAAGTGAGTACTTGCAGCGCATCTGCTGTAAGAGAAAGTAGGTCGATCCTGAGGGATTTACTGGCCGAGATATACACTGATCCTGGCCTGAATGAAATGCTTGATCAGGCCGCAATGTGACGGACCTGTGGTGGAATGCGCGGCGGGCTTATACACCATGACAAAGCCGTGTGGAACAGTGACACTGCCTCATGGAGCATATGTGCTCAGTTTGTCTGCAAGTGTGGCATGCTTAGTGTGAAACCGATAGCTGGTATCTGCTGTGTATCAGACGCAGCTGTGCTGTCGCTGATGCTGATGGCAAGGTCGACGGAGGCTCGGTCGCAGGAGTACGCATGGTGAGTTGCGGACAGAATTCCCACTGAGGTTGACCAGTCCATTGCATTCGTGGATGCAGTGGTATCCACAATGAAAGCTGCAGGTTGATCCATGCCGGATAAAAACCTATGAATTGATATGAAAGCAGGGTCTGGAATGGTGTCTGTGGTGTTTGCTCGAGTGCATGCGTCCATCGATGCCAAAAGTAAGGTGCACTGATCGTCCAAACATATCTGCACTTGATGGCACCCTTGGCACGCACTGATGTGATGGAAGTTTGCCCAATGGGGATCCAACATTGTCTAGAAGCACACATCACGCCGGACTGTGTGTACATGGTGGCCAACAGATGGCCATGGCAAAGACATACATGCAGGCTAAGCTGCATTATGAGTTTTTGAATGCCACTGCGACAGCAAAGTGGGCGATTCTTCAGTTTAGACACCGCTGAGGTGTCACGGACAGAGCTACAATCACAACGGCGTAAATCTTCACGACTGGTCCCCAAATTTTATTAGTTCAGAGCCACAACAGGGCCGCCAACTCCTGCACTATCTCTAGAGGACAAGCATCCCAGGCTGCGGCATCAAGGACATGAGCACTGCAGCAGATGGGCAGAGTCGGCCAGTCAGCTACGAAACATCAGCTTGGCACTGTTCACGGCCGATCATCCGCAAAACTGGTACAGACCGGACTCTGGAGGAAAGCAATGCTTCTGCGCGTGCAGGCACGAAGTACATACAACTCCACAACTCCTCAAGGTACCATGATTCCTTGCCAGAACCTTGCGCTGCTGTCCTCAAGACAACGAATCTGTGCAAGAGTGCTCCCTTAGGGCGGCAAAGTGGTGCACGGTATCATTCTTTCTGCGTAATCCGGTTCGCAGGCTGCGGCAGGTAAATAGCATCACGCGTACAGGCCACGTGATGGCACTGCATGGTCAGCATAATCTTTCGCAGATTCAGTTTTAAATGCATAGAAAATCGGTGCATGGAAGATGCACGTGATGTGTGAACTTCAAGCAACGCTTTACGGTGATCAAAGATGTTGCTTTGAAGCCCATCACATCTCCGGCCTTCCACGCAGGAGCCCCTGGCAGGGGCAGGCCCCGGGCACGTCCAATGGCGGGCAACGCGTCGCTCAGCGATGCAGCATCCCTGCCCAAGAAGCGAGCGCTGACCCCGCACTGGCAGCCGCCCGGGCTCGACAAGCAAGCGGCAGCCCGGCCCCACCCTCTGTCTGCGCAGTGCGCCGGCTTGGTACACCGGGACGCCCACGCAGCGTCGCGAGCTCTGGGTGCAATGCACTCGCCGGAAGCGGGAAGGCCGGGAGGCAGTCGGCCACGAAGCCAGCCACCCGGCAGCAGCCACATGCAGACCCCCCTGACATCATGTGATGCGTACCACAGGGGTGCTGGCGGGCTGGTCGGCGGTCATTCCCACAGAGGTGACCTCCCGTCACCCGCCCTAACACATGGCGCAGTGCCAGACACCATCATGTATGACATGCATGATATCGTCCCGGAGGGCGTACCGGCACGCAGCTACAGCGCGGTGATCATGCGCAACTATGCCGCTGACGTCGACATGGCAGAGGCCGAAGCACCCGTGCCAGTACACACGCTGCCACCCACGGCCATCATGCACCCAGAGCTAGGGCCGGCCATGCACGCAGGGACCCCCGACCCGGTCCCAATGCTTGAGGCCGCAATCGCCGTGGACACTGTGGTCATGGACACACCAGTGCGCGACAGCCCGGCCGGAAAGACACCACCCAGCCACCCATCACCCGCCCAATCGAGCCGCTCGCCTCTGCGACCGCATGGAGCGACATGGAACACGCACCGCTGCGTCCCGGCGACACAGCCCATGCCGCAGACGCCGCCACAAACGTCAGCCTTGCAGCAGCCGCCGCCCAAAGGGCCGCTGAGGCAGCCGCGGCCACCCCAGCCGACGCAGCCTCCGCTGCCCACAACGCCACTGCCGCAAGCAATGTAGCCGCCGCAGCGCGCGCAATCGCCACGGCCGCAGCCACCACGGCAGGCATCGCAGCTGCGCATGCACCGGCCTCGGGGGCCTCACCAGCCGCCGACGCCGCGGCCGCCGCTGCCGCCACAGCCCATGAGGCCACCTCTGCAGCCACCGGTTTTGCTGTTGCAGCTGCGAAATCAGCGTCCAGCATTGACACCCCCCAGTCACCGTCCCCAACAACAGCAAGACGGGACCCATGGACGCCATGCCAACCACCCCGGCCGCCGACACGCGCCGTTTCATCGACATCCCCAAAACAGACGCCTATGCCCTCCCCCCCAACGTCGCTGCCCTCGAGCTTGACGCGACTCCAGGCACCAACGCCCACATGCATTATGCCGGGGAGGACCTCCTCCGAACATCGGCTCCGGATGCGCAGCACGATGATGATGCACCGGCATTGCCCACTGAGCTGCCGTATCGGGATGCCCCAGTACCCCAGCTCGTCGCCACCCAAGTGCAGGCAGTGTGGGCCGATGCTGTGGCAGAGGCCTTGGAGGATATCCGAGACGCGGTCAAGCGCAGACACAGCGACTCCATCACCGCTGGAATCCAATACCTGATCATGCTTGCAAGTGCGATGCTGGGAGGTAACCGAGGCGGAAAAGGTCAAAAGCGAAGAGCTACAGCGCGAGTGCTCGACTTCCGCAAACGCGCTTAAGCCGCCATTACGCTCGCCGAAGCAGCGGGCCTTGACCATGGCAGCATCCGCACATCAACGGTCGAGGACCATGCGCTTGCGGGCTGTGCTCACCGCCACGTCCGCAACGGCAATGACGGTCGGGCAGCCCGATGCTTCGACAGCAGCCGCATGGCTGCAGTGGACGATGCTACCATCGCCCAGCTCAAGGCGCTCAACCCGTCGGCGCCTCCCCCCACTTCCCCCGCTATGGATGAGGCCCCCACCGGGCTGGCGCAGGTCGATGCCGACCAATTCCTGGGCATTCTCCACCGCCTTGCACCCGGAACATCAGCGGGGCAGAGCGGCTGGACGTATGAGCACGTCCGGGCGGCAGGCTTGTACATTAGGCGGACTCGAGACGCCATGAGGGGATTCGTCAATGACATCATGTCAGGTGTAATTCCTCACTGCCACCTCCTGCTTGCGAGCCACCTAATCGCCCTGGAGAAACCGCAGGGAGGGGTCCGGCCGATTGCGATCGGGCAGACCTCACTGCGTCTGTCCATCATCTGTGCTCTCTCGACAGCACAGAACATCGCAGACTTGCTTGCGCCACTCCAGATCGGCGTAGGCATCTCAGGCGGCGCGGAGATCCCGGGGCACTCTCTGCGGCCGGACTTCTGCAATCCAGAGGTTGTCACGGTTCAGGTTGAATTGCAAAACGCATTCAACCTGACTAACCGCAACGCCATGATCCGAGCAGTTGCGGACAAACTTCCAGGCTTGCTCCCATATGTGCTGATGGCGTACCAACAGCGTTCCCCGCTGACACGACGCGCAGATGGCACACACAAGGTCCTCTGGAGCGACCCCATGGGGCCGCTGCTCTGTGCATTGACGTACCAGCCCACGCTACACGCGCCGCAGGCAGTTGTCACGGCGTGCCACGACGGCACCTACCTTCAGGGGGGGGAGGTTGCGGCCATCGCGGGTGCGCAACGCATCATGCACCACCATGCATGCCAGCCCCGCAAGACGCTGGTCTTCTGTGTGGATCAGGAGAAGGCCCGGGCCGTCGCTGCAAAGCTCGGGGCGACAGTCGCGACAGGCGGCATCGTCGCATGTGGCACACCCCTGGGGCATGCTGATTTCATATCCAAGCACATCCAGCAGCGCTGCGACAGCACATGCCCTCAGATCGGATTGCCGCTGGATCCACAGACGAAGTGGATCGTGCTGCACAATTGCCTTCAGCATCGCGAGGCTCACCTGATGCGGAACACCCTGTGGCATCTCCTGGAGATGCCGCTGCGCCAGGTCGAGGTCGCGCTACTCAGGTTCATGTGTGACATCGTAGGTGTCACAGACCTCACAGACCATCAACAGGTGCAAGTGCAGCTCCCGCACCGGCACGGTGGCATGGGGTTGCGACACTTCAGCGAGGACGTCGCGACAGCTGCAAGGCTCTCATCAGCAGCCCTCGCTCACGCAGCACTGGAGGGCGGATCCGACAAAGGTCTGCCTTTCAGGGGCGCGACGGGAGTCGAGTTACGCGAGTCTTTGAACCGGCTCCGAGCATGACCCTCTATGCAACGCCCTGCCGACAGTCCGGACGATCCAGGTGAGAGGGCAGGTTGCGAACCGGATGGCAAGGCCTTGCGGATGGCAGCCCTGCAACGGAAGCTCTCTCATGCAGATACAGATGCTCGCGCAGCTTGCCCTTTCGCAGCATTCGAGGCAGAGGCGAAAGGGTCGTCGTCCCAGATGCGGTCTGCGGCCCTTGCAAACCTTGCCCGCTTACGCAGCTGCGCCAGATCGCTGGCGTCGGCATGGCTCTTGGCCAGACCGGAACTAGCGGAGCTCACAGCTGTGGAGTTCTGCATCAGTGCACAACTGCGCCTCGGCAAAGACCTCTTCGCCGGCCAGGACGGAGACCTTGCGTGCGTGTGCAGCCGATCAATGGCGGCAAGCGGCACCCACTCTCTCATCTGCAGTGCGCTGTGGCACACGGTGGAGGCCCGCCATGACAGTATGGCCAAAGCCGGGCTCCGGGTCGCCGGTCCCGGCACCATCGCGGCCACCCGTGAGCCGCACGTGAAAAAGCTGCCACAGCGGCTACGTGCAGCTGGCCTCCCGGCCTTGCCCGCCCGCCCTTCGACGGCCCCCCTCGGAGGGGCAATTGCCCGCGTGCGCAACCTCCCCCGCCCCTGGCCGTGCGGTCTCCCACTTCCGCCTCGGCCGTGCCTTCTACCCCTCATGGCACCCAGGCTCCCTCTGCACCTCCCCCTCCACCAGCTCCCGCGCCAGCCGCCGCTGATTCTGCTGCCGCCGCAGTACCCGCCACTGCCGCGTTCGCCGCCGCAGTGCCCGCTGCTGCCGCAGCCACCGGAGCACCCGCCAACGCCACTGCGGCCGCCGCTGCTGCCGCCGCCGGTGCATCAGCCGGCCCTGCACCCACGCATGCCCCCACCGATGCTGCTGCTGCCGCAGCGCACGCCACCGACACGACGCGGCTTCCGCCGCGCTCCCAGCGTGATCCACAGCGCGGTGACCTCCTCCTCTACCTTCCGGGACACCCCGTGGTGGTGGATGTGTGCGTGACAAACCCGCTCGCATCATCGGCGGTTGCTGCTGCAGCGTGGGAGACTGGGGCATCTGCCCGGGCCAAGGCTATGTCCAAGCGGGAGAAGTACAGACGTACTGGCACAGGCGCGTGCCGTTTTGTCCCCCTGTCCCATGAAACATATGGCCGTGTGGTCCCCCCAGCCTTTGCTCTCCTCAGTGAGATTGCAGAGTTTGCGGCCTCGACAGGCGCTGTCTCCAAGAAACTCTTCATGGAGAATGCGATGCGTGGCCTCTCCACCACGCTCTGCCGCAGCTTCGCCAGGCAGGTCCTCGCTTCGGCGCCGCTGCGGGCACGGCTCGATGGGCGGCCGGTTCTACCTGGGCTGCCTGTTCCGACCGACGGCCTTGTGCTGTGAGTTGCCCCCTGCAAGGGGGCTGCTTTTCGTGCATGACTCTGCAAGGAATGCCCTTCACAACCACCACCTCCGTGCCAGGCTGGTCCCCCTCCCCCTCCGTGCTGGACAGCTCTACCTCCCCAGTCCCACTCCTTCCTCTATTCGCCACCCCCCCTGCTGCCAGCCCCCCACCCCTCCCCTCCCCTTACCCAATCTCCACGATCCCGGACTCTGATCTGCCTGCCCTCAGCCGCACCGGTGTTTGACCCCCTGTCACCCCCACCCCAGCAAACTCTGTTCGCGGGCCCCCTGGGGGAGGGGGTGCCACGTGCTCGCCCTCGCCGTCATGGGTGGTTGCCCGTGACGTGCTTGTTTGGCGACCGAGGGGTGTGCATTAAGGGCTCTGAGGCGAGCTGGATTCCAGGGCCGGCTCTGTGCCAGGGTGTTTCTGATTGTTGTTTGGCGAGAGGTTTTACTGTTGTCTAGGTGTTTATGTAGGGTGTTCGGGTCAGTGGGTGGTTATGGGTGTGACATCTGTTTTAGACATGTGGCTGATCGGTTGTGTTGGTTGTTTTGTCGATTGCTTGGGTTGTCTTGCGATTTTACCCCTTGGCGCTGCCGGGATTTTGGGTTGATCTCCATGTAACAACACACAGGTGTTCACCAAGCAGTGGACATGAACGCCATTCACCTGGTCAAGCAGTTCCAGCACTGCTCCAAACACGGAATCCAGAGATGCTGAACATTACAATCTGCTGGCATCTATGCGGTTTTGGGATCGACTGTTAACCTCGAGAGCAGTTGCAAGCGCTTTGTGTGTGAGTCAGGCCACCACCTGTTCTGACCACAAGCCCGGGATACGCCCTGCAGCCGCTTTTCTGCCTGACGTCTGATACGCTCGTGGCCATGCGTTTCAAAGGCCCTGAACCCTTTACAGCAGCCTTTCAGGGCATGAACCCCAGAAGCATGGGCAACCTGAGCACCGCCATCCGGCTTCCCTGTGACCTCATCCCAAGGGCATTGCACCTTTCCTGTCCTGCTTAAACTGAGCCTGAGCGATCACACGATTGCACATGCGTTCTACGTCCGAGTCAGGCCAGCACTTGTGTCGGCCTCGGAGCTGGACAAGCGCCTCAGCCGCATCTCTGCGTTGCGCTCCGCCAATCCTCTGACCATGCTTTCCAAATATGGTGTCCATCAGCGCACGCTGGCGGATTGCGCCTCCATCGGCCTCGCCTGTGGCATGTGGCAGTCCCTTAGTGGTCCCTTGTGCAGATGAGCCATGCTGGTATTCCGTCTCTCCATTGAACAGTTGAACACATACAAGACCTCTTGCTATGGACTTCTGGTGCCGGAACAGGTCTGTTAGCGGCCCAACAGCGAGTGGCACACGCTGCCAGGTCTGTCTGGGGCCGGCCGCAGTCCAGCGATGCATGGCCAGATTGACCAGACACACCTGCATCTCTGTTGCAGGCACCTCTGACACGGCACGCAGGATGTGGTCAGCCTCCCTCTCCGAGATCAGGAGCATTGTCCCGTCTCCGAACAACAGCATGTTGTCTGCCATGCGGACGTGGACGGCAGACGCGCCAGGACACGAGGCAGAGGACAGGAAGTTTGACGTCATGTACACGTTGCCCGCCCAGTGCAGCTTGTAAATTAGCTTTGACTTGTGGGTTGGCACTCTGTCATCCCACAAGAGCTTTGTCGCTGTCTTTAGGCTCACCACCTGCAATCCAAACAGGAGGATTGATGCTGCTGAATTTGCAAGTGGTGTTTATCACATCGTAGCTGGACTTGGTGAGATGTCGACTACAAAACCATCGATTGTTCGGTACCAAACCACAGACTACCGATCAAGCGCGGCTTGGTCGAACGCAACTCACCTGGATGCCTTGTGATCCTGTTACCAGTGTCGCTGAGCCAAGCCGAAGGGCCGTCTTGGGGTGCTTCCATGGCTCCTCACGCTCCGCATGCACCGGTGGGGTTTCAGTCTCTTCCTCAACATCTTCCTCCTCCTCCCGAGCACGCTTCACTTCTCTCTCACATTCCTCTGCTGTGCAGGTATCGTCCATTGATGTGTGCTTTCCTCGTTGATCCACCAGCTTGTGTAGTTCTTGCATGTATGCACAGCCCCGCAATGTCGCATGGTCACCCTTGCCATCCTTGGTGAGCGGCTGCATGATAGGTCCATTTGCAAGCAATTCTTTTCATCGGTCAGGCTTGAAGCACAAGCTAAAGGGAGATAAAGCCAGAGCGCGCCTTGTTGATGATACTTTCGAGCGAACGCGAGTGACTTGTGCTGCAGTACAGCTCGTCCAGGGAGCTTTCCTCATGGTCAGCAAAGACTTTCTTGCCTACACTGAGAGCGAAGTGTCGCATCTGCAATAAGTACTCTGGGAAAGCCTGCAAGAGATGCCAATTTGCTGCACAAAAAGCCGATTTGCAGTCTGGCATCTAAGGTGCAGGCTCAAGTAGCATTGATACGTTCCGCAAGTGTAATGGGAGCGTGATTTGCAAACAAACGTTGCCTCACCTTTGCGTTGGCCCTGGAGGTGTTCCACAGCACCCAATGCAGCACATGCTTTGGACGAAGGGCATCCCCATCTTTCAAGTGACAGACCTCAGTGATGGACATGCAGATGTCTCCAGGAGCAGCTATGATCAGGCTCTGGCCCTTCGCAAGCTGACGCAGCCTTGCTGCTGCCTGCATCAGTTTAGCCCTGTCCATCCTTGGCCCCAACGTGAGGACTGCCATGGCATCAGCCTTGAGCTTCAAATCGCTGCCTCTGCAGGTGTGCCAAAGAACGTCAGTCATCCACCAAAAAGTACACTCCTGCCCCACACAAAGTAGCGTTGGCTGATGGACGTTTATGGGCCCCTTCTGTCTTCGCTATCTTTGCAGCATAGACTGCAAGAAAATGTCTGGATACAGTGTGCTGGTATCAGGGGCAGCAGCCACAGCTCACCTGCAGCGAGCTTCATCAAAGATGACCAAAGCATCTGCCGCCTTGATAGGCGATCTGGACTGAAGTATGCAGTGCTTCTGGCGGTCAATTACACTCCATCCCAATTTCTGCCCTTTCTTTTCAGCGTGACTGCTGCCACTGCCAGCAAAGAAGATGGCTCCCTGGTAGCCCCTTGATCGTGTGTCTGCTGTGAGAGGCATTTGATCCACCAGGTACCGTGCTGCTTCATGCTGCTCCATTCCAGCCAGCTGTGCACCTGCAGGGTGGCTACAATCGATGCCACATTTAATCGAGCAACGACTCCATGGTAGCATGCCTGATGGCAGAAGCGCTTCCAACGCGGGATGCACACTCCCACAGCTACTTTGCCTGCCTAGCTAGCTATAGATACATGCGTAACTGGCTGAAGCTTGCAAAACATGCCCCTGGACCTAAATGGAGCAAGCTTGTATGCAATGTTGTGACACAGCCGATGGACCATCACTAGTGGTTTGTCCGTGTCAAGCAGTGCCCGGTTACCAGCAGTTCTTGGTTGTGCTTGGACGTGGCATGAGTTACCTGCATCAATGATTGCGTCTGCGCCTTTGTGCAAAGCCAGGTCAAGCACCATTCGTGCCAGGTCAGGCTCCTTGTCCTCAGCGGTCGAGAGGCGGGCGAAGGAGCACTTGCCGGGCTGCAGGAGGAGGTGCACCATGCGGCCGTTGGTGCCCCTGATGCTCGCGTCCTCACTGTCCATGGCGCGCACTTGCAGCGGCAGCAGCGACCGGTTGTCGTTCGTGCCCGAGAAGCCCACAACCTGCACTGGTAGAAACAGTGCTTGCAAGAAAGCGTGCAGTCTTGAATCCATAAACATTGACTGGCAACATTGATCATGCTGGTGCATTTTCGGCATACGCACTGCTTACTCCATGCAATATGAGAAAGACACAAGATACCAGCAGCATACTTTGCCTGTTGACGTTTCAGCCATGTGCCAAGATGTCCGCCGCAAGTTCTCTGGAAACAGCTTTGCCTCCTCAGGGAAGACACAATTTTCCAGCCAGAACGTGATGGCATGTGTGTTGTGCTTCAGAAATTTAAGCACCACCTACACTGACACTGGCCTGAGGCACCGTTTTGACAGAGTATGAAATTAGCTATCGGAAGTACTGTAGCTTTTTGCACACCTGGAATTGAATCTCATTCGCCAGGTCCACCTTCTCCAGGGTGTCAATAGTTGCAGCAGCTGTGTGATCCTCCTCTGAATCGATGCTTTGGATACTTGTCCTGATGAATAGACTGCAGGCAGCTTCTGCCATGTTGTCACGCATGTACATGTTCATTGCTATCGACAATGGCTTGATTTAAGGATCCCTAGTACTCGTGCGCATGGAGCAAAGGCCGGCACCTGTACAGTGCTTTCTGCTTGGACGAAGCGAGCCCAAATAGTGCCATAAGGCATTCCTTGAGCTGGTCGGAGCTGAGGCCGCACTGCAAGTGGCTCAGATGCGTGAGGAGCAGCGCGACATCCGGGTGCTTGAAGTCCGATCGCTGCGAAGGGATTTCAGCAGCCCTATAGGGCACCGCCATTCGTGTGCTGTGCTTGCCCTTCCTGCACATGCAAATGAATCCATTCCAGCGCTTACCAGGCCATTTACGGCTGCACATTGGGCTCCGCAGCATGTGCTATATGCAACTGCAATCAAGCATGTATGTTTGTCAGCACAAGACACAATGCATGCGGCCATGCTACCCAAGTAGTGTGTATCTGAGGTACGAAAGGGAGATGAAATCTACAGCATCATGCATGATCAGCCATTGTGGCAGGATTAGTTTGGGATGCACAGGTGTCAGGACAGTTGTGACGTGGCGCAAAGGCCGCACGCACCGGCCTGTTAGACCGTAGTCCACGTTGTGGCGCAGTAGTAGGCAGTGTCGCAAGAGCTTGCCAAACGCCAGCAGGCCTCGAAGTATGAGAACGTGGTGCCTCTGATTGTCTTCGAGCTCCAGCTTCTTCAGCGATGCTCTCACGTCATGCTGCTCATCTGTGCTGCACAGCAATACAACATTCCGGGGGGCCAGATCCAGCCAGGACAGCCACTCCAGGGACCTGTGTTCGACACCATCTTGCTCAAACAACGCCACGCAGATAGCTTCGGAAATCTTTGGCCATGTTTTCTCCAACGCGCGTCCTGCAGAGCGAGAGCGATGTTGTGGTAGCTTCACCACACGCATCACCAATGAGCACTCGGTGTTTTGCGGGTCACATCATATCGAGACACGGTTGGAATTGAATTACCTGGCTAATTAATGTTGCCTCCTAGGTGTGAAAATGTGAAGAACCCCTTAACTTTAGTAGCCTGACGATGGTGCACTAGATACTTGGTACATGTGACACGGTAGCATTGACAACAGCCGGGACATGGCGTTTTCACAGAAACCACACAGGTTATAATTGCAGCATATGAACAGTTGATAATGATGTGGCGCAGGAAGGCTTCGTTTTTGGTGGGAAAACATCGATGCTAAAATACCCTGACATGCAAGTGACCACAGGCGACTTGTCGGGCGCGGGAGTGTCAGGAACGCCGGTCCGCTTGCGGCGAGCCAGGCGTGTGTAGGGCGTATCAAACACTCGAAGAGCCGCGCACAAACATCGCATGGCCCTGCCAGCGACATGCGGCAGGTGTGACGCGCACCTTGCAACAACCGCACCTCAGGCATGCTGCCATAGCGGTTGCTGTGCTCATGCACATGGGCGACCGAATTGTCTCTGAGCAGCTTCCGAACAGTACCATTGTAGCGAAGTGCTTGAATAACTGCTTGCATGACATGCAGACGCTCAGGAAGCGCAGCCAGAGTTTCTTCGGTGCCCCAGGCATACACCTGCTGATACTTGCACGACAGCAACTCATCGCTCTCGTCAAGGACATCAAACGCCGGAAGGCTTTGAATTTCTAACAGCTCTTTGTACTCTGCCCCGTTCGGTTCTGCGTGGTAACATTCCTGCGACAGCCATCGTTTGTACTTGGTTGAAAAGAGTCGCGCTCACATATGTTTGCTCCGGAAATAACAATTCGACAAGTTGAGCTTGCGAAACACTGGAGGGGCCTCTGTACCTGTGCTTTTAGCTGTAACGACTGCTGGTGCTCCCGCGAAGTGCACAGGAAAGCTGGAGTTTCAGCACTGAAGCTCAACTGTCGGTGCATCGACGATATGCAGTCCACGTCAGCAGCCACGTCCCGGTCAAATGGCATGAGGAGCAGTTTCACTTGCAGCAAAGACCCTGCATGCCACCTACAGCTGTGGACACATAGAGTTACCGTTGAGCCAGACTTCGACACACTGACAGCGCAGAAGGCCACGACAGCATAACGGACGGCCAAGAGTAGGCGTTGTCAGACTATTGTAGGTGCAAAGCTTCACCACATGACTTCTAGCTGTGGGCACACCGGTGAGGCAGGAGTGGAGGTAGTCCACGGCCTCAGGTAGCAGCTCCTGCAGGAAGTTGAGCCGCACGACCTCTCCCCGCCCGCACAGCGCCAGCACCAGCATCGGCAGGATGACCCGCGTCTTGCCCTCGCCCATGTTGAGCTGCAGGATGGCGCCCCTGTCCTCCTCCGCCAGGCCCGGCCCGCCGTGGTGCTGCAGCATGTGCTGCGCCACCGTCGCCTGCCTCTCGCGGATCTCCAGCCCGTGGAGCACCTCGAACGCCAGCCAGGCCGGCTGCTGCTCCGGGTCCCACGTGCGGCGGTTGCCGAGCTCCGCAGCCAGGGCCGCCGTGCTCGTGTCCATGTGTGTAGCGCCGGCGTTGGTGCAGCGGCACAGGCAGCGCCCAATCTTGTCTTGCAGCACACATAACATCTGCCACTCCCGAGCAAGACCAATCAGGCGTGTACATGCATCTGTGGACAGCTGCGGGTTCAGAGTCTGCACCCATCCAGGATCATGTCACTAAAAAGGCTGTGATGCAGCAGAAACCAAGCATTCTCATCTCCGGGTGCTATATGCAACAACGGCAACAACAAAAGCACACACAACAGAACAAATCGGGCATGCAACGACCCCGTGGCATGGATTGTAAGGAATACCAACGGGTGTGCCCGTCTCATCACTTTGCAAGGGGGGTGTGCACTCAGCCGGTGGACACGGTGGGGGGCTGAGTGCACACCCCCCTAATGTGCACAAACAGCACAAGGAGGCGTTTGCCCTTGTAGGCGCTTGCCCTGGTGAACTTTGCCAATGACTTGTGCGTGTGCATGTCGCTTGGCTTGTGGATATATACAACTAGGCTGCGAAAGTAGTTTGCAATATATTACTGCTGGTGCACACCGTCAGAGTGTTGGGGTAGATCGTGATCCGCACGAGGTCAGCCAGTGCTGGCTCTGCCATCA
This sequence comes from Ulva armoricana, assembly GCA_032360965.1. Taxonomy (NCBI): domain Eukaryota; kingdom Viridiplantae; phylum Chlorophyta; class Ulvophyceae; order Ulvales; family Ulvaceae; genus Ulva; species Ulva armoricana. The sequence goes on from JAUMHO010000008.1 coordinate 3,871,374, forward strand.
GTGCTGCCGCCCGGAGCGCTCTTAATGCACTGCCATATCGATCAGAAGAGGAGTATGAAAGTGCATGCAGCAAGTGGGCGGACATTGACCGCTCAGCAGACGCAACACGACCCATCAGAGAGCCTAGCGCTTTGGCCAGTTTAGGCAAATTCTGCTGTTCCACATGAAAGCCTTTTGAAGCCTGTCGGTCGTCACGATTGAATACTTCCATGCTAGCTGCCAGGTCGTCTGCAACTTCTTGGCCAAAAGGAACGCCCTTCAAGCTCTCGACTATCGCAATGAGATCTGCATGTTACAAAGGTGTCGGATACGCGATCACACTCACAGCAGCCGGGAACTGGCATGCCAAGAACAATGTTCGTGTGTTGCCTGAGTCTGAGGAGCTGTGTGAGGGCTACCTTGGTTGATGCTCTCGTGCTGCCGATGATCTGCGGCTGGAGAGTTACTGCAGAGCAGGCTGCATAGTCCTGGGAGCTTGTCATGAAGCGCCTGAACTCCTGAAGTATCGCACAGCTCACGACCTGCTTGCAGCATGCTTGTAGCTGCTTCAACACCCGGCCACTGCAATGGTCGAGCAACGGGGATTGTGTCAGAGCCTGCTTCGTGATGGAACAGCAGGTGCTCCTCCCCAGGGGCCAGCTGGCGCCGGGCATGCACAAACGGCAGAGGGTGGGTACGATATGCATCTTGTGCATACATGTGGCACGCGTCTCGTTTGGCATCATCATGCGGTGCGCCGTCAGGCTCTGCATCATCGGTGGTTTGCTCTGTTGCATCGTGCAGGGGTTGGAGAGAACGAGCATCCTTGCGGAGGCCATGGCAGAGGAGCTGCAGGGCAGGTGTGTGTACAGAGAAACTATCCAGAGCCTCTAGCACTCCGGCTTCCTCCAAAGTCATCGGCCGGTTGACCCAGCTCTGGCGGAGCAGCTGGAGGGCGTGCTCCCCTCCCGTCATGCCGAGCTGCGGGATGGGCACGTCGCAGTGGGTGGCGGCGTAGACTGCGGCCAGGAAGAGGCGCGAGTGGACGACGGCTGTGTCAAAGCTGAGGGTGCGCCTGTTGAAGGTATACGCATGGTGACCCAGATCATTGCGGTCCACATTGGGTGGGGTGGCGATAGTGCATTTAGCCGCATGTTCTGCCCGCACCACTGAACCGTTGGGAATCAGCAGTGTGGCTGGCATCGTCGCTTCGGCAGACTGCAGTAGTAGGAAGCTTTGGAACCGCAGCAAAGGCAGTGAAGCAGTCATGGCCCCGGTCTCACTGGCGGGGATGTAGTAGCCAGAGTACTCCATGCACTGCAGGGTCGCTGAGCCTGAAGAGAGCTTGAAAGTGAGACGGTAGCGTGGAAAGGTGAAGAAAACGTCTGCCGCAGGGTCAAATCCATTGGAGGCTGTGCCGGTCGATGCGTGGGGCTGAAAACACCCATGTGTGATGATGTGAATGAAGCGCTCGTCCTCAAATCGTGTCAACATCTGCAGCGCTGGATGCTTCGGAGCCGGGAACAGCCACAGCATATCCAGCGATTCATTTGACTCAATGATGCTGTGCCAGCTCTTGTCCTGTAACCAGCTCTGACAGAGTCACCGACATGTCGCAGTCACCGCACATTGCTGCATCCACTCACAATGGCCAGTGATGATTACCTCAACTACCTGTGCCACACTGGTGCCTGGTCTTATCGCAATCACTGCAGGGCAGTATGGCTAGTGCATGTGGCGGATTGGCTGCACGGTGACACAGCAGGGGCACAACGATGCAGGCATAGCCGGGCAGGAACACATACGAGCACAACAGCTGCAAAATTCTGGGCAGGGGAATGAACCTGTAGGTGTGATGGCACGCCATAGCAGATCATCGAGCATGTCGAGGGTTTAGCAGCATCCTCCAATTGGTGCGTAGGTGCCATCAGGAAGTGTGTGCAGTGGTCTGTGTACCGAGTACCCCGCAGTACAATCACCTCGTGGCGTCTGGAGAGCCAGTGCGAGTGCATCTCTTTCAGGCGGCACGGCACATCGGTAGCCCACTTGCAGTGCGCTGCAGGTGAGGCCACTGTTGCTCATTCAGCCTCCTTCAGCCTCCTCATAGGCTGGCTTTACATCACAGCAGCACGCACAGCATGGAATCATCCATGCAAATTTAAATGTCAGTGTGTGCATGCCAAGTCACAACGTATCGACTAACCATCAGGAGGCGCACATGGGAGCAACTCCAGCTGCCGGTCAAACTGCAAGGCGCCAGTTTGATCATCAACGGGGCACTCTGTCACGCACAGCTCTTCGCTTTGCAGCCAGAACGTGTAGAAATACCCCCCATAGCTCTGCACCGTGCAGAACTTGCCCTGCTGCTCGCCCTTGAGCGCTTTCACCTCGAACGTGGCATCACCGAACAGCCTTCTATACTCTGGGTGCTGTACCAGTCCCGCTGGCAGGTGGCCAGGTGCTGCGCCGTTGCACAGCACGCACCCGCTGAGCAAGTTGATGCTGTAAACCTGGCCTTGCACATGCGCCATGTAACACCCAAGATGACCCGGAAGTGGCTGCCAGGACACATGATCTGGTAGGTCACCGAAGACCCGGCGAACTGCCGGAGTGAGCACAGGACCGGGATGCGCCCTTGCAGCAGCGTCAAGAGCATGGATCAGAGATGTTGACACCTCACAGCACTGGGCTGTCAGCGTAGCAAGCCTGTCTTGCATCGCGTTTGACTTGTCCTGGAATGTGCGAAGGTAGGCCTGCGTCCTGTGCAGGCACAGCATTCTAGCATCGGAGGTGTCCATCGCCAGGCTGGAGCTCGACCTTGCATTGCCCCCCCGCGGGCAGGCCCATCCTAGGCACAGGACAGCGCAGCAGTGTGCAATGGCACTTTTGGTCTGCAGTAGGCCGATTAGCTGGGACGGGTTACTGTCCGGCTTGGCGTGGGCTGTCCCAAGGACTTTCATCTCTGCCTCAAAGTGGTTTGCCCAGCTGACAGCGATGCGCATGAACCTGCAGGCTGTTCGCTTGCCCAGCTCTGAATGCTGTGCAAGGTGTGATGCAACCTCACACAGCAAGGGTGCCTGCAAAGCAGGCGCCACACTTCTGTCAAAGTGGCTTAAGAAGAAGATTTTGTGTGCCTGTAGACATGGGCAGCATCGCCGTTGCATATGCATGGCACAAGGAAAGCATCATGTTCTGAACCTCCTCAAAGCGTGGATGCTGCAGGACACTGCAGAAAGGTTGTGGATGAATCTAACAATGAGTGTGAGGCCCCACTTCTCTGCGAAAACACATCATCGTCGGAATCACTTGCCAGACACCGGTAAGCTGAGCATGAGTTAATTGCATGTGTACCTGCCTTTGAGGTACCATTAAAAGCGCATTTCCAACAATCTCCGTCCTGTACATGTAGTGTTGGCTTTGTTGCTTCACAGATCATGTACCATCATGCCAGACTCTGCCAGCTACGGCATCCCACATACAGACATGCATGAGCACAGCGCATCGCCCCATTGCAATATCCCCGTGTGAATACTCGAGGTAGGCATTGTGCTGCGCGCAATGTGTGCATGCGCCTGCTACCGTGCATCACACGCAATTACTGACCAGCAGGGTGATGTGCCGATGATTCAGTACAATGCCGCAGCACCGGTGACACAGCAAGGCACCTCTGAAATCAAAACAAACTATTATATACAGACCAGCTTGTGCCAAACAAACGAGATCCCAGGTTAAGGTTCAGGTGGATAACAGTGCTAGACAGTAGTGTGAGTGAGGCAGCTCTCACCTGAAGCAGGCGCTTGGGTGCGGGCTCCATTTCATTCGCCAGGCAGAGCATTTCGTTGCACAGAGCCTCATAGTCCTCCTCCCTCGCTTGCCAGATGCGGAGCACCTGAGCCTTCTTCTGCGCCAATGGCCCAACGTGATACAGGGCCAGTCTGACTGCAGCTATGACCTGCAGCCTTGGGGCCATCAGGGAGATGGAAACTACCAGCCGGTGACATCAAGGTCACTTTCATAGGGACACAGGCGCTCATGCCCGTGTCGACAGAAGCTGATAATATCACATCGTAGAGGTTTGTCATTTTTGCAAGATCGTCGGATCTCGCTTGGGCAGACGGGCCTACCTCTACCTGAGCTGAATCAAATGGGTGTTGCATGCCAGAGATGGGCTCTTTAACTTAACGAGTTCTGGACAGTACCTGGGGGGAGTCGAGCAGGAGGTGGCCTTCGCGGAGGGCCACGCAGAGCACCCGCAGCTGCTGCAGGGGGTACGCCCGCAGCGACGCAAACGCCCTCCACTGCTCGAGTGTCATGCCCTCCGGCCGGCCGCCCTGCTCCGCCAGCACCCTGTTGCCTCGCGCCGCCTCCCAGCCGGAATCATAGTCCCGGAATGTGTGGCGCTGGACGCAGTGGCTGCCGCATTCGCCTGTGTCATTGCATAGCTGGGAGGCGCGTTTGGTGTCTGCGACTTGAAGCCACGCGCGGTAATTCCCGGGATCTATGAATGATGCAGCAATTGTGTCAGCCCGTTGAGGCGCATACGGGTCAATGTAGTCTGAGCTGAGATAGCGACCAACGGGGCCACCCTTCCAGAGGCCAAGGTGCATGTCTGGGTCGGGGTACCACACGCCATCAGATGGACACGTGTACTGCATCACATTGCTCGGGCCAATGTTATCAAGCTCGGGCGGTGGTTGTTTCCTGAACATGCGCAGCTGCTCCGACCCTTCATCCATAGCATCTGCCTCTTGTGGTACGTAATCGCAGGCGCGTTGCGTGCGACTGTAGTAGTCGACCCAGGATTCTGATTTTGTAGAGTTTGCATGCGGTGTGCTCTCTGGCTCGCCGGATGATGACAGGGGCACGAAGCACTGGTGTGCAGCCCCACAGTACTGCCGCAGCAGCGGGAACGAGCCAGTGCTCTCTGGATGTATGAAGAAGAGGAGCGCGTAGCATGGCTTAGGTGATTTCCGCATGTCTGGCATAGAGTGGATCACAGGTGGAGGAGGCTTCTCTGCTCTTTCAATCCGTGCTTCCAATCTGGTTGCCTCCTGTCTTGCGGTTGTTGCTAGCTTTTTGGCATAGTGATACTCTGTGCCTTCTGGAGTACATGCACCGGATAAGGACTTCTCATCAGCCTCGTACTCGTTCTTGGAGACCATTGCCCGGTTGCACTCCTGCTGCAGTCTTTGCTTAATACCCTGCCAATCGTATCCGCTGGATGGAGCCCGATCCAAGGCACTTTGCCTGCAAGCGTACTCCGCAGCAGCCACTTGTCTTGCACTGTGAAGATGCTGTAGAGCCTGGCGCTCTCTCTGAGTCTTCTCATCACGGTCTGCCTCAGCGGTTTGCAGTTCCCGCCTCAGGTTCCTCACTTCCCCTTGCATCAAAGGAATCTGCTCCCAGTGTTCGTCATTGCGCTGCTTCTGCAGCTGCTTTTCCTTGTGAAACTCAGCCCGAAGGTCAGGGTAACCGTGAGCAACCTCTGCTGCAAGCTGTTGTGTATCATCTGGCCTTGTAGAGAATACACAACCACAAGTTGCTGCACAGTTGACAGATGCAACATATTTTGTCACTGCTTGCATGACTTCACAGGTATGGCGGTCGTGTAGCACAAGGTGCCGGAGATCATCTGGCTGCACCGGCAGTGCGTACTTCAGCAGGCCAGGGTACTCGGCTTGCGTGGCGCTGTGTGCCAGGCACAGCATCACCCACACGACCAATGTCTCCCGACTTCTCATCTCCACCATCAGTGCAGGGGTTTGGACGTCACAGCTGTCAAGGCCGCAGTACTGTTGCTCGAACTCAAGCAGCTCCTGAGAATATGCTCGGACAAGCATATGAGCTTGCTCAAGCATCTCCCCATCAAGGCTGCATGTTATCTCTGACTGGCAAAGGAGATCGAGAGCGTTGGTGAAGAACCAAGTCTCAATCTCGCGGAGGAACTGCAAGACCTGTTGTCTGGGCATGTGCACCTGCTGCAGCTCGTGGACCCAAACGGCAAGATCATCAAGGCTGCCGACTTTTGCAGGGAAAGATATAGGAGTGAGGTTCCTGATTGCGGCCGCCTGAAGGGATGACGAATCTGCCAGGTCATGGAATTCTTCAGCCTGCAGATCAACTGTGAAAGGGCTGAGCTGCTCAACGAATGACTGGTGGCAGAGCTGTGGGAGGTACGCGGCAGCGCAGCTGGCCTCTCTTTGCTTGTCAACTGCTGAGTTCAAGGTCACACGCGCTTCCTCTAATAATTTGGCAAGCACATCTGCAACTGCTGTGTACAATGGATGTGTCACCAGGCCCGACACAGCCTGGGCAGCAGGCTCCATCATTGAAATTGCTGAGTTCAGGTGCAGCGAGGCCGCGGCTGCATCATCGTCATGCTCTGCGGCCAGGCTGCAAGCATAGTGTGCCACAATCGTGTAGAAAACGGCCACCACAGCGCGTGAATCGACCCCGGAACCCTGCATTGCAAGTGAGGTGAGTTCGCTGCTGGCGCTTGCTGCGATGGCATAGCAAGCACATTCGACCCTGCTTATCTACCATTGGAAAGCCAAGACGTTGCTGCTTTTGAATGCCGATATCGCGGACCGTGTGTTTGTGACACGCCGCTGCTCCTATGTAAGCAATACACGTCGCTGACAGATCGCCACAGCTTCACTGCATCAGGACAGAGTCACGTGCAGAGTCGGATCAGCCAACATACATCATGCCATGTGCACATACAAGTAGACCATCTGCTCCGAACATAGCTTCTCAGGGACGCCGACAAGGATCCCGGCAGCACACGCATGAACCACTGCAGTAGACATCCTGGAATCTGACCAGCTACGACAGGACTTGACAGATCTACTGCCCTGGAGCTGTGGTGCACACCTGCCTTGCAAGGAAGTGAAAGACCTGCTCGACTAGTGGCCAGCATGTTGGTAGCGCCTCCGCTGTTGTGTGCCTGCCAACATCCCGGAATCCACCGCCTCTTTTTGCACCAAAGATCATTCCAGCAGCCTTGGCGCTGGTTTCAGAAGGGTTCACGTCGTCATCAGACATGCCACTGTGCTCTGCTTCAAGAGCGCTCGCCTCTTTGATGGCCAGTTGTACAAAAAACCCAGGTGTAAAACTTTTCTTGCGTTTGTTGTGCACAAGACGTGTATAAGACTTCTTAACCCTGGCGTTGATGGCAGCAATGTCCACCGCGCCAGGCTTGGTCTCCTTGATGCACTTTACTCGCGCGCCGGAGCACCGAGACGACGCAGTGCAGCGGCCTCCCTCTGCCTCCCTGCACCACACTGGTAGACTCGGACTCAACATGCATTCCTCCGTAACATCGTCCAGGTGTGTACCTAGCACACACATGACTAGAATAATGACCAAACGCTGCATCACAACTGCTGTGTGCTGCGGTCAGGAACACGCCAGCACGCTTATCACAATATTAGATTGGGTGGGAATTTTCTTTCTTTCAATTGGATCTGCCAGGAACTGGTGGAACAGCCACATAACATCCAGTAGTCTCAGTACTGATAGTCCTAGTCCGTGGCCGTTCACACCCTCCGCACATCTTATATGAACAAACCTGTGTATATGGTTTACCCACTTGTCCAGGCAGACCGCCTGAATCATTGTCCGAGAGTATGGTTTATGCTGTTCGACTGCGACGAGAGCAGATGCGAATCTGGGCGCCCATTGGACATGTTCAGGATGTGCCATGTTTGACAAGACTTGATTTACAGCATCCTTAAAACCAGGAGTCTTGTTCAGTTGCTCCGGGGTCTTCTGTAGTAGGGTTGCAATAACACCCTGCACTCCACAGGGTCCGGATTAACGGTTCTGAGCGCTACAACACCAGGCAACATGTGCTTATATGGCAGACGACCCCGCAGGCACACCCCTCCCACAACCACAAGTGTGAACTACATCAGAGATCCTGTAACAAGCATGCGAGCTGACTGGGCCCACCTGCCGTGGTATAGAGCTCCACACAAGCTGCAGTAGATCCACCATGCGTTCACACGATTCTGCAGTTTGGCCTGAACATGCCGAAAAGTGCTTGAAATGGAAGATCTCATGAAGCAGGGATGCCTGTTGCAGAATGGCATCCCTCAGGCCTTTGTCCGGGTTATACACGTCTCTCATGCTCTGTAGAAACAGGAGATCTAGATGGCTACAATCGCATGTTCATTGACTTCCACGTGGAAGTTGCACAAGTCTCATATACTGTAGGGCTTCTCCACTACAATCACGCAGACACGGGTCTTGGCAATCCCAACTCTTCAGATTCTTTTCTGCACCAGGACTCTTCAGGTCATGCTCCAAGTGATTTTGCACAGGTGCAACTAAACCTGAAATGTCTTTGGTCACATCACGGAACGTACGTATACATGTCCCAGAACACGCCCTTGCATATATCTATCATGTACTCTCACACTGCAACACCTACTTAGGGGGTACTTCAGACAGTTGTTACCGACGTCACGTACAGTGGATGTTGGGGCCCTTGTCTCCAAAAGTGCAATATATCCAAGGCGAGTCGACGTCGCAGACAACGTTGTACGTCCACCGTCACGACAACTACCGGTACCTTGAAGCAACGAATCAGCAGTCACCGCTTTGTTAAAGCCGCAGTAAGCCCCAAACTCTTTCTTCCAATCACAGCAACTCTGATGGCAAGGTTTTCGAGTGTCGGCTATAGCTAGTGGTCATGGATCCGGAGACAAGCTCTAGGCCTAGGGCCGTGCAACGTTATAACGCGTTAATTAACGCTCTGATCTTGATATCGATGTGAAGTCGCGTTCGCGCGCATTCCGCCAACAACTGCTGCAGCCAGGCAAGGTGCTGATTCTCTGTACATCAATACAGCTTTGCTGAGTTTCGTTCGAGAGCTGTCGCGGCGGTCCCAGGCACGCGTAAGGCCAAGGCTTGTCTCGAGAGCTCCGGAGACAAAACTATATATATGTGTAGTTGACCGTTGCCCGCAGATCCTGTGCACACATCGATCTAGATATCTGAGATCAATTGAAGTGAACTCAGGACTTAAAGTAGCGCCCATTAATATTGCTTGGTGCCTTGCGAAAACTTGCAAAGATCGCCTGTCTTACTGGCTCACATTTCTTGCTACACACCACAAGCTTAAGTTGATGGCATACGTATCACGCTACATGATATCGTACGCATATGTATGCATCGTACGCATATTTGTGTTGCTGTTAGACGCAGCAGAGGTTGTTAATAGACAACAACGTTGTTGTCTTGGATGTGAGCTTCATCCAACCTGCAGGAGACAATTTTCTTGCAAAGGCAGCCAAGATAGTAGGCAGTGCTGCAGACATAAGGGAGAAAGATAAGATTGAAAAGCAAAGGGAGCGAGCGCAGCTGCCTAGGGTGGGTACAAGTTCGTGCCTCTCATCCATATGCATGAGACGTTTAAACAATTGGTAGGTTGTGCAAGCAGGCGATGCAGTATCTGCACCATCTTGCGGAGAATGCGTGTTGTATGAGGAACAAGAGAGATGTGTCGATGTGGATGGCACAGGCGCTGAGAGAGGTCAGTGCAGCGGCGTGCAAAGGGAATAGCTGGGTGATCAGAAATACCATGTCGCACGTGCACGGATTCCACATGGCACAGATTGCAGGGACTAGTTTCGGCGGTGTGCCCGGGGGGGGGGGCGTAGGTGATCAGGTGGTTTGATTAGGGACATGTACGCTGTTGCGTAATGCACCTGTGACCGTGCCTCTCTTCGATAGATAATATATATATATGCAGCACACAGCTGAGGTACCATGATGACACTATGGGTAGGTACTAGCATGACCTAGCTAGCATGATAATGGTGTCATGCCAGCACCGACGGACAGCATAGTACCCCCTATTATATATACGATGCATGCACCGGTTCCTCGTGTAGCCCAGGCCGCCTGTCCACTGTATCCAAGGGGATTTTAACGACGAACTTAGGCTGGCGAGTTGAATTGCACGGGGTGAGGCTTGTGGACGGATGCATGTGTTCAACGCCAGTTAACGTTCGCGAGTATCTGCTACTGCATACTGCCGTGGCTAGGAAAAGCGCAAAGGGTAACCCGCTGAGGGTATACCCTACGTACCTGTGGTGGCATGCGATCATGTGACTAGTTGACCTTCAACCTTGATTGACCAGTGCCGAGTGGTCAACTGAAGCATGTGGGGTCAGTAGCGCGGCGAGCTCACCTGTTGCTTTGGGCCGCTGTGGGTTGCTGTGGGACATGTTTGATAGATATCTGACCATCGATGATCAGATGGTCAGCGATCCATACAGGTGCTTCTATGGATGCCCTGCAGCAGGCTCAAAAGTACTGCTCCAGGATGCTTTGATTGTGGATCCACACACTTTCACATATAGGGGGGCATCCCAAATGTAACAATTGCAAGGGGAGCCATGCATACATATGAAAGTATTCAAAGTCAACTATGGCGTACAGGCACCACCTCCTCCATTGGCAAGGCCACATGAAAAGCTGGCAGTACGAAATAGAGTGTAAGCAGCCTGTAGTGCAGAAGGCTGGGAGCTACATGAACAACGGAGTGGGTGTCTTTGACAAAGTGGATGCCCAGCTTTTACACAGTAACGGGCAGATGTGCCAACGGAACAGCTGCGCCGTTGGCCATCCTGCATGCTCCCAGGCATCAACTCACGATTCCAGTTTGAGCGCTCGAAGCAGCACGGCCAAGATCACGGGTACCATCAGAAGTATCACGAAAGCGCCCTCCAAAGCACGCATAAATCACCTAGGCTTGGGCACCGAAAATCATTCATCAGTGGAACATTGGATATCTTATGCAAGCACAGCCCCAGCCGAGGTGAAGACCGTGCAAGAGCGCATCCGGTGAGCAACTCAGCCACACGCCCTGACAGACAGTATGACAGAGTCACACCCGTCTGGCTGCAAGACCACGATTCTTCGCTGGAACCAGCGAAGAATCGTGGAACAACAGGATACAATAGCATGGTAGAAGTCACGAATGGAAGGGACTTGCGAGCGCAGCTGGAGTCCTGTTTATGGTTGCTGTGGTGATTGTTATGATGACCGCTGAAACTTTGATCTGGTCACCTCTTCCACGCATATGTCCTCTAGGTCCGAGTCGGGCCAGCGCCGCTTCTTACCCCGCGCCTCGACCAACACCTCGACAGCGTCTGCACACTCACCCATTCCGGCCCGTTCATTCTGGGCTCCAAATATGGTTGCAGCTACTGCGGCACGGCGTGTGGTGTTGCCATCAGCTCCTTGTGCCACTGCCTCACAGATATACTCTGTCTCGCCATTGAACATCTGGGTGGATGTAACAGCGTACGTGAGCGAGGAATGCAGGCCTGGCTGACCTGTGCCAGGCCCCAGTGTCAGAGGGACGCGATGCCATGCGTGTGTCGGGCTGGCAGCTGTCCAGCGGCACATGGCCAAGTTAACCAGGCTCACGCGGACGGTGCACGACGGCGTGGCCCGCACGAGCCTCAGAATGTTGTCGGCTTCTCTTCCAGTAATTAGCAGGACGGTTTCGTCCGGGAACAGCAGCATGTTGTCAGCCGTGCGGACGTGCACAGCCATGGCCGTGCCACTGCCCGTGCACGACAAGAAGTTGGCCGTGACCCAGACGTTTGGAGCCCACCTGAGCTTGGGAAGAAGAGCAACTTTTGCACGATCGGCCTCACCATTGAGCAGATGCGACGCCGCGCTCTTGAGATCGATGACCTACAAATCGGCGACGCTCTGGAATGCACACGGACACAAAGCCTCAAACCACGTGCACGTGAAAGTCTGTTTGTCTCACCTTAATTTTTTGTGAGGCAGAAACATCTCTTGCAGAGTCGAGCTGCATCGCAGCCAGTGGGCAAGGCCATGCCTGTTCTCCGGCCGGTTTTAACCGGGGGGCAGCATTCCTGATCTCTTGCTCCTGCTCTTGCTCTTCCTCTTGTTCAATCTCCCTCTCGCATTCTTCGGCAGCCGGAGTTGCGTCAGCACTAAAGCGCTGTCCACGTTTCCTCCCATGCTCGCTCAGTTTGGCCAGCCACAGCCCACCCTTGTCTGATGGCGCCATGGCTGCACCATTCTTCCAGAATGGCTGCAGACAGAGAGCATCTGAAAGCGTGACATATTGTGCCATGAAACAACCATTCAGGCTGCTTGTGTCATACAGGAGGTGTGCACACCTTTTTCAAAAACTCGTCCATGGACTCTGGGAGGGTATTGCGGCCATACATCTTCTCGAGACAGCAAATCTCCTCATCAGCAAAGAATTGCTTGTCAAGGCTGTACGCAAATTGCTTCCCTTGCACCAGAAACTCTGCGAAAGCCTGCACAGAGAATCAGCTCAAAGGCTGCTCAACTGGCTCATTGATGGCACATCAGCCTCTTGGATCTCAAACAGCGGGGGTCACCATGGATGTTTGCGCACCCTCGAGTTTGCGGCTGCGGTGTTCCACAGCACCCACTGCAGCACGTGCTGGGGCCGAATCGCGGTGGCTGCCTCCAGGCCGCAGACCTCAGCGATGGAGGTGCAGATGTCAGCAGGAGCAGCGATGACGATGCTCTGGCGCTTGTCCAGCTGCCGCAGCCGAGCTGCAGCCTGCATGAACTTGTCTCTGCCCATGTTTGGCCCTAGAGTCAAGATTCCCTTTGCATCACCTTGGAGCTTCATATCGCTGCCTCTGCAGAAGACCCCAGCCCCAATCCTCAGTATGGCAGCACGCCGGTGCATCACACCAACTGCTCATGCAGCGTCTGCAGTCTGATGGCACACTGCAACAGCGCTGCTGACACCAAACACTCACAGCATCAGAGCTGGCACCATCGCACCTGCAGCGGGCCTCATCAAAGATGACAAAGGCATCAGCCTCCTTGATGGGAGACCTGGACTTGGGCAGGCAATGCTTCTGGCGGTCCATTACACTCCATCCCTGAGGTACCTGCTCAGCTGCTTCGCGGCCACTACTAGCACCTGCATAAAAGACGACGCCCAGACAGCCCTGTACGTCTCCAGCCAGGGAGTGGGGCATGTTGTCCAGCAGGTGCTGTGCTGCCCTAGTCTGCTCCAGTCCTGCCAGTTGTGCACCTGCTCAAGCCAACGTCCTCTTGCTTTCCGATACGGAGTGACCCTTGCACACGCATCAGCAACAGCTGTGTGCATCAGCCTGCTCACCATCACATGCACAAGACTACATGAGGTCATGAGCAATGCCCCAGCTGGTCTCTCACTCTCATGTCATCGCAGCTGACACACTTTGCCAGTGCACTGCATGCATGTTTCACGGAGTTCGTATCGGTGAAGAAGTGCTATGCCTGCTTGCAGCATACCCGCATCGATGAGTGCATGGGCGCCTTCCCTCAGGGCCAGGTCAAGCACCCTTCGTGCCAGGTCAGGCTCCTTGTCCTCAGCGGTCGAGAGGCGGGCGAAGGAGCACTTGCCAGGCTGCAGGAGGAGGTGCACCATGCGGCCGTTGGTGCCCCTGATGCTCGCATCCTTACTGTCCTGGGCGCGCACTTGCAGCGGCAGCAGCGACCTGTTGTCGTTCGTGCCCGAGAAGCCGACCACCTGCAACGGTGCGAAAACATCATACAAATGACTTGGCATTTGAAAGCATCCACCGACTACCGGTGGTAGTGCTGCTCCGGGTCCACATTCGCTGCTTGTTGGAAGTACCATCACAAAGACACCAGACCCCAGCGGCGTACTTTGCCTGTTGACGTCTCAGCCATGTGCCAAGATGTCCGTCGCAGGTTCTCTGGAAAGAGCTTTGTCTCATAGGGGTAAACGCAGTTCTCCAGCCAGGATCCGATTGCGCTGGTGTTGTACTGCAATAAACGGTGCAGCACCTGCATGTGCACAGGACAGAATTGCTCACACCGTACGCGGTGGACAGGCCGTGTTGTGGTGGACTGCAACCGACTGTGCTGGCCTGTCACACACGCTTGCCGCGGGTCAAGCGATACCCGAACAACACAGCAGCAGAAGGTCTCTCATGTTATCATAACCATGCGCAATTGAGCTCCAGGCGCAGCATCAACTGTGCAGCACACCTGCAGTTGCATGTCATTTGTGAGATCGATCTTCGCAAGGCTCTCAATCGATACAAACGCATCTTTCTCTGCTGCGCTCATGAGCTTGCTCCTGCTTCTGGAGATGAACGATCTGCACAGCGCTCCGATGCTTCCCAGTGCACACACTCAGTGACCCAAGCCCGAGGCGTTGACACCGCGATTACAGACAACTCTGCATATGGCGGGGATAGTTGGAAACCGTCATCACCTGAACACCTTCTCTTGTTGTGACAGCTCCAGGGCCAGCACTGCTTCAATGCATTCACGGACCTGCTGTATGGTCAGGCCACGCTGCATGTAGGCCAGCTGCGTGAGACACAGGTTCACGTCTGGGTGCTTGAACTCTGACCGTGGCGTCGGAGTTCCACATGCCTTGAATGGCACCGCCATGTGTGTGCTGTGCTTGCCCTTCCTGCATACATCCGATCAGACATGCACTCGCTCCAGGTTCTTTGATGGCGACGATTCCTGGAATGCAACCGTTTTCCTGTGGTGCAAAGACCCCGATCCCGCTGTGATGCAAACGGGATTGTTCACCAGCTTCTTCTACACATCAACAGCAATCTGTGCGAATCAGTACTTCGTGAGTAGTCATGGCAACTGAAGGACGTGCTGCAGATGTCATGACCTGCATTCGTACCGGTCTGTGATGCCGTAGTCCACATTGTGCCTCTTCATGAGACAGTGGAACAGCAGGTCGAATGCCAGCAACCCTCGCAGCATCAGCAAGTGGCCACGCTCCTTGCCAACCAGGTTGAGCTGCTGCATGGAAGTCTGAACATCGTGAAGCGAGTCTGTGCAGCACTGCAGCACCACGTCCTGGTGTGCTGTATCCAACATGGTGATCCACCTGAGCGGCTTGCAGTGGATGTGCTCCGGTTTGAACATAGCTTGGCAGATGGCTTTGCAGAGCTGATGCCACGCCATGTCCATCGCTTGTCCTGCACGAACTCATGCTCACATGGCAGCATCACAG
The DNA here is from genome assembly GCA_032360965.1 of Ulva armoricana. Taxonomy (NCBI): domain Eukaryota; kingdom Viridiplantae; phylum Chlorophyta; class Ulvophyceae; order Ulvales; family Ulvaceae; genus Ulva; species Ulva armoricana. The sequence goes on from JAUMHO010000008.1 coordinate 3,886,390, forward strand.
CTTCCCTCCCAACAGCCATTGTTGTTATGATTTCTGAATCCACTTCACTCCAAATATTCTGATATCTTGGCTCGTAGGAGCTGCTCCTCTGCTACCAAGGTCAAGTGGATCAACGCCAGGAATATAGACAGGTGAGCAAGCAGTGAAGCGTGCTCTAACCCATGACCCCCCAAACGACAAGTTGGTGGCTTACCTGTTAGGAGCCTCACTTCCGGCATAGATCCATAGCGCTGTGGGTGATGCTGAATTGATGCAACGGCGCCGTCAGACAAGATATCCTTGACTAGTCCGTCATCTTGCAGCACGTGCAGCACTGCTTGGAGGACATGGACGCGTTCGGCCAGCGCAGGCAGCTGCTCCTGAGCACCCCAGGCGTACACGAGCTGGAACTTCGATGCGAGCAATTCGTCACACTCATCCAGGACATCAAAAGTCTGCATGGACAGTAGCTGCACGAGATGTTGATATGCGGGGCCTTCCCCTGCCCTGCCAAAGACCTCCTGCATGCACAGGCGCTTCAACTGTGCCTCTGTCGGCGATGGTCGGCAGTACTACATTCACTGATAGGTCAAGTCAGACTGTTGATGATTGGGAGACCCCCTACACTGTTGAGTGGTGGCCAAGAGTGTGAACACGAACCTGAGCTTTCAGGGACAGGGACAGCCGCTGCTCCCTTGACGAGCACACAAAGGCACGCGTGCGCCCACAAAAGCGCAGCTGGGCTGTCATTGCAGCGAGCACCGTGTCTTCTGCGATCACATCTCGGCTGAATGGTACCAACAGTAGCTTGACTTGCAAGAGAGTTCCTGCATAGGCTGCACAGTGAACAACAGAGGTATTCGCTCTGACGATGCAAGGTCATAGCACCAGGTCCACGGACTGGGCGCACAAGCATGCCAGATTCATTTTTGAACTCCACATTCAGTCATATCATTGGCAGGCGCACCGGTGAGGCAGGAGTGGAGGTAGTCCACGGCCTCAGGTAGCAGCTCCTGCAGGAAGTTGAGCCGCACGACCTCTCCCCGCCCGCACAGCGCCAGCACCAGCATCGGCAGGATGACCCGCGTCTTGCCCTCGCCCATGTTGAGCTGCAGGATGGCGCCCCTGTCCTCCTCCGCCAGGCCCGGCCCGCCGTGGTGCTGCAGCATGTGCTGCGCCACCGTCGCCTGCCTCTCGCGGATCTCCAGCCCGTGGAGCACCTCGAACGCCAGCCAGGCCGGCTGCTGCACCGGGTCCCACGTGCGGCGGTTGCCGAGCTCCGCAGCCAGGGCCACCGTGCTCGTGTCCATGTGCGTCGCGCCGGTGGTGGTGCAGCGGCACAGGCAGCGCTCGATCTTGTCTTGCAGCACACACAGCTCCTGCCACTTCTGCAGCAGGCCGGCCAGCCAGGTGCAAGCCTCTTGGGACAGAAGTGGGTTCATCGCCTGCAGGTGTCAGCAGCTTGCCTCGATGCAACCAATACACGATGCACAGCCACGCATATGGACTGTCTATTGCACATGCCTAGATAGGGGATTAGAAGCATGGGGTTGATTGGATGATTGCGAAAACACCGTTGCTCAAACACTCAACACGATCTCAAACGGACGTTCTTGTTTCCCCGCAGTTCTGCGGGCAGGCAACATGCTCGCTGAGATGATGCTGAACCATGTGCCTGTAACCAGCGCACGGAGAACACTGGTAGCGTGTGGTGCTGCGGGCTTGACGAGCCTTGCACCAGTACAGTGCGCTAGCATGATGAGGAAGAAACGAACCAACAGATTCTCAGGGAAGACGGTGACCCGAAGCAGATCTGCTTGAGCAGGCTGTGCCATCAGCGCTGCGGCCTGGAACGTTGCCACTGCTGTGCCGTACTTACCTGCACCGCGGAATGCCAGTGCCTTCAGCAGAGAGGAGGCGAGCTGCCGCTCAGCGCGACACACGCGGTCGAGCAGCGCCCTCAAGTCCTGTGCGAGTTGTGGCAGGCGCCTCTGCTCCACATGAAGCTCTTCCCGCGACTCCCAGAACTGCCTCAAGCTCTCCTCATGGTCCTGCGCAATCTCCTGGCCAAACGCATCGTCGTGCAAGTGCGCCGTGCTCAGCTGCACCGTGGCGGCACCTGTAGCCGCCTGCTTCGGAGCACAGTACTGACGATGAAGCTGCTGCAGCTGCTTGTGAAACAGACCTTTCCGTACAGCGTAGTCCAGGTCAACGTCCAGCTCGATGCAGTGCTCCTGAACGGCACTCCACTGCACCGTCTGAGTCCATGCTGACTGCGTTCTGCATGAGGACACACGGGGCCGTCGGTAGCAGCGCAGACGCAGCTCCTCGTCCTCCGTAAGCTGCTGCCGTACGTGGACAAACTTCAGCTGCCCTGTGCGCCTGCTGTCTTGGTTGTGCATGCGGAAGGCATCCCGCTGCACGCTGTCGCTCGCCTTTGCCGGGGCAGTTGACGACATGTACAGGAACTCCAGCGTCTGCGCATCCTCGATGGCGGCCCGGCACAAGAGCTGCAGGGCCGGGGTGTGCGCCGAGAAGCTGGCCAGGGCAGTCAGGGCCTGCGCTTCACCAGAGGACAGGGGCCGGTTGACCCAGCTCTGGCGGAGCAGCTGGAGGGCGTGCTCCCCTCCCGTCATGCCGAGCTGTGGGATGGGCACGTCGCAGTGGGTGGCAGCGTAGATGGCTGCGAGGAAGAGGCGCGAGTGGATGACGGCGGTGCCAAAGCTGAGGGTGCGCCTGTTGAAGGTGTATGCATGGTGCCCCAGGTTGCCGGCATCTGCAGCGTCGGAACTGGCGATGTCGCAGACTGCCACGTGCTGCAGCCGTCGCAGCGCGCCATCTGGCACCAGCAGTTTGACTGGCATGGTCGCTTCTGGATTGGACGGAAGCAGCATCAAGAACCGGGAGAAGCGGAGCAGAGGCAGAAGTGTGGAGTTTGTACAGTCGCCAGTCAGTGGCAGCTGGTAGCCCGAGTAGTTTGAGCATCGCAGTGTGTTTGAGTTGGGGTGCAGCTCAAACGTGAGGCGATATCGCGGCATGTGGAACAGGATGACCAACTGCGAGGTGGACGCTGCCAACGAGGTTTGGCTGCTGACTTGGGTTGCGACGTGGATGAAGCGGGCATCCTCAAAGCGTGTGAGTATGGCGAGTGCCGGATGCTGGCTGCCGGGGCCGTGCCACAGCAACTCAAAGGAAGATGTGTCTGACAGCACTGTGTGCCACTCCTGATCCTGCAGCAGCAGACGCCCATGTGTGCTTGTTCGGGGCTGGAGTCCCACAGCGGCACAGCTCAGATTCGAATATGCGCTGCATCTCATCTACCACATCATGCAGGCGACAGCGGCTACAATGGACATTGCATGTGAAGGTCGCTCATAACCAGGCAGCATGGACAAGCATGGATGCAGATCCTTGATCCCTGCAAGTGCTTGACGATGTACATGGCCTCCTGTTGCCAGCCTATGCGTGCCCGGCGTACCCCATGGATATCACTTGTGCAGACATACATCAGAATAGATAATGGCGCCTATGCACGACCGAGTAGTAGGGCTGGGGAGGGGCACCTGCTGGAACAGTGGCACACAGTAGCACTTCAGACATGTACTTGCCCCAAAAATCTTGTCCCCCTTTGATGCTCTCAGCAGAAAGTGGACTCGTCGGTCGCTGCATCCCTTGCCGCGCAACACGATGACGTTGTTGATCCGGGAGAGCCAGTGGGAGTGCATCTGCTTCAGCCGCGCCGGCAGATCAGGAGCCCAAGAGCAGTGGGCTGCACACACCATGGCGGATGAGATTGCACGAGACAAGCAGGCTACAACCGAAGCCTTGAGGCAGGCTACCGCAGCATCGAAGAAGCCAACACCGCCATTCTATGACCTGCAACTTCCAGCAGGATGACAGCTGTGTTTCAATAGGTTGGTGCAAGGCTGGGTCGGCGCACCTGGGAGCAATTCGAGTTCCTGATCAGGCTGCATCTCACCCGTTGTGGCATGGACGGGGCACTCAGCCACGTTGAGCTCGGCTCCCTGCAGCTGGAATGTGTAGATGTAGCCTGAATGGCTCCACCTGGTCCGGAACATGCCTGTCTGTTGCTGCTGCAGCTGGGACACCTCGAACGTTACCGCGCCAAACAACTGCTGGTACGCAGCATGCTGCACGATTGCTGGTGGCAGGTGGCCCGGAGCCACGCCGTTGCACAGCACGCAGCCGGTGAGGACGTTGATGCTGTAAACCTGGCCTTGAGCCTCAGCCCTGTGGCATCCTGGGTGACCATCAAAAGCCTCCCAGGTCACGTTCTGTGGCAGGTCAGCAAACACACTCCTCACTGCACAGCTGAGCAGGCTGGAATCCGCCTTGACAGTAGCATTCAAACGGTGGATCTGGTACACCATCACCTGGTTGCACTGGTTGGAAAGGGTCTTGAGCCTGCTGCGTAGCTCGGCTGACCCGTCGTTGAATGTGTGCAAGTACGCTTGCACCCGATGCAGCACCAGAAACGAGGCGTCCTGGCTGTCCATGCAGCCGGACTCGCTCTCTGCGGCTGCAGCATTCTCGAATGAGGCGCAGCCAAAGCAGAGCACGGCGCAGCAGTGGGCGATGGCGCATTTGGTCTGCAAGTTGCTGTGTAGGTCGGACTTGCCCTGGGCATCGTGTGTGCCTGAAGTCCGCAGGGCTGTTACTTCCGCCTCAATCTTGCTGGCCCAGCTTGCTGCCATGGCCATGAAGCTGTGGGCCACATGCCTTCCTTTTGTTGATTGTTGAGCAAGGTGCGACGCAATCTCACACAACAGCGGGCCCTGCACGCAAGATAAAACCATCCATCATTAGCACGTCTGCGACAAGGTCCGTGCATAGCCCTGTCCGGGTGCACTCACATCCAGTGCACAAGTGTTGGAGGAGCCCAACTGTGAATGAAGCAGACTCTGCTGCGGCTACTCAAGCGCCTGAGTGCATTCATGCACAGTACAATGTCTACAACTGCGATGGCTGATGCACACATAGGCTGGCAGATGATCCTGCCTCGACCCTCAGCAGACGCCGGATGCCTCAGCTGCCGTCAAAGCATGCTAATCACAGGAGGTGCAAGCGGCCCACCTGCAGCAGCAGCTTTGGTGCAGGCTCCATCAGGTCAGCCTGCTGCAGCATCTCCTGACACATGACATCCGTCTCCTGCGCCTGCCAGAACCTCTGGATAGCCCCTCCCGCCCGCTGCAGCTGGCCCACATGATACAGAGCCAGCCTCACCGCAGCCACCACCTGCACCATCCCCACACATCAGCACCGCCCCGCGGCAAACCCCCATTTACCCAAACAGCACAGGGCCTCCGCACACCTGTGGGCAGTCGAGAAATACATGCCCTTCGCGGAGGGCCACGCAGAGCACCCGCAGCTGCTGATGGGGGTACGCCCGCAGCGACGCAAACGCCTTCCACTGTTCCATCGTCATGCCGGCCGGCCGGTCCTCCTGCTCCGCCAGCACGCGATTCCCCCGAGCCGCCTCCACCTGCTCCGGCGCATCCTCAAAGCTGTGCCGTCCGCAGCAGTTTCCGCCGCAGTCCCCGCTGCCAACGCACAGCCGGGAGCTTGAGGTAGCAGCTGCCACCTGCAGCCAGCTGTGGTATGTGCCACGCTCCGTGAACGAACTTGCAATCTGCGCAGGGTCCCGCGCCGCGAAGGGATCGGTGGCGCTGCTGCTGCCGTACCGGGGGACCGGGCCGCCGTGCCACAGCCGGATGGACATGTCCGGGTCTGGCCACCATACTCCGTCCACGTCAGACTTATACTGCATTACATCGCGCGGGCCAAAGTCACCCTGAGCGGGCGGAGCCTCCGCTCGGAACATGACCAGCTGTGTTTTGTCCTCAACCGACCCTTGCCGGTCGTTCTGACACATATACAAGCAGCTGCTCTGTGCGTGATTGTAGAATGCCACCCATGAGGCATAGAATTTGGCGATGCGATCGTTGGGGATGCATCGTGGAGCGCCGGATGCGGTCAGAGGCACAAAGCACTGCTGTGCTGCGCAGCAGTACTGCCGCAGCAGTGGGAAGGAGCCGGTGTACTGCGGGTAGAGGAAGAAGAGGAGCGCCATGCATGCCTCACGCTGCAGCCGCGTGTCGGGCAGGGCCTGGTAGACGTGTGTTGGCGGCACTTTAGCGTCGCTGATCTGCTTGTGCAGGCACTGAATTCTGGCCTCAACAGACAAGACTGCTTGCACAGCTGCCAGGTACGACGCGCCAGGCTTTGTGCGAGCCGTATCAGCCACAAGAATCTTGTCCTTGAGCAGGTTTTGCAGGCCCTGTCGTGCTGCACGGCAGGCTTGCTGCTGCGCCAGGTACGGGTGTGTTGAACCGTCAGGCTCAAAGTTCGAACACGCAGCGAGCTGAGCTGTGCTCAGGTCAGATGCCTCAGCAATCGCCCTGTCCAGGACAGCGAGTGCTTGCATCTGTGCCTTGCGCTTCTCTGCCAGCTCTCTCTGGGCAGCAGCCAGCTGGGCCTCCAGGTCCCGGACAATCTTCTGCATGTGCTGGATCCTCCGCCAGTGTGCTGCTGTTCGCTTGTCTGCCAGGACTTGCTCCTCATCAAATTTCTCCGTCAGCATGGGGCAGCATTCTGAATACTCCTCTGCCAACGACTCTGTTGAATCATCAGGCAGAGTAGAGAAGACGGCTCCAGCAGCTGCGGAGCAGTTGATGGCTGACACATAAGCAGCCACGGCCGTCGCAGCTTGCTGTGCTTGCTGATGCCGCAGCACTAGGTGTCGCAAGTCATCCGGCTGAACTGGCAGTGCATACTTCCTCAGGCTTGGAAACTCAGCAGCTGCATAGTGGTGTGCAAGGCACAGCATGATCCACACCACCAGCGTCTCCCTGCTCCTCAGCTCCACAGTCAGCATGTCAGTGAAGACATCGCTGCTGTGCTGGCCGCAGTGTATGGTCTCAAACTTTATCAGGACGCCACAATAGACCTCTACCAGCAGATCAGCTTGCTCCAGCCATGGAGCAGGCTCCACCGGTGTCGTTGGGGAGCTGGTCAGGTCGAGGATGATCTTGAAGAATGAGGTCTCTATGTCGCACAGCAGCTGCAGGGTCTGCTGCTGCCCCATACCAGCCCCTGCTAGTGCCTGAGCCCACGCCACCAGTGCAGCAAGGCCCCCTGAATCTGGTGGGAACGAAGTAGGTCCGAGGCTGTGGACAGTAGGAAGAGCAGCTGCAACCAAGTCGGGCTCCGTGGCCAACCTTGCTGGCAGTGCGGCTGCAAATGGGCGCAGCTGAGCAATGAGGGAGTGGTGGGAGACTTCAGCGAGCTCTGCAGCCGCACAGCAGAGGGTTTGCTGCTGGGTGATGATGTTGTCCACCCGTCCTCGTGCCTCTTGCATCAGCGTCGCAAGAGCCCTGCCAATATCATCGTACATGGGATGCTCTTGGACCAGCCGTACGATTCTCTGGGCTGCAATTGACAGCATCTGCATCGCCTTGTTGAGGTCTTCAGTAGCAACTGCTGCTGTCTTGATATCGGTGGCCAGCTTGTCACACGTGCTGTGTGCAACCACCGTGTACAAAACGGCCATTGCAGCATGCGAGTCAACCCAATTGACCTGCAGCAAGACCTGCCGTGAGTGAACAGCATCCACACAGATGTTGTCTCATGAGCCCACAGGGCTTCAGAAAGCTGGTCTCGTCATGCGTGGTCGGTCCTCAGTCATTCAGACCAGTCATTGAGTTGAGCAAAGCCACGTCCCTTCTCAATGGGCGTGTTACGCATCGGAGTTGTGTTATGAAGGCTGTACACTACTTTCAAACAAGACTGCTTTTCCGCATACCTGGTTTGCAATGAAGTGGAAAACCTGCTCAACCAGTGGCCAGCACGTTGGCAGTCGCTCTGAAGTGGTGTGCTGCCCTACGTCCCTGTAGCCACCTGATGCCTTCCCATCGTGCATCATGGTTGCCAGCTGAATGCGCGCAGCTGGAACCCCATGTGCGATTTGCTGCTCTGCTACCATTGTGGCCAGGTGGTGATAGAAACCTGCTGTCTGGGCTTTCTTGTGCCTTTTCTTGGGTTTGGAACAAGCTGCCACCTCACTATGCACCTGATTGTTTATAGCTGCGATGTCCACTTGGCCTGGCCCGGCAACAGCGACGAGGAGCTCGTCAGCATCAGTGCACCGTGCAGATGCTGTACAGACACTCGTCTCCGCTTCCCTGCACTTTATGAGATATTTAGATCGCAGCCAGATTACACTTTGGGGGGTGTCTGCAGAGGACTGAGCTGAAGTTCTCACTAGCCACTCAGAACAATCCACCTTCATGCCCCAACGCTCAAAAACTCGCGATGACCTTGCCTGAATGTTGCCAAATGTCATTGGTGCATGATGGAATGTCAGCGGATGCTGCACACTTCCTAGTTGCACATTCACTGAGACATACACCAATGATTGGAAACATTGGTGCGGGAGAGGACTGTGCACGAATGTTACCAGCTGTATTCAGTGCACTATGGAAACTCAGCTTCGACTGATTACACAGTTTCAGCGCATCAAAAGTCATGGCCGTGAGGCATTAATGACACGCATTCCACTCATGTGGGACTATCCACAGTGTGACGCAGGTAAGGGTCACACACAGCTCTGAAAACAAGGAGCGGTACGAACCGATGCGTGTGGGCTTCCCATGAGTCCAGACACACCGTATGGATGACGTTCTGTGCACACGGCATAGTCTGGCGGCTGGAAACAAGAGCACAGCCAAACTTTGGAGCCCACTGCACGCGTGAGGGCTGTGCCATTTTCTTGAGCACCAGCATGACTGCATGATGAACGCCTGTGGTTTTAAGAACGCTGCATCTTGGCTCGGCTGTCGAAAGCTGAGCCATCATGTTTGCTATAGCACCCTGCACACTCCAATCGGTCTGCAGCTCGGAAAAGGAACTGGAGTGCTTGCAAGAGCTCAACTTGGTTCGTGCAATGTGCATGCGTGCCTGGTCCCTGTAAAGCTGAGGTAGCATGTGACAGTGCCACAGGAGCCGTACTGGCTACCATGAACCAGTATCAGGTGCTTTCCCGGCACAGCACGCAGAATCTTTGGCACAGCACGCAGAGTCTGCTGCTGCGGGACGTCAGGGCACATGGCTGAAAGGTGATAGAAGCTCCTGTTCTACTGGTCATGTAGACTGAACGCACTGTCCCCACACCACTTCTGCCAAACCATGGTTTGCAAGAAGGCATTCAGCCCTTGCACGCTGTAGTCAGATCTGTGTCATGTGGACTGCTTACCTTTTTCAGAATGCTGTTGAGCAGCAGATGCACGAAAGTGACCAGCTGTGCACACGTCGTGCCTTCCTGGTCTTTGCACGATGGTGTCTGCTGAAAATTGAAGATGTTGTCCAGCAGAGTGGCATCCTGCTCTATGATCTGCTGGATGTGTGTGGTTTCGCTGTACATGCATGGATCACCTGCAAACACACCCGGTTTGTTCACACCACAAAAACACATGCATGCAGAGCCGATCCACTCTGTGAGGAAGCATCCCGATTGATCCATACTGTTCCGATCCAATGCAAGCTGCTATGCCTTGCTTCCCTGCCAGTCAAGTGCTTTGAGGGAATGTAGCCACTGCTTGTGAACACGTGCCCAGTGATCACAGCCTGTATCCCACCCACTGCATGCCGATGGCCTCGCATACAACGTCCCGGCCTCTTCACAGAACGAGAGGTTCGAAGCTTATCCGCAAATCAGCGGCATGGATCTGTGAAGCGCACCTGTCATCGTGCGAAGCGTCCGCTGTTCTGAGGGAGCCTAGTCCGAGGAAGGAGTCGCCTGCTAGAGGGTACGTATGCCCTCGCCTGCTAGACGGTGCTCACGCCCACAGATTGGGTGGCATAGTGTCTCCAGCTTGCAAATGTTGACTGTGGTGCTTGGTGCTGTGTACACACGATGCAGACTTTGCAACCTATTTTGCTTCAGGCATGCAGTGGGTGGACAATTGGATCCCAGCCGGCCGTTGGTGACGGCAACGGATCCTTAATAAACATGAAGTATGTCTAAACCGTACGTACACTCACTCCACTAGTTGTTTATACGTTTCCAGTGCTTGACATGCATTGCCTTGCAATTGCTCCTGGCCAAGGTATCCCGATAGCACCTGCAGCTGCTACCCATGCTCGTGTGTGAAGTTGGGTTGCATTAACACTGATCAGCGTCAATCGCTATTATGAATATGCACAAAGCATTCTGAACGCGACGCATTTCACAGAATGTGTTCCGTTAACATTTACATCACGCTGATCACACAGTGTTGTTCCGTTGCACCACAAGTTGTGCTGCGCATGTGCGCACATATCACATGCTGGTGCAATGAGCTACTTTGATATTCTTCTGCTACTTGCAGAGTGCTAGCTCTGTGCGTAGGTGTTGTAGCAGTCCATGTGCTTGCTCAGTGAGGGATCGAATGGCACACCAGCCGCGCGGACAAGTTGCAGGGTTGTATCCGAGGCGCATTCACCCTCCCCAGGCAAACGCATGAGGATATATCATCCAGAAATCGTCTTTGACGCGCAGCATCTCTCTTGAGATCCCATGAGTTGAAGATTGGGCTGCCTGCACCGATCGCAACGAGCCTCCAGCTCTGTAGAGTCTGCACTGTAGATAGCGATCTTTCACGAGCTCACTAGGATGCATTAGGCATGAGTAATAGCTGTCCACTATTGTGCTGACGTGGTGTTGTTATGCGCAACGGTACACGATCGTCTCCGGTTCTTGCATGCACATCATGCATCCAGCCGGGTCAGGCAGACCGAGCCAGAGCGACGCTTTTGATCCAAGATGCTCACAGGCGAAGTTCAGGACCCACGAGAATGCAGTCAGGTGATGTAGTTCAGCATTCAGGGGGCGTTGGTTCGCACGGAGCCAGCCACGAACTGAGCCAGGATCTAGGGGCTGCCACACACCAGTTGTTGCAGCATCACCATGTGGTGCCATGCAGAGCAGGTCAGCAGGCAGCGACAGTAGGAACCTGACTGAAGTACACATACTCCAGCCATCCAAATGCACACTAGCATTGGGATGAATGACAGTTACGAGGCGTGTTTCCGGGCGGATATCCTGCTGACCCAACGTATTCTTCACGCAATCACCCTCCATGACCAACAATATGCATTCAGGCCGGGCCGTGGGACCCTTAATGCCCTGAAAAACATCACTACAGTTATACGTCAACGCACGGATGCAGGCCTCC
>JAUMHO010000008.1:3897699-3969977 GCA_032360965.1 Ulva armoricana
CCCGGGATTGGAAAAAACATCAATGTAATATGAAACTAATTAGATGCTTAGTTTTCTTTTTGCATCGGTCGCGCGCTGGTTCTTTTCGGCGCGGATACACGGAGCCATGCTGCCACGAAGCAACAGGCCATCAACACACATCAACACACATGCCGTACATGTGAACACACATGCCGTACATGTACACGGTGAGCTTGCCTATGTATGTATGTATGATTACATTGCCGTATCCATAAGGACATTGACACCTCCGGCAACCGGGACCTTGCCTATGTGCATGTGCCCAACGCGAAGCGTAAGAAGCTTGACGCTCGTGCTGAGGCGGGATTGTTTGCTGGGTATGAGAGAGACAGCAGAGCCTAGAGGGTCTACGTATGGCGGGAGGGGCGATTCCTGTGCATCAAGTCCCGCAATGTGCGGTTCAATGAAGACAGCACGGTCACCCTACCGAGGAGGCAGGGGCTGCGGCGCAGCGATGAGGGGTTGCGGCAGATGGCGGATGCCGGTGTGGACATCGTATATGGTCCCAGTGACGAGACCGAGTTAATCCCGATCCCCGCACCAAACCCGACACCAGAGCCGCTCATAGATGACGAAGAGATGCCAGCGCTTGAAGACGCTGATGACGGTGATGATCCAGATGAGCTGGAGGAACCTGATGATGAAGATCTGGCTGCTGGGGATGAGGGAGATGGCTCTGATGATGATGATGACGATGATAACGGCGGCGCAGGGGGAGCAGCGGCGGAGCACCGCCACCGACGGCGTGAGCGTCGGGAGCCTGACCGTTTTGAACCACATGCGTATGCGTACGTAGCAGACGGGACTGCTGATGAGCCAAGAACGCCAGAAGAGGCACTGAGAAGGCCAGATGCAGAGCTGTGGAGGCAGTCAATTGATGCGGAATGGGCTTCACTACAGGAAAAGGGGGTTCTCGAGAGGGTTGACGAGGCTCCACGCTACAAGAGGGTGTTGCCAGTGAAGGCTGTGCTGAAGGTGAAGCGTGATGCACTGGGGGGTGTTGAGAAGTACAAGACCCGGCTTGTTGTCCTATGATGCCTGCAGCGGCGTGGGGTGGACTTCGGTGAGGTCTTTGCCCCCACTGCTCAGCAAGCATCACTCAGGGTACTGCTCGCTCATGCGGCTGAGCATGACCTTGAGTTGCACCAATTCGACGTAGCTACAGCGTTCCTGAATGGGGAGCTGGACGATGCTGAGGAGGTATATGTGAAGATGCCTGCTGCATTCGGCGGAGAGACATTCAGGCTGCGCAAGGCTCTCTACGGGCTCAAGCAGGCTGCGCGTGCGTGGCATGCAAAGCTACGCAGTGATTGTTCACAGGTTATGGGCCCATCACGCTTCCACTGCGCGGGTGGGCGGGGGACCGGCCTGGCATGGAGGTGGTGGGTATGAAGGCCATTCCTTGCAGAGTCATGCGCGAGGAGCAGCTCCCTTGCGGGGGGCAACTCACAGCGCAAGGCCGTCGGTCGGAACAAGCAGCCCAGGTAGAACCGGCCGCCCATTGAGGCAACTGAGTGTTTCCGCACTGCCAGCAATCAGACGCTGCCCGCTTGTCACCGTTTAACTGGCGCAAACTGCAAACAACACCACAGCGACGACCCATGTTTAGCCAGACACTGTAAGCTCCTCTGTCACTGTATTCTGCGCGAAGGTTAGCCCCCACGTCACGCAGTTGATCAGCGCCAGGATTGAGGTATGGCCGATATGCTTGGTCCTGTGCGACATCATACGCACTCGACCAGCGGTGCTGGAAAAGTATGAACTACTAATAATCATGTCGTCCGTCGGCAAGCCCAGGACTGTGACGGCACATGCTCCCAGGGCCAGTGTCACAACTGCATGAAGATGTCCAGCGGTAACCGTGTGCGCAACAAACGACACTGAAGTAATGATAGTGGCCTTATGCATACTTCTCAGGGATTTTTGCAAGCCACGAGCTCGATCCATGTCATTCTGGTTGTGTTTCGAGGCCCCTCCCTGTTTTCGTTGCACTGGCCTAGGCCACATGGGCCATTGCAGCACTCGCTAAGGCTGTCAAAATCAAAGAAATCGGTTTGAAACACCATAGTCATCAGTAAAGGCCTGGCAGGACGCCATTCGCACCAGCACAGGCATTGTGCATGCAAGAGGTGCTCATGCAAGAGGTGCTCATGCAAGCCTGTTGGTGACCACCAGACCTGCAAACACCTGTCATAAAGCCCTCACACAGAGCAGGGGTCATGCAAGCAGCATATTGGTAGATCCTGCTATGGTGTACTGTGTTTCAGCGGTGTTACGCCGCATACCAACCCCAGAAGACACTGAGCACATGATAATGATCAGAACATCCACGTGATGAGTGCTATTGACATGGCATTGCTCTTCCTCGCAAAATGCCAGTAAAACTGGAAATGACCAACCCGCTCCTTCGAGACTGCGCAATGTATCCACAGTGTCCTGAGCTCACACTCATGGCACCGTGCCCGATTCCTTATTTTTTTTATTTGTTTTTTACGATGTAAAAGAACTTTTAGGGGTAATTTTCGGGGTTTTGCCACATTGAGCCCGGAAGCCACCTGTTACACAGTAAGGGCTTCTTAACAGGGAAGATGCGCGTGCCTGATGTGGTGCTGCCTTGTGCATGAGTCCCCTTGCCCAGGCCTAAAAGCCTGGCCTTTGATTGATCCGCAGCGTAAAACTTTTCATGTGGACCTCCACAGCACCTGGTCACCACAAGTCATGTGATCGGCTTATACATGAATCATCATGTGCTGGCACAGGTATGTTGGCTATGCATAGGAGTACGTTGGTGCTGCCAAAGACGTCTAGCAAGTTTACTGAATGGCAAAATGCAGGCCCACACACTACGCAGGTGACATGCTGTATTTGCACACCGAGCAAGCCTCTGTACTGCTGCACTAGCTACCGGCACCGTACGGTCACTGGTGCCGATTTCCTCACAAACACATGTGGTGGAATCGTGATACTAAACCACCAAGCCATGCTTCCTATGTACGTCGCGACGTACATAGGGGTCGTGGCTTAGTGTTTAAGTATCAAAATTCCAACCACATGGCGCCAGGTACAAGTAGGTCTAGACCTATTTCTACGTACAAAATGGTCCGGCACCGATGAAGGCAGCCCTGTTACACCTGTCCCTGCAGCACTTCCTGGTGTTGCAATTGGTATTACTAAACACAAATGCTGATCGCAAGAATTGCCCTACCATGAGTTGGTCATTGAAATTTCCTGAGGTGGCAGGTTAGGGTCGAAATTTTGCATACAAAGCGCAGCGGTTCCTTGGCACAGCCGGGTGCACTCTGGCACAGGCTTAGTCAACTCAAGCTCATCATGCCTGGACTTGCAGACACTGCACTAGCCATCGCCCAGAGAGAACGAATCAAATATCTCGCCATATATTCTCATTCTGAGCGGGTTACAGAAGTCAGAACTTTCAAGCCTTGCACTACCTTGCGCTAGCTACCGGCCGGACGAGCCTTCAAACTTGGCCGCAGTGGCGGTGTCGACACAGAGGCTCTCCAGATCCGAGCCAGGCCAGCACGCCCGCCTCCCCCTGACCTCAACCAGTGCCTCAGCTGCACCGGCAAGCTCACGTGCCCTGTGCTGGAATGCCTGACCTCCAAACACAAAATTCAGCACCGCTTTGAGGCGTGCAGAGTTCCCATCCCCACCTACAGTATCCGCTTCACACACGTACTCCGTTTCGCCATTAAACATCTGAGCACTGACAACTGCAGACAAAAGTGGTACCTGCCCACTGCAGCAATGGGTAAACGACAGAACACTGATGGGCAGCGGGCCAATGGCCAGAGGAACGTGACGCCAGGCCTTGCTTGGACTGGCAGCAGTCCAGCGGCACATGGCCAGATTGACCAGACAAACACAGACGCTATCTGCTGAAACGCTTCGGGCCGCCCGTAAGAGATGCTCAGCCTCTCTCTCAGACACCAGCAGCACCGAGGAGTCCTTGAACAGCAGCATGTAGTTTGCCTTGCGCACATACAACGCCATTGTTTTGCCTGTTGATTGGGCACTTGACAGGAAGTTCGATGTTACACTGACGTGCATTGCCCAATGGAGGCTTGGAATAAGCGAGACCTTGGCATGACCCATGCCCGTATTCCAAAGACATTCACTTGCTCTCCGGATGTTGATGACCTGCACGCACGTTATACTAGCGCCACTTTTATCGGAGGTTCAGCCTTTAAATTTGCAAAGTACATGACTACACCGCGGCTGGTGTGTTGGACCTGCACATGGTACTGGTAGATCATGCATTCGAGGGGTTCAAGGGCTGCTCTTCTCACCGTATCTCCCAGGGGGTTTTCAACGTCGCTAACAGAAGCAACCTGCAGTGCCGTTCTTGGGCTTGCCCAGTCCTTCTCTTCAGCAGCTCCAGTGACCGGCGCCACAATGTCTACCTCTGATTCATGCTCCCTCTCCTCTTCCTGCTCAATCTCCCTCTCGCACTCCTCCGCTGCGGCAGCATCTTCAGCAAGAAAGTCGTCTGCGCGCATGCTTCCGTGCTCGAAGAGCGTGTTCAGCCATTGGATACCCTGTGCCGAGGGCTTCAATGGAACTCCGTCCTTCAGTAGAGGCTGCATATCAGCATGGATTAGTCCCACAATGCACGGACGCCATTCAAGAAGCGACCGTGCTGTTGCCCTGAACGCCAGATGCTGTTGTCTTGCACTGATAAGTGGCGATGCAATACAGCAGCACACCTTCTTGATCAGGTTGACCATGGACTGAGGATGTGATGTGCCACCGTAGCTTGCCTCCAGGGTATAGATCTCTTCATCAGCAAAGAATGGCACATCCAGGCTGTATGCAAAGTGCTTGCCTTGTTGCAGATACTCTGGGAACGCCTGCACATGACTTTGGAAATCGAGGTGAACGAGGGACTTGCGCTGCTCACTGCAGGTGTTGTTCAATATCCAGTTCACTGTGTGTTTGAAGGCGGGACTATTGGCAACACGGGTCGACGCACCCTGGCATTGGCCCTGGCGGTGTTGCACAGCACCCACTGCAGCACATGCTTTGGCTGAATGACTGCATCACACTCAAGGCCGCAGACCTCGGTGATGGAGGTGCAGATGTCCCCTGGTGCAGCGATGACGATGCTCTGGCACGTGTCTAGCTGGCGTAACCTCGCAGCAGCCTGCATGAACTTGTCACGGCCCATCTTGGGCCCCAGCGTCAGAACAGCCTTGGCATCAGCCTTCAGCTTCATATCGCTACCCCTGCATGGCTATGCTACTCAAGCTGTGCATGGAATGAAGTAATCACAAACATATGCATGGCCTTGGCCTGACCAAGCCAGTCTCCGTTTCTATTATCAAATGCTACATCGGCCTGTCACAGCGCCTCCATTTATGGCCATATAGACAACGACATCATGGCACCACACCTACAGCGGGCCTCATCGAAGATAACAAAGGCGTCAGCCTCCTTGATGGGAGACCTTGCCTTGGGCAGACAATGCTTCTGTCGGTCCATCACAGTCCAGCCTTGCATCTGCCTCTGTGCAGTGTCAGAGCCACCTCTGACAGAGTCTGCAAAGAAAATCACACCCGGGCACCCATCTGCACAGCCACGTGACCCCGGGGCTGTGCGGTTGATGAGGTGTGCTGCCACCTCGTACTGCTCCATGCCCGCCAGCTGCGCACCTGCGATACGATTGCAACCGATTGTTCACTGATTTTCTCGTACAACTTAGGTCTATGGTTTAGGCATGATTCACTACAGTGCTCACTTCACTGTAGTGCTCATTTAGAAGCACAGAAGTGCCACCCAGGTAGCGAATCATTCCCCACAACTGTTTTCTGGACGCACCTGCATCGATGAGTGCATGGGCGCCTTCCCTCAGGGCCAGGTCAAGCACCCTTCGTGCCAGGTCAGGCTCCTTGTCCTCCGTGGTCAAGAGGCGGGCAAAGGAGCACTTGCCGGGCTGCAGGATGAGGTGCACCATGCGGCAGTTGGTGCCCCTGATGCTCGCGTCTTCACTGTCCTGGGCGCGCACTTGCAACGGCAGCAGCGACCGGTTGTCGTTCGTACCCGAAAAGCCCACCACCTGTACAGATGTACCAGTTCTTGCCGAACACCCTCAGCAGGCTGTCTGCAAGCTCCGTGCCGCCCTGTAAACTTGTGGATGCAATCAGCTGTGGTTTGATCACGTCGAGCTCACCTTTCCAGAGGCTGTTTCAGCCATGTGCCAGGCAGTCTGGCGAAGGTTCTCTGGGGACAGCCTCACTTCGTTAGGGAAGATGCAGTTCTCTAGCCAAAAGTGAATGGCACGTGCATTGAATCTCAAGAACTTGTGTAGAATCTGCAGTGGCACAGCTGATTATGCTCAGCCATGCTATATGACACAAGGTTGGAGTCCAGAAGCATGCGAGGCGCCTTAAAAAGTAACAGGTACACTGGACCACTGCGCATATCCCTAATGTGGCTGTAAGCCAGGAATGATTTACAATAACGTGGTATCACGCAAACAGGCAGATAGTGAAGCAAGCACCGGCAGCTGCATCTCATTGGCAAGATCCACCTTGACCAGGCTATCTATGGACTGGATTTCATCCTGTTCCCTTAAATGAAGGCCTGCTCTACTTTGCCGAATCAATGACCTGCAGTAGTATTGCTTTACATTAGTGTTGAAGCTGCACATGCTGCACATCTCAATACAAGCCGTCTGCATAGTAATCTCGATGAGTTGCAAGCATGGCAAGCATTATATATGGAAGGTTGAAGCAGGAAGATGCACCTGTACATAGCTTTCCGTGACGACGGTGCCATGTGGTGCAGTGCTGCCAGACATTCCCGAATCTGCTCTGTTGTGAGGCCTCGCTGCAGGTAGGCCAGCTGCGTTAGGCAAAGACTCACATCAGGATGCTTGAACTCTGAGCGCTGCGAAGGGGTGCCACAAGCCCTGTATGGGACAGCCATGTGCGTCCTGTGCTTGCCCTCCCTGCACACACGAAGAGCAGCTCTGGTGTCTGATGTTGTGATGCTGTAGGTACGGCTTCGTGTTGACGCAGTGGCATTACTGTCTACACATGGTTCTATCAGCTTGCAGTCACGATGACTCGGTCATGCACAAGGGATAACGTAGCGGCACCATGGCCACCTGCATATACTTCGGACCTCCCGCACGTGTTGATTGGGAACAAGGCAGGATGCCATACCGGTCAGTGATCCCATAATCGACATTATGCCGTCTCTGGAGGCAGTGTAGAAGCAGCTTGAATGCAAGCAAGCCTCGAAGCATGAGTAGGTGGCTCCGCTCATTGTCACCGACAGCAAGAAGGTGAAGCATTTCGGTTGCATCACTCAGTGAGTTTGTGCAGCATTCAAGAACCCATAGCTGTTGAACTGATTGTAGCTGTGCCATCCATTTCAGGGACCTGTGTTGAACTGCCTCTTGAGAGAGTAGAGCCATGCAGATAGCTTTGGACAGCTCAGGCCACGCTAGGTCCAAAGCATGTCCTGCATGTCCAGTCGCCAGCATTTAAGCCTTGGTTAGCAAACAGCAAAGCAATAATTGACAAGTGTCACCACCACAAGATGTGCACCAAAGCCTGAACAAATGGGCAGATAATACACAGTTTTCATTGCGGCCATGGCTTGCAGATGGACAATGTAGACCGCGAGACACACCTTCCAATAGCCTCACTTCTGGCATACCTCCATAGTGGCCTTCATGATGCCGAACGTATGCAATGGCCCTATCAGCCAAAAATTCCGTGACAGTGGAATCCAGGTGAAGGGTTTGCAAAACTACCTGAAGCATGTGCACACGCTGTGCAATTGCAGGGAGGACTCCCTGAGCACCCCACGTGTACACAAGCTGAAACTTGGAAGCCAGCAGCTCATCACATTCATCTAAGATATCAAACGTCGGCAGGGAAAGTATGCGCTGCAAGTGCTGACCTGCAAGCTCGATGCCGCCACCAGCATGAAGTTCCTGCGAACATTCAGAATTTGCTTGCCTGCAGCACAGGGGCATGGTACCATACACATGACGGCACTACTACATGACGGCGTGCACGTACACGTTTGTACACCAGAAGCAGTATATAAGCCTTCTCAGTGCGAGATCAAGTACCTGTGCCTTCAGTTGCAGGGATAGACGATACTCCCTGGATGTGCACAAAAAGGCTCTTGTCCTCGCACACAAGTACATCTGGGCACACATGGTGGACAGACTCTTAGTGTCTGTGACCATGTCTCGGCTGAAAGGAATCAGGAGCAATTTCACTCGCAACAGGGAACCTGCACAGCAGTGTTCAGGGCGTGGCATGCTTACTGGAGCATAGCTACGACCACCATAACAACAGTAGTAAAGCATCAATGAGTAGCTTCAGACTGCAAGAGGTAAGGCGTGTCTTTGAGTCCGGAACCGGTTGCATAGCATGCGCAGGCGCACCGGTGAGGCAGGAGTGGAGGTAGTCCACGGCCTCGGGGAGCAGCTCCTGCAAGAAGTTGAGCCGCACGACCTCTCCCCGCCCGCACAGCGCCAGCACCAGCATCGGTAGGATGACCCGCGTCTTGCCCTCGCCCATGTTGAGCTGCAGGATGGCGCCCCGGTCCTCCTCCGCCAGGCCCGGCCCGCCGTGGTGCTGCAGCATGTGCTGCGCCACCGTGGCCTGCCTCTCGCGGATCTCCACCCCGTGGAGCACCTCGAACGCCAGCCAGGCCGGCTGCTGCACCGGGTCCCACGTGCGGCGGTTGCCCAGCTCCGCAGCCAGGGCCGCCGTGCTCGTGTCCATGTGTGTCGCCGTAACACATTTGCAGCGGTACTGGCAGCGGGAGATCTTGTCTTGCAGCACACATATCTTCTGCCACTCAAAGACAAGGGCAACCAACATGGCGCATGCACCCTTGGAAAGCAAAGGATTCAGCGACTGCAAGGCTCCGTGACGTCAGGCACTGCTGCATGACTCTATGTGGGGCAACTTGATGGACATCAGGCATGCAATGCACAGGCATAATGCAGCTGGTCTGACATGTACACAGGCAGCCACATGCAGCATGAAACCGGTTCAAAGTCTACCGAGCTGATCTGGACGTAGCTTACATTCCGTATGATCACTGAAGCAATAAAGTACACCGTGCCTCAATACCTGGCGTGCGTGGGTCGTGTCCACGCAGCTCATTAGCCTTGACGGTATCTCTACCAGGTGGTCCACATGCAAATGCATATGAAACATATCATTATCTTAAAGGGAGAACGAACCAAGAGGGCGTCTGGGAAAATAGTGACTCGCAGTAGATCAGCTTTGGCCGGTCTTGCCACGAGTGCAGCATGTTGTAACGTTGCCATGGCAGTGCCGTCCATATTGGGTGGACAAAATCTTAGCACCTTCAGCAAAAACTCTGCCAGCACCCGCTCGGCCTGGCTGACACTTTCTATCAGGTCCTCCAGGGCGGCACCCAACTTGGGCAAGCAGCGCGCTTCAACATACATTTCAGGTGGGGAAGCGCAGCAGAAATTCATGCTTTCTTCCAGGTCTGCTACCACCTCGCGTCCAAACGGTTCAGCCATGAGGTGTTCATTGCTGACATCAGCAGCTGTGGCGGCTTTTGCCAATGGAAGTTGGGTACAGTACTCCTTCTGCAACCTGTGAAGCTGCTTGTCAAAAGAGCCATTCACGCAAGCATCAATCGCCTGCACGTCTTCGTCCATGAGGCAGGCTTGCACAGCATCATCCGACTCCACACTTCTGGCAAGGCGCATCCTACTTCGTTGCCTGCCGCTCCGCGACCGGCTGAGCAGCCTGAGCTCTTCATCTACGGCAAGCTGTTTTCGGCTGTGCACGAAAGGCCAAGGGTGTATCCGGCGCTCCTCTTGCGTGTACATGCAAAATGCATCTTGCAGCGATTCTTCCCTCTCCACTGTTGCATGCGGCTCCTGCATGTGGAGGACTGCAAGCGCGACTGAGTCCTCGTGTAAGGCCTGGCACAACAGCTGCAGGGCGGGAGTGTGGCTGGCGAATCCCGCCAAGGCCTTGAGGGCCGCTGCCTCTGCTTGAGACAGCGGCCGGTTGACCCAGCTCTGGCGGAGCAGCTGGAGGGCGTGCTCCCCTCCCGTCATGCCGAGCTGTGGGATGGGCACAGCGCAGTGAATTGCTGCGTATATGGCTGCCAGGAAGAGGCGGGAGTGCACGATGTCAGTGTCCAAGCATAGAGTCCGTTCATTAAAGGAATACAGATGATGACGCAGCTCGTCCGCTCGCAAGTCGGTCGCCATGACAATGGAGCAGGTTGCATTTAGCAAATCTCTTGTGACATCTCCATCAGGTACCAGCACTTTGATAGGCATTGTTACTTGTGTTGGATGCAGGAGCAGGAAATTCTGAAATCTCATGAAGGGAAGCATGGCACCAGAGTTTTCACTTCGCAGCTTAAAGGGATCATCCACAGGGATTGAGTATCCAGAGAAGTTTGAGCAAACAAGTGTGCTTGACCCAGGATGTAGCTCAAATGTGAGACGAAACCTTGGAAGATGAAAGAGCACAACTTGCGAAGCGCTCTGACCTTCAGATCTGGAGCGTGCACCGCTTACTGTGTTCTTAGTTGACACGTGTATGAAGCGAGTGTGCTCAAAGCGTTCAAGCACTTGAATAGCAGGATGCTGATGGGTGCTCAAGTGCCAGAGTCGGTCCATTGAGGTGTCGCCCATCAGTGAGTACCATTCCTTGTGCTGCATCAACACACAAGATCCTAAGCAGTCGGTTACAATGGAGGAAATCACGCAGACATCACACGTTCAGGCTGCAACAAATCAAACTGGAATGAATATCAGTTCATTCGGACCGCTATGGTTGCAGATCTGGAGTACACGTCACAAGCGTACCTGCAGAAAGGAGGGAACGCAATAGCACTCTACAGTAGCAGCTTCGGACGCTGAATGGACCTGGCCACAGACGGTGAGCAGAAAGTTTGTGCAGCGATCCATGTACCCCTGGCCACGTAGCACAATCACCTTCTTCTTCCGGCAGACCCAGTGCGAATGAAGCACTTGCAGTCGACATGGAAGGCTCGGAGCCCATTTACAGTGTGCTGCACACAGCTTCACTTCCTAAGCTGTGCATTCACATGGACAGGGGGACCTGCTGCCGACGTATATGCCGTGCATATGCTTGGCTGCTACATGGGGTCCCAGAGAGGCAGGAAGCACATGTGGAGCATACGTGGCAAGAGCTCTAGCTCTAGATCTACCTGCATCTTGCCAGTCTCTGGATGTACAGGACACTCGGAGATGATGAGGTCCTCGCCTTGAATCTGAAAGGTGTAGAAGCGGCCACCATGCGGCTGCACAGACCGAAACACGCCGTGCTGCGTGGCAGCCAGCTGAGAAACCTGGAATGATGCGCTGCCAAAGAGCCTTTTATATGTGCTGTGTTGCAACATGGTGGCAGGCAACTGGCCCGGGGCCAGCCCATTGCATAGCACTGTTCCTGTGAGCAAGTTTATGCTGTACACCTGACCTTGCGTTTGAGCCAGGTAGCACCCCATGTGGCCTGGGCTGTTGTGCCATGTCAAGCGTTCATGCGAATCACCGAACACACTTTGCACTGCACAGTCCAATACACCAGTGTCTCTTCTGACAGCTGCATCTAGAGCCTTGATTTGGCGCACAATCACCCATGAACACTGGTCTGTGAGCACACGCAGTGTCTTCTGAAGCACGCCTTTGCCGGTACTGACGGTTTGGAGCCGTGCTTGCACAAGATGAAGCAGCAGCGAGGCGGCATCACTCCGATCCGTGGCGATATCAACACCCACCATCTCCTGAGGCTGTCCAGAGGAAGGTCCCCCGAAGCAAAGGACAGCACAGCAATGTGCGATGGCACACTTGGCCTGCAGGCTGCCTCGCAGATGTGCCACAGTTGAGTTGCTTTGCGGTGCTGCATCGAGGGCGTCCATTTCTGCCTTGATCTGGCAAGCCCAGCTTGCAGCCATGGCGATGCATCGATGAGTAACCTGCTTGCCTCTCGTTGCTCGATGCGAAACGTACGCAGCAATCTCACACATCAACGGCCCCTGCAGGCCACTCTTCCATGTAAAGCAGCCACCAGCTTGGACAATCACATGCATGCTCTAGATCTGCGCCATTGTCACTCAGCCCGAAGTCCACATCATACACATGACGTGGATCAAACAACATGCACATGCAGCACTGCAACTTGGCAGCTTAGGCAGCATGACACATTCAGTGATGCCAGCAATGCTACATAGGCAAACATCACACCTGCAGCAGAAGCTTTGGAGCAGGCTCCATCAGGTCAGCCTGCTGCAGCATCTCATCACATAAAGCATCCAATTCCTTGCTGCGGTCCTGCCAGAAACGTGTCACGGATGACCCAGCCCGCTGCAACTGCCCCAGATGGTACAACACCATCCTCACTGCAGACGCCACCTGCACTCGGCTACAGCTATCCATCATCAGGCCTTGCGCTTAGCTGCTGTGTCGCTATGCCTCATTGGAAAGGTGTACAAACTCAGTGGGCAACCTTTCAGATGGGCTTATTTCCGCACCTGTGGCGACTCCAGTTGAAGATGGCCTTCGCGGAGGGCCAAGCACAGAACGCGCAACTGCTGTAGTGGGTAAGCCCGCAGCGAAGCAAATGCGGTCCACTGCTCCACACTCATGCCTCGCGGCCGGTGCCCCTGCTCTGCCAACACCTGATTCCCCCGCGCCGCCTCCATGCGGGGTGCAGTGTCCTCAAAGCTGTGGCCACCGCAACATCTGCCGCCGCAGCTCCCGGCGCCGAGGCATAACCGCGACGACTCCTTCAGGGCGGCGACTTGCAGCCAGTGGTGGTACTCTCCTGGCTCAGTGAAAGAGCCAGCCACTGCCGAAGCGCTCTGCGCAGCAAACGGGTCAACGTACTCTTCACAGGCGTAGCGGGCGACAGGGCCTCCCTGCCACAGCCACAGCGACAGCTCTGCATCCGGCCACCACACGCCAGTGGCGCGGTCTGTGTACCGCATCACATCCTTGGGCCCGAAGTCTGTCTGCGACGGCGGTTGTTGGCTGTGAAAGAGCAGCAGCTGTTCCGGGCCTTCCTGAGCCCCAGAGCGCTGAGGCTGTGGAGCGTACTTGCACTCCTTTTGGACACTGTTGTAGTGCTCGAGCCACGACCTGGCTCGGCGATCGCTGGCTGTGTGTGGTGTGCTCTGCGGTTCTCCAGAGGCACACACGGGCACGAAGCACTGCTGTGCCGCGCAGCAGTACTGCCGCAGCAGTGGGAAGGAGCCGGCGTGCTGCGGGTAGAGGAAGAAGAGGACCGCCATCGCTGCATTGCGGTGTGAGCTGGGGTCAGGGAAGGGCTGGTACACGTGCGGTGGGGGCACCCTGGCGGCGGCAATCCGCCGTTGTAAACTCTTGATGATTCCAAGCACGCAGCCAACCACAGTTTTGGCGTGATGACATGCAGAACCTGTTACAGTTTTGGATCGCTTGAAATCACAGGTTTGGTCAGCTTCGAGTGCTGTCAGACTCTCCTCTGCTGAGACCTTCCTCCGGTTCAGTGCCTGGTAATGCTTACTCTGGCGACGTGATGGCTTATTAGCAGCGTCAGCCGCAACAGGACAGTGCTTCACAGCAAGATTCTGTTTTTGCTCATACGCTGTCAAACCAGTTGAAATTCGCGCAAGCTCGCTCTTGGCATTCTCGATGGCTAGCTCGTGCTCTTCAATGGCCTGCTCTTGCGCACTGAGCTTCTTTGCCAGCATTTGCTGTTGTCTAGCAAGTTGCTCCTGTAGGTTGCGCACAGCCTCCTGCATTTGGAGAATCGTCTGCCAGTGCGCCTCTGTCCTTTCGTCAGCCAGGGCATGCTCCTCCAGAAATATCGCGTGAAGCCTTGGGCTACTGGCGCAATACTCTGCTGCGAAACTTGGAGTACAGTCATGCTGCGTTGAGAACACAGAGCCAGCTGTTGCAGAACAGTTGATGGCTGAAATGTAGCCAGCGATGACCAGAGCTGCCTGCTCTGCACAGGGCTCTTGCAACACAAGGTGGCGGAGATCGTCTGGCTGCACAGGCAGTGCGTACTTGAGCAGCTCAGGGAACTCGGATGCTGCACAGCGGTGTGCCAGGCACAGCATCACCCACACGACCAGCGTCTCCCTGCTCCTCAGCTCAACTTTCAGCATATCAGTTCGAACGTTTGCAGTGTGGTTGCTACAGTGCTGCCTTTCAAATTGCAGAACTTGTTGGCAGTACAGTTTGGCCAATGCATGTGATTTTTTGTTCTTCCATGAAGCTGCAGGCGACCCTTCTCGTAGATGGGACAAAGCTTTGATGAAGAACCAGGCCTCGATCTTGCAAAGCAGCAGCATGTGGACTTGCTTGGGCATCCACTGGCAGTACAACTGGCTTGCCCACGACAACAGGTTGGAGAGGCAGGCCGGATCCGGTGTTGACGCCACTGGGGCAAGATTCTGGATGGCCGCCTTGGTCACGTCATTTGATATGACCACACTCTGTGAATGCTTGCGCGGCCATGCCACCGTTAAAGCGCGCAGCTGTGCAATCGTGTCTTCATGGGCCACAGGCTGAGGTAGTAGCGCTGCAGTGCAGCACGCCTCTTGCTCCCTCACCGCTTGGCAGTCGAGGCACTCACGAGCTTGCTTCAGCATCTGGCTCAGAGTCCACGAGGCATCTGCATATGCAGGGCCCTTCACACACAAAGCAGCCACCACTTGAGCCGCCGTCTCCAGCATGCGCATGGCACGATTAGTAAACGCCAGCTCGCATCCGCTTGTTGCTGAGGTAGTGGTGGCCGTTGCATGTGCCAGGATCGTGTGAAACACGGCCACCACGGCGCGCGAGTCTACACTGGAAGCCTGCATGCACCTCATCCGTATTTCCATGAGAAGCCTTGACTCATGTTGTAGGCATTATCCTGCCCTATATGTACTTACAACGAAGAGAGGCACGAGAACAGTAGGCATAATCCTGCCCTGTATGTATTTACATCGAAGAGAGGCACGGTCACAGGTGCATGACACAACAGCGTACAGGTGTCGAATCAGACCACCCAAGCACACATCCTCTGCATACGTCCCTCCTGGACACACTGCCGGTTTGAAACTAGTCCCTGTATGTATTTACATCGAAGAGGGGCACGGTCACAGGTGCATCACGCAACAGCGTACAGGTCTCGAATCAGACCACCCAAGCACACATCCTCTGCATACGTCCCTCCTGGACACACTGCCGGTTCGAAACTAGTCCCTGTATGTATGTGTGATTACATCCAGTGCCCCAGGGACTTACGCACCGCATGCTCCATGATGGTATCCATGGCCAGATTCGTTCGCTGTCAAGCGTAACAGAAAAACAGATCGTCCGCAAGCAAGCGGTGCTCGCAAATTGCCAGACTTGGTGTGCCATCTGGGAAAGTGAAGGCAAGCCAATTACTATTAAGCTCATACTCTATCAGACATGTGTGAAGGTGCAGACCTGTGCAAGGAAGTGGAAGACCTGCTCCACAAGCGGCCAGCATGTTGGCAAGCGCTCACTGGTAGTGTGATTTCCAACATCTCGGAAGCCGCCTGACTTCTTTCTGTCATACTCAGGTGATTGTGCTGCTTGGCACTGCGCTGCTCTGGTCGCTAAGTAGACATAAAAGCCGGCAGAGCAGCTTTTCTTTGCTTGGGTGTACATTGTCCGATGTATTTGATCATTGACTGCCACAATGTCCACGTCTCCAGGATTACAGACTTTGATTACCTTGTGTTGTGAATCCATGCAAATGGATGAAGCAGTGCATACGCCCTGGCTCTCCTCCCTGCATTTGGCAGGGGTCGTAACCTGTGTGGAACGAAGCGACAGCTGCATGCTTCCTGGCAACATCACTCTGAACGTGCTGCTGCATGAATCTAGATGGTGTATACAAATGGTTGTAAGTATCCAGCACCTGTGTGAGTGACTGAGCCATCCATCCAAGCAAACAGCATGAATGACTGTCTGAGCGATGCAATCGTTTTCTTCAACAGAAACAAGCGCTGATCCAAACTTCGGAGCCCACGCAACAGTGCGAGGCTCTTCCATCATGGCGAAAATGTTTTGCACTGTCTCGAGCTGACATGGTGACGTAGCGTTGCTGGAATCATATGAGAGCTGCTCCAGCATGTCGGAGATGACTTCCTGCACATGCCCATATATACGATGAAGTTTTCTATGCGTGTGTATAAATTTGCAACAGCTACAGGCGGACACAGAAGATAGACAAGAAATGAGTTGTCAGGGTTTGAATTAGAACAAAACGTCATCAACGGCTGCTACAAGTCAACAACGGCTAGAGGTCTCACCCCTGGTCGAAGATATCCAAACACTGTGTCCAGAACCCCGACAAGCTGTGCACAAGCCGTATCATCTTGATTGCGGCAACATGGCGTCTGCTCGAAGTTATAAATATCGTCAAGTAGGGAGTGCAGACGAACAAGAGCTCGCTGGAGCGTCCCACGATTGTTGTACCATTGATCACAATCTGCATAGACACGAAAATTGCTGCTTCTGTGGAACAAACCAACATCCACAACCTACCTGATGCAATTGTCATGAACATGAACGCTTTCATGTTATCATTAAAATTCGCACGGAGTTCTCATGAACGGAGTTTGTCAGTGTTATCCTCAATTGTTCGTTGATCGTTCCTACGATGGATCCCTGGTTTTTGCAAGCCATATCCACGTAGGAGCACATTCTGCACGTTCGAATTCGCTCTGAGTATCCAGCATGGACGTCACCAAAGAGGGACACGAGTCAATTCGCCGTACCTATGTTTGTGTGATCTTTTTGTCCGGCAGATGGCATGGTACGATTGGAGCGCGGAGAATATCTGGGGACGAGGTTGGCAATGGGTTGCTCGTGACCACCAGTACACTAGCTATAGTGTACAGCGATCACCTATTCACGCAGCTGCCAAGATAGCCTTAGTTCCTGCCAATCAGACCTGGCGTATGTGTGATATCAACTTGTCTAGATTTGAGGGGACAGGACTCTCTTTGCTCCCGTCCGTGGTTGCAATTGATGGATGTCCGGGCCACACGCGCATCTGTGTACCGCTGATCGCCCCCTCTCAGGCAGTAAATAGTCTGACTCCAGCATTGATTGCGTGATTTTAAATGTATCCTGTGTTCACCATCCGTAGGTGTCCGAAACTGCATAGATCCACGCCAGCGCTGTTGTGAATTTAGTGAATTTCGCCGATAAGCACATGTGCTGTACATACTTCCTAGTACCAGCGAAAGTTACAAGTTACAGATCCATGTTCGTCTGTCTGCATGGACTGTGCACAACAAACGATACAAAACTACCATGTTCACGATTTGTCTCCAGGAAGCGTTGTCAGCCTCAGAGATATCGATACGTCGAGCCCGGCCATTGTCTCCAGTGGTTCGGTACGGTAGCAAGCAGGCGCACCAATCTCCCACGCTTCGCAGCGTATAAGGTGGACATGCATGCAGCATATCCCATGCATGTCTGGACGATCCGCCTTCTCGTTAACGAGTAGCATTTACTACTCAGTGCAGCTGAAAGTATCATGTTATCAAGTATGTTACAAGGAGAATGGATCAGCTGTAGGCCCAAAGCCCCGGCCCAAAGCCCCGGCATCACCAAGGGGGTTCATGCACAAGAAAACATCTGCAGAGTGTGTGTACAGTCAGAACAGTCACCTTGCCCGGAACATATGCATGACGCACACAATGAAGCACACAATGAACCGCTACATGTCCCACTCTGCACTCAAGGCAGCAAACACTCCTGAGTAGCACCCCGCAGCGCCGACTCTGGAAAACGCGGGACCCTAGAAACCTATACGCCAGCCCCACCGTCACCAGACATGCATGGCTTAAGCAATGCAAGCAATTGGGCAAGTATTTCCTGGCGGCAAACGCGGGGACACGACGGCACCCTCCCTGGGGAGCGCCACGAACAGAAGGGCGGGGAGGTGGCCCAGAGCGGTGTGAGGGGGGGTACGGGTAGGGCGGAGAAGGGGTGGTTTCGCGGAGAGATAGAGACCTGGGCGGGGGGCGCTTCGAGAATTACGGGGGGAGGAGTGGACGGGGGGAAGAGAGGAGCAGCCTCATGCGCGGGTGGAGAGTGGTAGAGTCGGTCTATGTGCAGAGTCACGCGCAGGGCCCTCCTGTTGGAACCGGATCATAGCACACTGCAGGTGCCCGGGTGGAGGGTCGGCGGTCGGAACCGGCCGCCCGCCCAGCCGCGCCCTCAACAGCGCCAAAACAAGGACCTGCCTGGCAACACCACGACAGAGCGTCGTGTAAAGGGTCATGCACGACATTCTCCAGGTGTAGCATATGTGCGTCAAGCCATTAATTATCGCAGCCCCAAAAGGCACTTGTGGCCGGATGACTCAGGACAATATCGCCGTCTAGGCCTGCTCGCAGTTAACATGTGCATCACAGGCACTGAGTGCCACGTGGCCACTTTCAGGTCAGAAGCACACTTTCAGGGCAGCAGCCAGGTCCTGCGCCATGTTCAGGGAACTGTGTTTGGGACTGTGATACTACACCTGTATGTGCCGGCAGGCTTATGCAGCTGCAGAGGTGATCCCTTCTTCACGACTGTTCTTGATACTTGATCTGATCAGACAAGGATTCTGGCAGCAGGGAACTGTCCTTGACCACCGCTGTCAAGGCGCCAGGCCACAGTCACCCCTGTCAAAATCTGGGACTGCACGGCACCAAATGACTGCAGCATGTCGACATGTTCGGGAGTCACATTGGTGGTGCAGAAAGAACACTGCTAAGAGCCATGATCACGGCCTGTGTTTGCTCAAACGGTCTGCCCTGCAGTTGTGGCCACGGTGCGCATCAGCATCCATCATGCTAGGCTACGAACTGGCGAAGGAGCGTCCCTTCCAAAGTGCCTAGGCCTGAGATTATGGCAAATTGATGCAAGCGTGACTCTGAAGCAACAATGCAGTCCAGGCAGCAGCAACGCACGCAGACAGGCAGGCTCTAGCTGTTGGCAGTCATCCCTCCTGGAGTCTGCGCACCTCCTGCACCCTGCCTGCAAGCCGGCAGAGGACATGTACGGCGATGATTCACATTTTCCCATTGTTGGATTCAGATGCTTCAGGCCAGGTAGTAAGCCGGACGAGTCTGTCGGCAGAGACAAACCCTGTATCGGTCAGCTGGAGACAATCAGCTGGATGTGACGCTGAGGTCTGCCCCTAGCCCAGTGGAGACCTAATCCAGCTGCCAGTGAGCGAAATTTGCCTGAACTAATTGCATAAACACTCCAAGCTGTAAGAAAGAGTGCTTCACTCACAACTTAAACCTGAAACGGGCCGGATCCTGACATCCCTATGCAGCCGTGCTGATTTGTTCCAGGTAAAGTGTATCTGGAATACACATCACGCAGTTGGAATGGTGGCCTATGTATAAGATGGACAGGCTTCGATGTTATGTTATCTCGCATTCAAGGTATACTGTTGCGTGTTGAAAGGCAGTTCATCTCTTCATCGCTACACAGATCTCCATGACTAGTTGACCAGATCCTTCCCATTTCTGCACATCTGTTGCGGATATATTTAGAATGCAGGAAACAGAGTTTGACAAGGCTATGCGAACGGCATCGGCTGGTGAGATACCTGTACTCCACAACCAAACCACTCTGAGACTGTGTCCAGCCTAAGGCTGCCTTCTACATTCGCTACCTGCTGCTCACTGCATACAGCCAACAATCCTGCTATGGTGGTGTCTTGTGCTTCTGGCACAAGAGAGAAATGCAACTGAAACAAGTTTTGTGCACCACAACATTGCGGCTGCATGCAGCATGTGAGGGTTTGCGAGCACACACAGCTTTAAATTGCAATAAGCCAACAACATGGCACTCTCGCCTCAACGACGAGTATGATTTGCCTACCACGGCACCCGTGCCTCTCACAAAAGCATTTGAGCATGCTCTGGGTGCTAGCGCATTGAGTGGACACGGAGCAGTGCCGGGCCTCATGCTCGCACTCAGCATGACCAGTTGCCTGTCCTGTTCCCACAGTCAACCGTTGTTGGGTACATGCATATGATTCACGTGTGACAGTGCACCGTTGCTCATTTCACCACACACCGGAGGAGACAGTGCAGGCGCGTCTGTATGCACGTGTGTCATCCTTCATGCAAGTCTGCAGGCCTTGGCGAGGAAGACAAGCTACATCACCTTGGCAAGCTTGTGGCGATGCACATTGCATCACAGACCTCATTGCTGGACGAGATGTACAATTTCAGGCATACACCGTCATGTACCTTGCAAGCTGCGCATTTGTGCAAGGAGATGGTGAAGCTGATGCACTGTGTGTTTCAATGCGTGGCCGAATCGGTACGCCCCCGTTGTCACCAGATGCTCAGGTTGCTGTTGCTTGCTGTCAGAGCATACGGGACCAATGGGGCCATTATGACTTCCATCAGACGCACCTCGTCGTTCTTGAGTTACGCGATGGCCCCTGCATGTGTGTGTGGCTGAGGCAAGATCGCACCCAGGTCAAGTGCTCTTCTGTTGTGTCCAGGGAACCAGAAGGATCAATGCTCACACAAGTTGCATGCACATTGTGCCCACATCTCACCAGTTCTCTGGCACATTTTGATCAGCTACAGCAGTGGTAACAGCAATGCTGGTGTTACAGTTGCATGGGTATGACTGAAACCACTCGCATAGTGGCTGTGTTAGCATTGCTTTCCCGACTTTTTGTCCGCACGTTAGCAAACATGTCATTCAGAAATGATAGACTACACTGAGTATCAAGTGGCATCTCATTGGGAGTTTGCTACCAGCTTACATGAAGCTCGGCAGCAAGTCTCCCAAGGCATGTCTCCTGCACCCACTTGTGTTACATGGACAATACTGACGCCCCTTGACCAGCACTGCAACCTGCAAACCATTCGCTTGAAACCTTAGACAAGATGTCCGGCCGTCTAACACATAGCCCTTGCAGCAACATCCAAGCCCTTTGCAATGAATAATTATGAGCTGGACTGCACCAGAGTACTCTTCTGTGTTTGCAGGAAGACCTTTCCCTCATGCTAGCTGACTTGTCAGATAACGTCGAGGTGGAAGAGAATCGTGTCCATGATGCCCTCGAGCTTGTTTTCTCCACCATGGCAAACTCGCGGGATGTGTCGTGGGCACCTGAGTCTGGCTGTGCACTGGTTGCCAGCCATCAGTGCATACCTCGAGCACAGACCATCGTCTTTGCTGTCTGCCTGGACAACTGGGAAAGCCAGACACACCGGTGCGAAGCTGTGGCGTAGCGCTGTGGAGACCGCGTTGTTTTCATGTGAGCGTTGGTGTGGGGTGACTGCGCCAGGCGATGCACGGCACAGCATTGCTGCTGTGACACGCTGGTAGGGAGATGGGCATCACTGCAATGCGTGGTCAGCGGAGGGAGGCTAAAAGTGATCCATGAAAGTGATCCACAGTACATGTTATAGGAACGCCGCCAGTGGCCAATACACGGCGTCATCACGGTGTCACGGAGCACGGGAGAAGGTGGTGAAGATCACTGCACCTGGGGAGCTGAATCTTGACGCCATCAATCAGCAAGCCAAGCAAGCCATGTCATTGCTTCCCAAGAAGAGTCGCACACCAGGGTTTTTCGTTGATCTTGCGTCTCAAGCCGCTGAGTTGGGTGAGACGGCCCTGGGTTCTTCATATTCATACAACCAGAAGGCCTCTGGCGGCTTCAGGGATGTGGGGAACCATACCACGGCGGAACGATTGCCAACATGCTGGTCGCTTGTGGAACAAGTATTCCATTTCGTCGCGCAGCAGGTGTGCACCTATGTAAGGCTGCTGTCCCAGTCATAAGCTGTGGCAAGCATTGATGATGCTCACACCCAGCCCTCCCCCGCACGCACTTGCCTGCAGCCATGCACAGTCTCACCATGGTTTTCACCCTTGCATATTCGCAGTTCGACGACCAAAACCTGTTTGGTCTGGATGATCTGGCTCATATGTGCGACCTGCTATGCAGGCGCTCCTCGGTTATCGATGCCACGCAAAAACGTGCTTATGACACATTCACACACACATCAATGATTTCTTGTCCCTGCAAATACCATGTGACACGTCAGTGCTTACTACAGGCCTCCATTGTCGACTCGCATGCTGCCATGTCAGTGTTCTACACACTTGTGGCATATGGGCTCACAGCCAGCCTGAACAAGGACAACGTCAGCCAGCCGGAATCAGCCAACAAAGCTATGCGAGCGCTGGAGTCTGCTGCTCAGTCGGTTGCACACCTGCAAGGGCCAGCGTATGCAGCGATCACCAGTACCATGGCAGATGCGATCAAGGCCGCACGCCACCAGCTTGACACGGCCGTGGCGCAGCTGCAGCAGCAATGCAGGGCAGCTGCCATCCTCACCCCAGTCTCTCACGGCGTCACGATTGCTGAGCTGCGCCCTTTCAATGTCAACATTCAGCCCAAACTTTCCAACGATGCCAAGAGTGCTGCGGTCATAGCAGAAATCGCGGTCAAGAACCTGGGGCCCATCTCACGTCCCCCCTGTGAGGACAGCCCCTTTGCCCTCTGGGCATGGGTGCAAGGCCTACAACAGCAGGACTTGGCGCAGCCCCAAGCTCTGCACATCGTCACGGTGATTGAAAGGTGGCTGTTGCGGCGCGGGATTCGCCTGCTCAGATCGTCCACAACTGAGGTGCTCTCGTCCAAGGCCCTTGAGAATGCTCACTTGCTAACGCAGCTTCTGTGCCAAGAGTTCCTCAAACTGGAGAGGCAGCGGTGTGCTGCCCACAGCACCGACAAGCATACAGACATGCTGATGGTGGAGCTCAGGAGCCGAGAAACGCTGGCAGTGTGGGTGATGCTGTGCCTGGCACACCAAAGCGCAGCGGCAGAGTGCCACGGGCTCAAGGAGTATGCGCTGCCAGTGCAGCCTGATGACCTCCGCCATCTTGTGCTGCGCAACCACAGTGCACAGCACGCAGCACAGGCCGTTGCCTGCTACGTATCAGCTGTCAATTGCGCAGCCACACAGGGCTGTGTCTTCTCCACCGCAGACGACTCAACAAAGTCTCTGGCTGTGGAGTACGCAGGCAGCTGCTCAGGGCTGATAGATAAACTGGCTGAAGAGCGAGCCCTGGCTGATGAAAGGCAGGAGGCGCACTGGCAACTGATCCTCAGAATGCAAGCAGTTGTCCGGATGCTTGAGCAGCAACTGGTGTGGGCAGAGAAAGTGCTTGTGAAAAAGAGGCAGGCCAGAGAGAAGGCAGAGGCAAGGCTGATGGACGCCATCGCACACGCTGACATAAAGTTACAATCCATGCAGAAGCAGCCTGACGAACGATTCCTGAACTGCATGCGCAGACCTTTCCATGTACGCGTCGCGGAAGCGCAGGCGCATCTGTACAACTTGCGACAGGACAGACACTCCACCAGCCCGAGCACCCGGCAGGGCCGTGCCTACATCAAGGCAATTGAGAAAGCCAGAAACGCGGAGAGGGAGGTTGCCCGTTTGAAAAAAAACATCGCTGCCGCCAAAATCCCACCACCCCATGTGTACCAAGCACTGCCAAACAGTGAAGTGCACCGAGATACCTCTTTGGCGATACTGTTCTTTACATATCCACAGCTGACTGGATCCTTCCCACTGCTGCGGAAGTACTGTTGTGCAGCGCAGCAATGCATGATGCCCCAAGACGCCTGTGGGGCGCCGGAGGCACTGTGCAGCAGCAGCGCAGCATCAAGTACAGAGATCTGGGTACACTACTATAATCGCGCACAGAAGAAGTGCAAGTATGCACCACAGGAGCAGCGCAGGGGCATGGATGAGGGCCCCACCCAGCTCCAGCTGGTCACGCAGAAGCCCCCTTCCCAATCTGACTTTGGCCCGAATGATGTGATGGAATACACGACGCCTTCCGCCGGGGTTTGGTGGCCTGAGGGTGATTTGTCCCTGTGGCTGTGGCAGGGAGGCCCGGCTGCCCGCTTCAGTGGCACCGGTCCCATAGATCCGTTTGCTCCTTTGCATCCAGGGGCAGTAGCAAGCTCATTCATAGAGCCTGGCAAGTACGGCAACTGGCTGCAGATCTCAGCGCCTAAGACCAAGTCCCGGCTGTGCTCCAGTCCCAGCCCGTGCGGTAGCACCTGCTGCAGTCCCCATTGCTTTGAGGACACGCCACATGACGTGGGCGCGGCGCGGGGCAACAGGGTGCTGGCGGAGCAGGGCGACCGGCCGGAGGGCATGACACTCGAGCAGTGGAGGTCGTTTGCGTCGCTGCGGGCGTACCCCCTGCAGCAGCTGCGGGTGCTCTGCGTGGCCCTCCGCGAAGGCCACCTCCTACTCGAGGCCCCCCAGGTGAGCCACAGGCCCGTCTTATCATTGTGCTGTGCAGCTGTGAGCGCTGCCTCCTTGGTCAGTGAAGGAAACCCCTGGAGTCGTAGCCAATTGTCTTCCAACTTCCCGCGATTCTTGGTGTACATGCACCAGTTGCACGCAGGTCCTGGCCGGTGTCAGGATGGCCTTATACCATGTGGGGCAGCTGGAGAAACGGGACGGGCGCGTGGGGCGCTTCTGGCATGATGGCGATGCTGTGGAGGCTCTGAACGAAGAGATGCATAGGCAGGCGGCCCGCATGAAGGCCGCACCGAAGCTGCTGCTGCAGGTCTGCTGCTTGTTAGCTCAGTACTGAGATCCTATGCACACCGATCTGTGTCATCACCGTCGTACAGAGTACAAGAGCAGGGCTCATGATATGTGGCATCGGTCGCACAGTACAGCCGTCCAGTGATGCAACTGGATTGCATAGTTTCTACCTTGCCCACACAAGCCTTGGCAATGATGCGTGGCTCAGCTACACAGGTACTGCACATCTGTCATGGCTACCCTCAGCCTCAATTAACAGCAAGCACATCGCAAGCAGGGAAGTCGAGTTCATGCACATCAGCACGGCTGCATGCCACGCAACCTTGTCACTCTTACTGTGCTTCTCACGCCGGCGCCACTCTGCACCGTGGTACTCCATGCAGGGTCCATTGATCTGCGAAGTTGCAGCACATCTGTCACACATGTCCAAGCAAGGCAGAAGCGTGTCTCGACGGTTCATGGCCGTGGCCGGGAACTGGGCTGACACATTCAAGGCGGAGCTACTTGCTGTCAGCACATCCAGTCAAACAGCCGAGACCAAGGCAGAACGAGCGATCCTCGCCCGCAGGCTCACCTCCAAAATCGCCATTGCCCATCACTGCGTGATCATCTGCTTTGGTTCTGCAGTGCTGTCTGACCATGCAAGCGCCGCAGTCGGTACAGACCAGGCCGTGATGGACAGATGTGATGCGGCCACGCTGTGCATGCATCTCGCGCAAGCTCACCATCACACGTACAATGACGGCTCGGGGGAGCTCTGCCACCGGCTGCAGGTGCTCACCCAGCAGTGCTCGCACGTGATGGCAACCCAGATTCAAGCACTGGACCGCGCTGTCAGAGCACACACTGACCTGCTCACCCCCGCCGTGCGCAGCGTCTTTGGTGACTTCCCAGAACATGCAAGCTGGGAGCCAAGCAGGGGCCACATTGGCTGCTATGTGGCGCATGTGCACGGCCAGGTTTACAGCATCAACTTGCTCAGCGGCTGTGTGCTGTGCAACGGTCTGGTGCCTGGGCACCTGCCGAAGGAATTCGTGCAGCATGCTGAGTACTGCCGGATCTTTGGAGATGCCACCTTTGAGGTTGCGCAGCTCAGGGGTGAACAGCAGGGGATGTTTCGAACTGTGCAGAGCCATGGCGGCTGCATGTACACCTTCCAACTGAAGGGCACAAAACTCGTTGTGACCGAGTGCCCAGTCTGCTCCAACACTGGAGAAATGCAAGCGGAGCTTGAGCTGGAGCTGCTTCCATGTGCGCGTCTCACAACGGCATGCCTGCAACAAAGTGTGTTGGTTCTTACCACTCACATGCCTGCAAGTGTCCTGCATATGCAGCGCTCTGCCTGTGGGCTCCAGATCTGCCATGCCGGCTAAAGCGGATGCACTCGCATTGGCTCTCACGGAAGCAGACAGTGGTCGTGATGCGTGGGGTTGTCTACACCAGTCGCGAGACATACTTCGTGCTGACCTCGAGCAAGAACGGGCCGTGCGCTGCACAGAAGAAGCCAAGACAAATGAAATGCATCTGTGTGCCATCGTACCTGCAGGTGTGTCCACGCTGTAGCCAAGGCCTGCCAGTAAAGCTCCACATGCGATTGCGGCGCGCTTGCGGTGGCGGGGTTCCACCGGTTGATTGTGCAGGACCGCGGGTGGAACGATTTGCTGTTGTCAAATGTCCCCATGGACATTCTGTGGCGCACCGCAGCTTCAGATGACTCGATCATGCGCATGCTGGGACGGTTTGAGCATCGACGTTTTATCCATATTACAAGTTGTAGCAGCAATTGTGCAGAAATGCGGCAAAGCCTGCGGTCAGAATTCCCCATCCGGGCCTCTTTGATCCAATTCAGTTTGCCACGGTACCGACTGGTCTTTGAACTCCATCCCAATTCATGCAAGTTGTGGTGCTCTAACTACTCAGGCTACAGAATCCCTGATAGCGCGGGTACTGCAGCTGCGGTTCCAACGCTGCCGCTGTTGCACATTGAGAACTTCCTGCTGCTCCAACCAAATGATGCAAACATGCCGCTCAAGATGCTGATGCCAGATGGGACGTTGAAGGGCGAGGGAACCGGTGCACTTCGCACCGTTGCCACATCTGATGTTGTGGATGATGACGAGCTGGGGCACCATGCATATGCCTTCCACAGGCGCACCCTCGGCTTCGACACAGCCGTCGTCCACTCGCGCATCTTCCTGGCCGCAGTCTACGCCGCCACCCACTGCGACGTGCCCATCCCGCAGCTCGGCATGACGGGAGGGGAGCACGCCCTCCAGCTGCTCCGCCAGAGCTGGGTCAACCGGCCGCTGTCTCAGCCGGAGGCGTCTGCCCTCAACAGCCTGATGGAATTTGCCAGCCACACACCTGCACTGCAGCTGCTGTGCCAGACCCTCCGGGAGGAGGCTGGGCTATTGGCATTCCTCCACATGTGCCCTGCACAGTCGGCTGGGGCCATGTCTGACGCCCAGAGTGATGCGCACTACATGTATGCACAGGATGCAAGGCGCACCTTGCCACTGCCGTTTGTGCACGCTCGCCGGCAGATGACCAGGGACGAGGAACGTGTGCTGCTGCACCGCAGCCCAAGCACTGCAAGAACGGGCGTGAGGGTCGCCCGGAGTGTGGGGTGGGACGAGATTGAGCAGGCCTGTGACAAGCCGGACGGTGATGTAGCAGCAGCTGTAGAGGAAGGTGCCTTCCATCAGAAGCTCCTGGAGCTCACACACACATACTGCACGCCACAGCCGGCCACCATAGCTTCAGCGAGTGCACAGATCAGCACGGCGGGTTTGATGGGAGATGCATTCGGGCGGGAGGTTGCAGAGGACCTTGAAGAGAGCATGAAGGTGTTTCAGCATACCCCTGCAGATCAGCATGTGGAGCGCAAACACGTGAAGAAGCTCGGTCAGGACCTCACGGCCATATGCAACACAGTCAGCATTGCAGAGCGCCGTCTGGCTGCGTTCTTGCTCCAGGCGATATCATTTTGCCCACGAGGTGGGCATGGCGCCGCACTGGCAGCATTCCAAGCGGCTGCGCTGATGGCACGGCCGGCGGAGGCTGACCTGCTTCGCATCACAATCTTGCCGGACACCCTGTTGGTACGAGTTCCATATGACTGTGGCCAACCTTGCCTTCTCATACGGCGGCATGCTTGCCTGAATGACTTGTGTTGAGCGTGTTTGTGAACGAGCCTCACACATTCAATGGCCATGAAGTGAGGGTAAGCCCAAAACATAGGTCCCATGATGACTGTTCGAAGCCACAGGTGAAACTCTGTGTGGAGTATTCAGGCCATCAACCCCTTGCTGTCAAGAGCTGCACAAGCCAAGATAGTTTATGTAGCCCATCAATGGCAGAAGCTGTGCGTGCTGCAAGACAAGATCGAGCGCTGCCTGTGCCGCTGCACCAACGCCGGCGCTACGCACATGGACACGAGCACAGCGGCCCTGGCTGCGGAGCTGGGCAACCGCCGCACGTGGGACCCGGTGCAGCAGCCAGCCTGGCTGGCGTTCGAGGTGCTCCACGGGCTGGAGATCCGCGAGAGGCAGGCGACGGTGGCGCAGCACATGCTGCAGCACCACGGCGGGCCGGGCATGGCGGAGGAGGACCGGGGCGCCATCCTGCAGCTCAACATGGGCGAGGGCAAGACGCGGGTCATCCTGCCGATGCTGGTGCTAGCGCTGTGCGGGCGGGGAGAGGTCGTGCGGCTCAACTTCCTGCAAGAGCTGCTCCCCGAGGCCATGGACTACCTCCACTCCTGCCTCACCGGTGCGCCGGCCCTGCAGCTTTTACCAGATGCATGCAACGCAACACGGACCGCACACGGACCGCTCTGAGACACATCTCCTATTCATAGGCACATGAAAGCAGGGATTCAAACCAGGGTCAACATGCTGAACGGCAGCTGCGTGGTGTAGGGTCCCTCCTGCAAGTGAAGGTGCTTCAGCTGCCTTTCAACAGGGACGTGGAGACGGATGCATCGTCGATGGCGGTGCTGCTTGCCCAGCTTCAATTCTGCGCAAACACACGAGCCTGTGTGTGCACGGCAAGGGAGCACAGACTGTCGATGCAGCTCAAAGCACAGG
Organism: Ulva armoricana; assembly: GCA_032360965.1. Lineage (NCBI taxonomy): Eukaryota > Viridiplantae > Chlorophyta > Ulvophyceae > Ulvales > Ulvaceae > Ulva > Ulva armoricana. The sequence continues at coordinate 3,926,445 of JAUMHO010000008.1, forward strand.
TGGGGTCCACCTCGAGCATCGCTGGACAGGGCTGTTACAAGGATGTCAACATGCCGTGCACTTGTAACGCATGTGCCATGTCATGCTACCCGTTCAACTCCTGCGCGTGTTGGCACAGCGCCTGGTGATGATGGCGATGGATACAGGCAATATCAATGTCGCCTTGGTTGTATGTGTAGGAGGCCTTCACGGACAGCGAAGTCAGGACAGCTTTCCAAACGCTAAAGCAGCTCCTCACACTGCCAACATTTGAGGTTCTGGATGAGTGCGATGAGCTGTTGTCATGTCAGCACCAGCTGGTGTACGCATGGGGCTCCCAGGAGCACTTGCCGGAAATGTCAGAGCGAATGCAGATCATTCAAACGGTGCTGCAGACGTTGTGGAGAGACCCGAACGTGAGGCATATTCTGAGAGACGGCGACATTGCAAACTTTCGGGAGCATCAAGGCCGCTACGGTGCCATGCCGGAAGTCCGGCTGCTGGCAGGTGATTCAGTCTACACTTGCTTGTTGAAAACGGCAATGACCCCCTGCAAGCATGCCACTGCAAGTGCTACCAGTCCGCTGTGCATGATACGTGATCGTCGTAATCTTGCAGTGAACCCGCGTTTCTACTCCAATACTGGCAGCATCTTGTTGGCAAGGATTGTTGGCAAGGCTTGCTTCCAGCCTGCTGCTGACTGCAGGGAATGCGCTGGACAGAGCATGGCCAGAGCTGTCCAGGAGCATTGTACAAGCCCTGCTCACCCAGCAACATGTCACTCACAGGTCACTGAAGTGGATGGCTTTCATAGATAGGGACGGGCAGGAACTGCTGATGCAATGCTGCAACGATTCTCTGCATGATGTGCAAGCGGCCATGAAAGTGCTCCAGTTGAGGGACAAGGAGAGGAGCCACGTTCTGATGCTGCGAGGACTGCTGGCATTTGATCTGCTGCTTCACTGCCTTCAGCAACGATATGGTGTCAACTATGGCATCACCAACCGGTGTGGCGCATTGGACGAAATCAAGCATGCATTCTTGCGACACAAGTGATATATACCATTGCCTGAAACATCACAGCATTCACATCTGATAAAATCAGTAACAAACATTGAAACTTTCCTAGATGACGGCTCAGCCCGTGTTGTCGTGCAAGCATTGATGCAGGGCCTTTGTGAGCCAGTGAGGCAGCTCATGTGCAGGGAGGGCAAGCACAGGACGCACATGGCTGTGCCGTTCAGGGCTTGCGGCACCCCCTCGCAGCGCGCTGAGTACCAGCACCCAGACGCCAACATCTGCTTGACTCAGCTAGCATATATGCAACAAGGTCTAAATGAGGGCCAAGTTCGGCAGGCCATCACAGCGCTCTTCACGACGTCGCCCTCTCAGCGACAAGCCACGTACAGGTGCCTGGATGGATCCCATGCTCAACTGTCTCCAAAGCAGTCCCTCTTGCAAGGGGAGTCCTCTTGATATCTAGGTCAAGTGGTCAGGAAACTGTCAGCATTGATGCCGTGTGCAGGTCATTCGTCCAGTCAAGCCGCACCGACGTTGCAGTTGAAGAAGCAGAGGCATTTGCATCCATTGACAGCCTCGGCAGGGTTGACTTGACAAACGACATGCAGATGCAGGTATGCGATTCGTCCTCATTACCGCAGTTCCCATGATGCACTTCTAATGCATTGTGGACATTCCATAGATACACAACTGTGCCAAACTCTGCACAAACCCTGTGGTGATCGGAACCATGAAATCCTGAACTGAGATTGCCCGGGAATGGGCACGATTCTGTAGGTGCTACACAAGTTCTTCCAGTACAACAGCGTCGTCATAGACTTCTGGCTGAAGACATGCATCTACCCTCATGAGACAAAGCTCTTCCCAGAAAACCTGCGCCGGACAGCATGGCATATGGCTGAGACCGTATCTGGCAAGGCATGTCCTCGATCCTGTGATCAGCCAACAATCACCCAGCCCCATGCAACCGAGTGGGTTGCCAGCGCAATAAAGTCACTGTGCAATCCATGCAGGTGGTGGGGTTTTCGGGCACAAACGATAACCGGTCTCTGATGCCGCTGCAAGTGTGCGCCCAGGACACGGGCAACACCAGCATCAAGGGCACCAACGGCAAAATGGCAAGCCTACTTTTGCAGCCGGGCAAGTGCTCGTGTGCAACCCTGTCTGTGCCGGCTGACCGAGGCCACAATCTGGCACAACAAGTTCTGCGACTAGCCTTCCAAGAAGGCGCCAATGCACTCATAGATGCAGGTACAGTCGTTGCATGAACTGCATTCTCCGAAACACCATACTCTGCCACACCACGACACCTGCAGCACTGATCGGCACACATTCGTGATATCTAAGAGCAGAACAACAGAGTTCGGTTTCTAGCATGACAAGCAGCTCATTCACCGGGACTGCGTTGCAGGTGCACAGCTTGCGGGGATGGAGCAACACGAGGCGGCACAGTACCTACTGGACCTCTCGTCCCCGCAAGTAGCCCTTGCAGGTGCTCAGGCCTGCCAGGGTGTCATGTTCTTTGCAGGCATGGGTGGCAGCGGCTCAGGCAATGCTGCACAGGTGCCGGAGGGCTGGACTGTGATGGACCGACAGAAGCACTGCCTGCCCAAGGCAAGGTCTCCCATCAAGGAGGCTGATGCCTTTGTCATCTTTGACGAGGCACGGTGCAGGTGAGGCATTGTTTTCCACCACGACTGTATAACAGAAGCCGTGGCTGCTCGTCAGCGTCCTGTCATGCCCCCCGGCCATGCGCCTAGTCAGCAGGAGCAATTGTGTACAAATGAAGATTGGTTTCAGTTTTCGCTATATCTGGTATGTGCAGGGGTAGTGACATGAAGCTGAAGGCAGACGCCAAGGCGATTCTGACAATTGGGCCCAACATGGGCCGTGACAAGCTGATGCAAGCTGCAGCGCGGCTGCGGCAGCTGGACAAGCGGCAAAGCCTCGTAATTGCTGCTCCTGCAGATGTCCAAACTTCCATCAGCGAGATCTGTAACCTTGAAGTGGGGGCACAGGTCGAGCCACAGCACGTGCTGCAGTGGGTTCTGCGGAACACAGCCAAATCCAACTGCAGGGTACTGCTCTGCCTAGATCCACCTCAAATATACACAGCGGGCACATGGGAGTGGAAAGGTGATGAAATAATGTGATGAAGGTGCCACGAACACCTAACTTGTGTGCAGGCGTTCCCGCAATTCATCATGCAAGGCAAGCACTTCGCTCATAGCCTTGATAAAGACATGTTCGCTGACGAAGAGGTCAGCTCCCTGGAAGCTATGTACGGCGGCACGACAGAGCCTCAGTCAATGGATGACTTCATGCGAAAGGTGTGCTGCAGCACCCACTCTCCTTGCTGTATTCTACAACTGCTACGTCCGTAATTTGTTTCGGAACTCCTACCTCACATGTAGCCGATGATGAAACGTGGAGGCGTGGTGAAGCCGACAGCACAGGGCAATCTCTGGCTGTCCAAGCTGTACAGTCATGCCAGTCAACGTGGCCAGCACTTCTTGGCAGATGAAACGGGTGCGGCGGAGGAGTGCGAAAGAGAGGTGGAGCAAGAAGAGGAACAAGCGCATGAGGCCGAGGTCGAAACGGCTTTGCCTGGTCTGATAGCCGTACGGGAAACGACTTGGCGGTCTCCGCCAGCTGCATTGCAGCTCGAGTCTGCCTCACAAATTCTGACGTCACAGAAGATTTCGGTGTGCCACCTCACAAACACGATCGGCTCATCGATGTGGGATACGTACGCAATGCGCCATTGTGTTGCCGTTGTGGCGTGTGGTACCTTCCCATCTGCCAGCGGCGGTGTCCAGGAACCATTGCAATGCATGACGATCCATCAGGGTGCCGTGGCTGCGTGGAGTTTTCGACCTCCTGCCCCCGTCCAAACTATGTGCATGCGTAGGCTGTGGACCTGAAGACGGCGATCTCGCAACTCAGCAGCGATGGCGCGGGAAGGGTCCATGTCCCGCATCTGAACTGGGCCTCCAACATCATGGTCACGGGCAACTTCTTATCGTGCTCATCTCCAATGGATTCAACCAAACCGCACTATGCAATGCGTGTACGCAAGGCAGACAACATGATGCTATTCAAGGACGGCACGGCACTGCTCATCTCCGAGAGGGAGGCTGAACATATCCTTCAGGCGCTACGCGATCATCCCACACAAGCCGTCACAGTGTGCCTGGTCAGCCTGGCAATGTGCCGCAGCACTGCCGCAAGCCCAGGCAATGCATGGCAGCACATGCCGCTGGCCATGGGGCCGCTGCCCAACCCAGCCGAGACACGGGAGGAGCTGCTCGACGCCATTGTTTCGGGTCAACTGTTCAACGGGGAGACGGAGTATGTGCTTGGCCGCACCTGTGAGGGAGCGGACGGCAACCCAGACCGCTGTGCTGCCGTCAAGAAGACTGTGTTTGGGAAGCAATCAGACAGTCTCACAGCAGATGAGTGTGCAGACGCAGCTCAGATGCTGGTAGAGATACGGGGGCGGCGGCTCTGCTGGCCAGGGTCAGACCTCGAGGCGATCTGCATGCATGAGGTCATGAGGACGAGATTCACGCCTGGTTCTCCCATGCGTGGCAGCGCATGAGTCCATGCAATAGAATGTGCTATTTAAGCAGACCATATGGGGCTGTTTGGTAACTCAAGGTACCTGCATTGACAGCCCTTGCAGCAGTGCGCAGCGATACGAGGGCAATCGCCAAAAACATCAACGAGGCAAACTCGTGAAATACTCACGTGTCCCCGATCTGCATCACTTACGTCACTTCTGTCAGACACTCCTTAGATACGACAAGGAGTGAGTAGTAGTTGACCAGGGTACATGTGGAGTGCTGAATATGGCGGCCGGCGAAGGTCCATAACCTGGCTGGCACTGACATCATGAGGTTTAGCACACTATGACATTAGTTGCTCATCCACAGGCAATATCTGGCTCTGGTGTCGTGGACTGTAGTGCTGGCACGGCTGGGAAACGTAATACATGTAGCAGATCGTGAGTGTATGCGGCGCTGTATCATTGCAATGCATTCCTCATGTGGGGGAATGGCACAATCCTATGGGACGCAAACTGGTAGCACAGCAACATAGCAGCCTATCCGTGGTAAAAGATGCTTGGGCAACTTCCCAATGGTCAGCATCTTTCCAGAATACTGTTACACCAAACACAACATAGGCCTGTGCTCAGCGCACGGACCGTGCCTGAGGCTTGAAATGGTACATACCAAGATGTGCAGAAACCAGGAGTGAGTGCTTCTTTAAGTCTGTCTGCCTCAAGCCACCCTTGCGGCATCTAGACAACACCTCGTCCACAACATCTATCACCAGACCTGGTGACATGGAAGGTTTGTCTTGCCACTGCATTGACATGGACGCAATATACCAGCATTGCAGAGGGATGCTTACCATCATCAGCAAGCAAATGAAAAGAGCGTTTGGCTGTTGACTACACAAATCAGATCTGTGTAGCCAGCCTCCCCGCCCCGTCTCGGTTATATATCCCTCAAGTTGCTCCCGCCCCAGGTCTTCTTGCGCGCGGACCCTCCGTGGAGGGGGGTGCCACGTGCTCGCCTTTGCTGTCATGGGTGATTGCCCATGCAATGCTTGTTGGACGACGGTGGGGTGTGCATGCAGGATTCTAGGGCTCTCTGGTGTGGCGGTGGGTGTTTGCTTGGCTACTGCTACAATTGGGGCATTTTGATTGGCCTAGTGGTTGGACTGGTTGAGGTATATATGAGTTGTGTATAGCATTCAGGGCAGCGGGGTTTTGAGTGTGATGCCTAGGCTGTTTTGGTCTGTGTGCCTGTTCTGTTATTTTGCTTGTGTTAGCTTGCGATTTTACCTCTTGGCGATGCCAGGCTGTTGCGTTCATCTCCGTGTAACACAGATCAGATCTCATCTGCAAGCCCGATCGGACTGCTGGTGAAGAGGTATAATTATCTTGGTCCATGTGCCACTGAGTTCATGCAGATGGATTGCTGGGCACCGAGCATTTTTTCCACCAGACAGGATTTCCACCATGCCCCGACTGTGCAAATCGAAATGGCTACCAGCAAGCTTCCAAGGTGCCACACAGTGGGCCAAAGACTCGGAGACCTGTTCCAAGATGGATATACATGTTGCAGCTCGTTCCTGAACAATGATGTTATCACAGCCACGCCTGAGTGTGCATCATGACTGAATGCCGTGCATGGATTCTTTTGTAACCTAGGGGCTGAGGCACTACCACAGCTTCCACTTCACTGCAACGTTCAAAGTCCACTGAATATATAGTTCTGCATCTGGAGGACGGACACGGACACGGGTGTCAATGTTACAACACACAGCAACTATATGTGCAACTAATCGAAACAACGATGTCTGCAACAAGATGAATACAGGATGGCCATCCGCAATGTTGATGGTAGCACTTCATTAGATGCATGCATGCTGCGACACGCCAGCAGACCAACCTGGGCCACTGTAGATCAACGCACTCATGTAGAGTTGGGATGCGGTTGCACATCGATAAGGAAATGCTCGATAACCTTTCACCCAATTCCCATGTACAGTTAGTGCAATCGATAGTGTGGCCATTTGTACTGAGTTATGTATGCAAGACAGCACTTTGGGTCCCGGTGATTTGCACTGCCATCGTTTTGATGGATGAACGTGAACGGTTTCAGTGCGCATACAAGACTGGACAACTTGAAAATCAGTCTTCCTGCAAGTCAATCCAACAGATCCAGTGCTGTATCATGTTGACAATGCGAGGACGCCCATGCCCGCTTCTCACGTGTGATGCAATCTTTCATCACAGATCAAGATGTCATCATATCTCCTTCATCTTTGATACGCAAGCTGGAATGGGAAACAACGGGGTTCTGGGCCGGTCATGATTGTAAATATAGATCTGCACTGAATGGAGCATGGGGCCACGGCGTCGGTCATTACGCACTGCTAGCTGGCTCAATACAAAGTCTTACAGGTGGGGTGGGATGACAGGGTCCGCGGGCACCGGCCAGTCACTGGATTTACGTCCATCCACCGTTGGGACTGTTTGCATAATTAGTACTCATGAACAAAGATTGCTGGATTTTGACACCTAGCACTTGCTGGTCATGCAAGGGAAATCATGTGATCAGTGATGCGCTCAATCTCAGACAGTTCAACAACAGAGACAGGCTTTGCGGAGTCCTGCTGTATCCTCACAAAACCACTCTGTGTGTCGATGTGCCAATTTGATCTGCTCTGACAATCTGCACAAAGCGACTTGTTTTGCATGGCCCTGGTCACTCAGCCATACACAATGGCACTCATGGAGTGAAGAGCCTCAAAAAGTGCACACCTGTGATGAACTCCTCAGGTGACACTCCCAACAAATCGCAAGCAGTGCAGACGCTGATACAGCTGTAAGCAGCGCCTATAGAAGTTGCAACTGTTTGTCGTAAAGCAGACACAACTGCGGCTAGAAACGCTGCTCTTTCAGATCTCCATGTGTCAGACTTAAAAACTCGCCAAACATCAGAGTATTCTCTGTTCCACAGATACTTGACTAACTGGTGCGCGAGCTTGAACTCTTGATGCTGCTGTATGTACAGATTAAGAATTGGCTGCATGGCAGCAGATAACAGCTAGCAGTCCTTGCATGTTCATCAGGTGAATCTAAATTTGATCAAGAAAAATCAGAGTCGTACTTGCACACTGGGAGGAGCCCTTTTGCAAGCAAATCTCGCATGTGCACTGCACAATACCCAGGATTAGAATTAGCATCTCTGATGAATGTGTCGCTGCAATGTGAAAAAATATCCACAAAGTCCTGGAGTAACTGTTATGGACATGGGAAAACGACCGCTTATCACCCAAACAGCTGCAGCTGCTGGCTGTGAAAGACTCCGGCATTATTTTGCAGCGGAGCGTGTGAAGAGACAACGCACCACTTGTGATTCATCACATGGCCCAAAACAAGAAGAAGCCATAGATCTATATCTTCATTCTGCATTCGGCGATAATTTCCTCGCTGCATCTCGGGTAGAAGCGGTGCTTGTTCGATACATTGCGAAGCCGTACCCGAGTGTCAAGAGGGCTGTCGCTGCCGTCCAACAGATCAGCGATCTCCGAAAATCTACTTTGTTCCATTAATGTTTGCAGCTCGGTCATCACCATGATCGTGCACGTGCAGAATTTTATGCGTGTGTCGCAAGTCAATCTGTGGACCACTGTCTATACACCCAGCTGTGTTTACATGCCATCCGTCCGTTGAACGCTCAATTTGGAAACCAATTATGAGACGCTGACGTTTTTTAAGAGCTAGCCCTCGGTCGAGCCAATCCAGTCATATGCGCATGGGCCCGACGGTGTATCGGGACACGGGACATAGGCTTCACTGTGCATGCGAACTTGAACACTTGGCTGCTCTACAGCGCACCCTGCTGCATGCTGTCAATACGGTCCACAAAGCCGTCTTGCCATAAGCCAGCTTTCCACCAGGACCAGATTATCTTGTTGTCTATTCAGGAATTGGCAAGGAAGAGCTATATCAGCCATGTCACAGTACTGTGACTCGGAACAGCTTTGCTAGGCATGCTAGGTCATCCCCAGTATTGAAGATGCTTGACACCTGCGACTTCCATGCATGGTCGACTTCACACTTCAATGTCAAGTCCTTGAAGAAACTTGTTAACCTGGTGAGTGTTTTGCGAGGTAGTAGCATGCAGGTCGTCCTGAACTGACCAGCATGCCGAATTGCGTTTAAATAGCCAAGCACACACAGCGTCTCGTTCATGGACGGGGTGGCCTTTTGGCTCCCCAGACCCATTTCAGTGTCCAAACCAACTGTTGATTGGCATGTCACATGTTTTTCCAAACCACTCAATAGAATGTCTATGATCTCATTGAGAAGCATGCCATCAATCTCAACCTTGAAAATGCGCTGCAGGCGCTGGGGTGTGTACTTCTTTAGATATTCTAGTCGCTTTTCTCGTGTTATGTGACTGCGTCGCCACGCTCTTTGGAAGTCAGAGCCTGTTGAAGCCAGTACGGTCACAAACTCCCCTGGCAGACTATCATGCAGCTCTTTCTGCCGAATGATACTGCCATCCCTGCCAACGGCGGTCGCCGGCGTCACAGCAATACCTACACATGTGGCTGACAATGCATGCTGCCCACCTAACTCATGTCACCAGGTTCAGCACCAGTGCAACCTGGCGAGGAAGTTGTTACCCTGGCTCTTTCTTTCGGCTCCTATAGGTTGCAGATGTGCAACCGAAACCATGTTTTTGAACGCGTCGTAGTCGGACACTTGCGCAACCGCGCGTTTCTTGGCCGAGTCCACAGCCTGACGTTTCCAGTCATCATACACGGCATGCTTAAAGTCATTAGATACTTTCGGTGGAGCTTTGACGTTGGTCATATCGTGGCAATCGGTGTCAAAAGAGTGTATTGGCAGCGTGACGTGTTCATGAGACGCAGGTCGAAACAATTATTCCGCGCGTATGAATCTGACCTGTACGACACGAGATGGGAATGAAACGTATAGGTGTGCACAATGTATGACCACCACGATGTGCGTCGTGGGAAAGCGATGCAGAGCACTTTGCAACGCCTGCCTGAGTGGACTCGTAGACACTTCCCAGCTGTGTGCCCTGCCCGGAGTACCGTCGTGGGTGTCCAAGCAGGCTCAGAACAACGGAATGCATTTCAGACGTCTGGTTCAGATCCAAGCAAGGGCTATAGGCAGAACTAAGAACGTTCAATTGAGCGTGCACATTTTTACTAGTGCAGTTGCAACGAGATGTACGAGCATAACCTTAACCTGCACGCAGAAGCCAGTTTCGAGGCAACAACTCCACAGTATTAGACTATCAAAAAGCGCTCTAGCTTCCATGTAAAGAACACACTTACAAGTACATAAGCATGATCAGTATCTCCGAACGATGTCTTTTGGAGGCCTGAAATCCACTGGATGAGATTCCTCTGTGGCAGTCTCATCCTGTTTCCACATTTTAATTGACTTGTCTGCCTCACATGTCACTAGGCGTGTTCCTGATCGGTCAAATGCCATATCTAGGATGCCTGCTTCAGACTCAAGTGAACCAGGTTGTGGAATTGTCTGGCCCTTTTGGAAACAGTTCCCAGAATGCCAGTCCCAAAACCTGCGCAACGCACACCCGAATGAATGATATGCGAAACATTTGCCCATTATCAATCATTGATGGACATGCATCACCGTACGGCAGGGTGACTGATCTAGCTAGCACCCATTTCCGTGTCCGAGGCTGGTGAGATCAGAAAGGCGAGTCGCACCAAAGCGAACCATCATCAGCTCCAGATGCAACGACACCGTCAGGATTTATAGCCATACAGTTTATGATGCCGGGCTGTGTCTGAATCATGTTATGGCAAAACTCGCCATCCGGTAGCTTGTACTTCTTGATGGTTCCGCCGCCACCCCCGATGAAGGCGTACTGCACAAGACAAATATGACACCAACGTTGTTAACGGCGTTCTTCAATAACCTGGCGTGTTCATTGCTTTGTATATGTAAGACATAGTCGGCTACAGTAACAGGGTCCGGTCGAGCATGATCCAATAACGTTGCCTCATAACATCGTTGACACAGCAGAATTTCACATGCAAGGCAAAACGCCACCGCTTGGCGGAACCAAGCACATTGTAAGGAAGATGTGAGGAGGCTCACCGTCTGATCGCTCATTGCCAGGGCACGCACACTCTTCTTGTGGTATGTGAGGGTTTGTAGGGTGTTCCCAGTGCGAATATCCCACAATCTAACCTGCTTGTCATGGCTTCCACTGATGACTTGAGGGTCTGCTGCATGAGTCAACAAGCTGGCCACTGTCGACTGATGCCCGGACATGCAGTGGACCTGGTGCCGAGTTCGAATGTCCCACACCCGCACGGCTGAGTCGCGCCCACCGGTTATCAACAGCGGCAGTGCTGGATGCAGGGCTATACTGTATACACCCGACAAGTGGCCATGATAGTTTCGAATCACCTGCAGATGATTCTGCCTGAACCATGGTATATTAGATTGTCAACACCCAGATTCTGGTCACCGTCAAGAGAAAGGCAACGCCAGGAGGACACATGCTGTATGACCAGACATGAGTGAGCCACAAGTTATTTTGCCGCACCTTGTTTTGTTCCAAGTCCCAGCACATGACCTTCTTGTCTAGGCCACAGCTGAACATGTAAGGGAACTGATCTGAAACAGCTAAGCCGGTTACCTGTTCAGTATGGCCAGTCAAGGTCAGTTTCAGGGTACCCGATGCAGTATCCCAGATCTTGACAGTGCGATCTCCTGAACCTGTTGCAAACCACTCGTTGCCGGGTTCAAATGCGATGCTGCTTGCCCAGCCCAAGTGTCCAGATATGACACGGTATGTCTTCCATGGAGCGTGCCACTTCGGTTTTGGCCATCTGCTTGCTAGCCGCTTCATTACAGCGACGCTGGGCTTGTATGCCTCTACTGTGCCATCTGATTTCTTCACAATTGCCCGTGAACGAGCAAGAACCTGCAGCAACAGAGCAGTCAGAGCACGACAGTGAGCAGGTGTGTCAACAGCACCATTGTTGCTGTACTGGCAGATACAGCACATCTGACAGAAAGACAATACCTCTCGAGCACGCTGCGCGGCTTGAGACTCTGATACCCGTTCTTTGTCATGCGAGATGGTCAGGGCCGTAGATGTGCTAGCTGCAGCTGCAACGGAGCGAGGTTTTCCATCCTTTCCAGCTTTGACGGCTCCATCCATCCCTTGGCCATAAGGGCTCTCAGCAAGATGTTGATACTCGTCGCGGACTTTGCATGCCAGCTTACGAGCTTGGCTGCAATCAAGGAGATGTGTGCTGTTGCGATCAAGCAGAGTGTACACGCGCATCCCGATCACAATTGAACAGGACGCTCAAGGCTAGCACCTTTCACGTAAAACGACTTCTTCGTCCTCTGAGTTGATCACGCCATTCGAAAATAGGTAATGTGTGCGCTTGAGCATGTTGAACGCCATCGAGCGGACAGTTTTGCCCTCAATGGGCACATCTGCGCCCATGCTGCCCGACTATTCAGACTAGCTAGGTTTCACATGCTGATCGGAGTGTGCGTGGAAAATGGCAGCCATGCGAAAGAAAGTGAGGCGTTGCTGTACTTTGACAATGTTATCTTGCCTTCACCAGCATCACCGTGATCCTCATTTCGTTCCCAATCTTTACATGTCTGAGCATTTCCGCTCGCCTGTCTGCAGTTCCGTTCCGGTGGACTCGATTCACACGGATGGGTACGCCTCCGGCATGCATGTGGACACCAGAGTGGCCACTGTCGCTTGCTTCGAACCAGTGCATCTACCCTTGGCAAAGATATATCAGCCGGCAGATGCTAGAGTTTGTTGATAGACGAGTAGGTTTCACGTTGTCCTTGGAGACGAACAAAAATTGAGTTTGTGCTGCAGCGAGCTTGCCGACTGCACAATGTTGTCCGTATTGCGCAGCACAGGGCGATCTCTGACAGCTCTACAGCAAGTAGCAGCATGTCAATCTCGCTTTCAAAGCACTTCCATTGATGTTGAGGTAAGTGTCAGACCCGCGATTCGAGTTGCCTGACTTTCGTGAAGTCGTATTCGCTGTGCAGTCGATGTACCAATCTATGCCCGGAACAACTGCTTCCATCAACCACAAAGTCCGTGCCATTGTGTGAAGCATTGGATCGGCAGTACAAGTCAGCTGCCACATTCACAGATGGCGTGCAGGTCCTTCCATTTGAAACGCACAAATGCGAACCTCCATCCACCACAGTAACAACTAATAAGGAAGAGTTAATGGGATGGTTTGAGACCATGTACCGAATGAGGCGGATGGAGATTGCGTCGGACATGTTGTATAAAGCCAAGCTCATTCGTGGATTCTGTCATCTATATGATGGCCAGGAGGCCGTCATTACTGGGTTGCACGCGGGATCTACGCTCAGTGACTCCATTATTACTTCCTATCGAGACCATGCATTGCACTTGATGCGAGGTGGCACAGTAAAGGAGGTCATTGGCGAGCTACTTGGCAAGACAGTTGGAGCATCCCGCGGCCTGGGTGGCTCGATGCACTTCTATAGTAAGAAAAATAATTTCTACGGAGGCTGTGGCATTGTAGGCGCACAGGTATGGCATGCTTGCTATGCCCTGACCTGTTGCGTTCACAGCGTCTAGAACCAGGTGCATGGATGCTGGCGGCACACACCCATGCATATGTACTTCAAGCCTGCGAATGGTCTCCCTGTCCATTTAGCAATGCTATGATTTCACACAGAAACTGCCATGTGTTGTTCAGCGCTCAAGCAGCTCGAACGTTGCTTAATTTGACTGCAGTTCCTTCACCATGCACCGATCCCGGGCCCAAGTCAGTTAGTTACTGCGAAACATGTCTGCAGGTGCCTATCGGGGCTGGGCTTGCATTGGCTCACAAGATGAAGGGCGATGGGAACATTGCGTTTGCGCTGTATGGAGATGGAGCAGCCAACCAGGGCCAGATTGCAGAGGCCATGAACACATCCGCACTGTGGGATGTGCCTGTCATCTTTGTTTGTGAGAACAACCATTATGGCATGGGCACTAGCGAGTGGCGCGGCTCCAAGTCACCCACCTTTTACAAGCGCGGCGACTACGTGCCAGGCATTCGCGTGGATGGCATGGACGTCCTCGCCATGAAGCAAGCAACCGTCTGGGCTCGGCAATTTGTCCTTGAGAACGGGCCCGTGTGCTTTGAGGCGGACACATACAGGTATGCATGCCTCAGCAGTACTATGCGATGCTCAGTTGCTGCCTTTGTATATGTTATGCCTCTTGATTGATGATCTAGTCGCTCTTTTTCGTACTTATACCGTGAAAATTTGCAATGCTGATCGTCTGTGTGGTCAGGCTGTGTCAATATGTACGTTTTGTCAGCACTGACACTGCATTTTGTTTGCTGGACTTTCTCCAAGTCAGGCTGGAGTTCAGTCGATGAATCAATAGTGGGATGCACGTGCAGGTACCATGGACACTCCATGTCAGACCCTGGGTCCACGTATCGGACACGAGATGAGGTGACAACCATGCGCCAGGCACGTGACCCAGTTGAGCGTGTTCGCAAGCTCATCATTGACAATGGTTTCGCTGAGGCAGGAGAGCTCAAGGCGGTCGAGAAGCGGATCAAGGGCGAGATTGATGCTGCAATCGAGGAGTGCAAGGCGGCTGCTATTCCCGAGCCAAGCATGCTGCAGACCAACCTGTACATGGATCCATGTGACATTCAGATGCGTGGTGTCCGCTCCGACCACTGGATCTCTGCCCAAGTCAAGCCCTACCCGTAGAGGGCAACCTGCGGTCATGCCCTGGTGGACTGAGATGTTCCAAGAAATGTGTGAAATGCGCTGTGCATCATGACCTACAGTGATGTAGAGTCGTGTTCAGGAAGCGTGCGTATGGTCATAAGCTTTGTGGTTGATTTTTAGGACTCAGGCTCTGGCATTAAATAGGGTTTGCCATCTGTGGTCAGATATGCATTAGATACCGATGGGATGCGGCAGTGTATCTGGTAGCTGAATGTATATTCTAAAGTCGCCCTTGACCCACAAGTTGCCTGCTGTCGGTTCCATTTTCGTACTGGTAGTCCTTCGTAACTTAATGGTTTAGGCCTATGACTTCGGTTCGCATCATGCGTATGTACACCACCTGCCACGGTGAAAGTTGAAGGCATATGCATGTTTGCGTGAGAATCTAAGTTGCTTTCAGGACCTCAGCACAAGCTAGCACAATGACATTCGAAATCGATCCCCCATCCTTGTATCTGTTGCCTGCTGCAGCATGGGCCAGCGGCAGTGCGGCACGTGACGCGCTCTGACAAGATGGAGCAAGGACAGCATTCAGTACATGCATACAATCAGGCGGAGATTAACAACAGTGATTGAGATTTCCTGCACATATCGGCTCAATTGTCATGCATGCAACTGTGCTGTCCTCGTTGTTCAATTGTATTTACCCTCCAAATTCAAAATATCTCAGATTATTGAATTATTGCGTGTGATTATCCTCCTATGACGAGCAGGAACATTTGAGATATGCCATCACTGGCGGAGGGGGCTGGTCTGCACGCCATGTGGTGCCTGAGCTGTCCCCTGCCAGGGGCAAGCTCAAATCTTCCTCACTCCAATCCTTGTAAGGCTCTTCCAGTAGCTTTAGAACGTGATCTACCTGCAGGTCATCCTTCCTGTCTACATGAAGGAGTTTGTGTCTTACTGTAGATTAACATGTTATAGCAGAATGAATTGTGAATGAACCCACCACACTGTAGTCGCCGCATGACGCAGCGTCAATTGCTACCTGGGCCACCCAGTTTCGAAGAATTACTGCTGGGTTGGCACCATTCATGGCTTTGATGCGATCCTCGGGGCATGCCCCACACGCACGCTCTCTGCACAGACGCTCAGTGTACGTGTGAATCCACTCTTTCCATGCCTGCATGTCTTGTTCCCGTTTTGTGGCCGGATCAACTTGTGCCATCTCTGCCGCCTTGGCATTCTTGGCCACTTCTCCTTCTATCGTCTGCACAAGTCCAATGGTACTTGCGCTGCCCTTGTAATCAACTTCATACTCACGCTCAGTATTAAAAAAGTACAACAAAACGAAGTAAGGAAAAACCAATCGGGTATCGCGCTAAACCCAACTTTGCATCGGCCACCAATGTAACTCAGACAAGCTGCAGCGGAGAAGACATGTCTTGCACCAGTTGAGTTCGTGCCTGCGCAGATATGCCCAAGGACATGAGGGTCATTGGGCTTGCTGAGGCAAGGTGCTGCAGCAGGTGCAGCTGCTTGGGGTCCATAGCTGACCTCATGCTCTCTGCAATACTTTGAGGTGATGCCGCTGTGGTCAAAACCGCATCGAGAAATGCCTGTCCTGGCGTGTCGTGCTGGCCTGCGCCTCCTTGAGACACGGACGGGATGGCAACTAGCGTAAGCCTTCGAAACGTGACATGCATGTCGACTCCTGTCTGCTGCATGCATTGCAGAAGATTTGCAATTAGACTATCATCAGACTCCTCTCTGCAGGCGATCAGCCCAAGCTTTCGCTGCATTAATTCCCGGTAACAGCGTTTGTAGTAGTCCCAGTACTTGCTGCTCTCCTGCACATACCAACCAACGCATCGTGTACTATTCTAGTCCATGGGGCCACAGCACAAGGAAAATCTTGGCTCAACTGCTGCAAAATTCCACAATTGTAAAGCAAGATGGTATCTAGTAACTCGTACGTCGAACACTTATCCTGAGAGACCACGCGAGTACTTTTGACTCAATTTCACACGTTGATTGGACCAACTGAGAACAACGACAAGCGGTGATCAACAGAGGGCAACAATGTAGGAACCGTCGAAAACAGCAGAAGTCAAGCGGCAGGTTCAGAATCCATATCTGCAGCTTTACTCATACATGCCAAATGTTGCGACTCCAGCATGTCTACCCAGATGAGAGTAATATACACAAATCGAGGTGCATGTAACGTGCCACTAGACTTCCACCGCCATTGGCACACGTGCGAGACTAAGAACATACCTGCTCAAGTAGATCTTTCTCGACGCCCAAGCAGATGATCAGCTCCTCTGCAAGTTTCTTGAGGTTCCACAAGGCAATATCAGGCTGCTTGCCAAATGCATATCGCCCGCTGTCATCTGACGTGTTTCCCACAAAGGATGCATCATAGCGATCCAGGAATGCATACGGTCCATAGTCTGCAAAAACACCTGCTAGTCTTCATGTCTGGCACTGTGGTAATACAGCTGAACGGCTTCACCTTCAACCAAGCACAAAACAGAACGGGCAGACACAGGCACCGAGGTGCAGAGCGTATATGGCCAAGCAGAGCGTAGATGGCCAATCACATACCCAATGTCAAGCCCAAAATGCTCATATTATCCGTGTTCATCACGCCATGGCAAAATCCAATACATTGCCATTCTGCAACCAGTCTGGCAGTCGACTCCACAACTGTTTTGTAAAATGCCCCATATGCCATGCTCGCCAAACGGCCATTGCTGTCACTGCAGCTTGCCGCGTCTGGAAAGTGTTGATTAATGACGTAATCTGCAAGCTGGCGCACGACTTCCGTCTGTCCTGCACTTGGCCCTGGCTCGCCTGTATTGCTACCATCAGCAGTCTTACAAATCTCAAATGAGCCAAACCGCACGAAGGATGGGGCTAGACGGAGAACGACTGAAGCAGGCTCATGGATCTGCTTGCCACTGTAATCTGGATCTCGAAGAATGGTTGTGGCAGATGTGCAGATGCTCGCTGCTCTGGTTGTCGGAACCCCCTGCAGCGTTCACTCAACGTGCATCACGCTCACCAACACAGTAATTGCAAGCTGATCGGTGGGTGAACCTGAGGTGCACAGCGGCAGCAGGCTGACACCAATGCAACACACCAAAGCGGGAAGGATCTATTAGACCTGAGTACAAAGGAAATGAAAGGAGGGCCTTGCCAGATGGTGCATGGCTTCAGAGGCCAGGAATTCTCGCAAGGAAGACCTCAGGACCTTGCGACCGTCAGCTGCCCTGCGCGGCGTCAGATCGCTGACTCAGCCTGGTTTGACCAGGGACATAGAGCATGGTCTCTCTGCGTTGCGTAGCCAGATTCCCACAAAGGTTGCCAAGCAGCATTCAGAACCTGGTGGCGCTGCTGAATGTGGTACAAGGTTTCAGTCAATTCACCTTGAGTATGGCGTCAACCCGGCTCCCTTGAACTGGAGTTCCCATCGGCTGGCACCAGCATGGACAGGGTCTTGCAGACCAGTGGCAATCTCACCTATGCTGGTAGCGGCCCCATCACCTAGCTGGCCAGCGAACATTCCGAACTGATGGCCAGCATAGCAGTGAGCATACGGTTTTGCATTTGCAATAACCTTGCTAGCACTCAGGCGTGCAGCAATCTCAGCCATCGTTTCTGCATCCTCCTCAGTTATGTCTACACCAATGAGAGCAAAAGCAGGGTGACTGATACACACAACCTTGGGATCGTCTAGTGGCTGGAGTGCTGCGTGGGAAAAGCACGCCCCTGCCACTCTGTGCGGGACACAAGGGTCCCCATCCCACGGATCCACGGGTAATTGATCAAGTGCTGTGAACTGAAAGTTCAGCCCGTTTAACTTTTGAAAGCTCATGAGGCTAATGTGATAACGTGGAGAACTGTGCGCGTTGCCGGTGCCTGCATCGTACGTTGTACACTTACATGGCGAGTGAGTAGAACTGGTCGAGAATCCGTGCTGCTTCTGTTCAGAATACTGGAAGGGTTCATCACACCTCTACATCTGACCGCGTTCTCTTGGAACGACGACTGGCGATCGCCATTTGTCAAGTTGTCCGAATTCGGCCCATCGAAGTTTGATTTGTCCAGGTGTCGTCGTGTCCACCTGAGGTCGAATCTGCGGTACACATTGCACACGGCAGGACTGCTAATGCATGTGGTAGACGGCAAGCTGTTGAGGGCTATTCATGGGCGATCGTGCCTTCTCGACCGGGCAAATACGGGCGGCAATTTTGCAAACGAAGCTGGCGTATGAACACGTGACGTCTCGGGTTGCGAGCGTCGGAATCTATTGTGGCGTCATGGTGCACCTACTGCGAAGTTGTATGATCTACGCCATGGAGATCCTGCAAAACGAGTCTATGCCTCGAATCGTGATGAATTAAGTTACCTCGCAATGTCACAGTTGGCTGCGGTGGGAGATGTGCTGTTTCACTGAAGCCGATGCCGCGAACACCGTTCCTTCCAGACGGTAGTAGAACACACCGTGTTATTCACTTTAGAAATTGCTCATGTTAACGCAGTATGGCTGCAAGCTGCGCATTTGAAGATCTCAGTGGTGCCATATCATGGAATCGCTTGGAAACGCTCTTATCATCTCAGCAAAACAGCCACGGCTGCAGGCGGATCGTGTTTGACGTTGTCCAACGGCTTAAATCTAAGCGTTACGAAACGGTGTTGAACACGTTCACGGTAACGGATCTTCAACCTAATTTCCCTAATTCCACCTGTCCTTCCGGGGATTGCAACGTTCACAGTGGATCAGATTGATGCGCATTTCGTCACAATGACTCGCATTTCTTCAAGTACTTGGGATAAAATAAGCTGCACTGTGAGATTGAATTGAGATGAGCGTGACCTGCAGTTGCTTCACACTTACAGCGTTAACGCTTCACCTGAGGCGCTAAAGCACTTGGCCAGCGACCACATCTGCAATGTCTTCATCGAAATTCAGAAAGGCAAGAGCAATACGCTTGCAGCTGGTCTTGCGCAGCTACTTCATGACTGGAAGCACATGTTCAGGCGCGTGTTTCTCTTTCTGGTGTAGACACAGCCGCGCGGATATCCATCCGACGGGGCGCATGTAATCGATGTTGGCTAGTCCAAGGGCTCGAAATCATTTCAGTAAGCTACAGAAATGTCATCAGGGACCATTCGTGTGCTGCTGCACGCTGAATCCATATCGTTCGCGGACCCCGTGCAACTGTTCACAGTACGGCGTTTGACGAGACGTCTTCGTTGCAGGGAAGAGGGTCTCGGCGCAAGGTTTGACCAGCTGTATAATGATGTCCTGCCCCGTGCCGCTCCACAAATCCGCCCCAGCGCTCCTGCAGAGAAGTACCTCAGGGACCCACCCACGGGCGATGAAACATTCCGCAGACCCCTGCACAAAGGGTTTGATTTCGCCCTATTCAACCAAAAAGCTCGCAGGATCTCATTCGCTTCAGGCGCAGCCCAACCAAACGCGTCATCCTCTACCGGCGGTTCGTCCAACATGCCCCAGCAACCAGCAGCCCCGGGTGCGGCCGGTGGCAACTTTTACCGCGCCACCACAATGCCAACACCCACATCTGACCCTGTGCACCCTGTCCCCTCCAAACAACCATCTGCAGATGTTCACAACACGCCGATCAATGACCATGCAGTCGTGGATCAAGCGTCCCCAGTCTCCTCCGGCTACCAGTCCCCCTCCCCCCTTGCGGCCGATTACGCAAACCAGGCCGCCTCGTCCTCCCCGTCCGCCTCGCCAGCACCACGCCATACAGGATCCCCCCAAGCCCCGCCTCCGCAGCCTCAGATGCCCTCCCTTGTCTCCCGCCAGATCGTGCCGGCCTCCCGCCCTGCTGTGCCCGCTGCGACAGACCGGACACATGATAACCTCACCAAATCCTCGGTGTGGTCGTACCCCGACTCTGCGCCCCTGGACACCACTATGCCAGAGCCACCAGCAGCCCCAGAGCCACCAGCTGACGCGGCACGCGGGCGCCCCCGTGACGCAAGCGCCAGCACGACCAGCTCGCACGTCCGTACGCAGGACCCTCCAACAGAGAGCGATGCCGGTGTGGCTGGGAACTCCATCTCGCGCCTGCAGGATCGCCTGGTTGAAGACTTTGGCCCCCCAGGCTCCCCAAAGCGTGATAAGCCGTTGGCAGCGCCCCCCCCGCTTACGGCACTGTCATCGTACGAGTTGCGCTCGGCGACCATGCCACCGCTGGTCCACACCGAAGGCTCTGGCGTGACGGAGGACAGCAACTGCGTGGTGTCTGAGATCCTGTCCACGCAGCCTGGCACGCACCAGTACGTGCCCTCAACAGTCGCAGAGGAGAGCGCCACTGAAGCGGCGGAGGTCGGGTCTGCTTTGGAAGTCGAGGACGACATCATTGACCGGGCGCTGGGCCAGTCGGATGACATGGGTAGCCCCACAGAGGATTCACAGCCAGCATTTGGGGCTGCGCGGGTCAATGGAGCTGCGTTTGGTCATGGCCTGCCGGCAGAACCACCCGGGCTATCTTCAGGATCGTCTATCCCGGAAGCTGATGTGCCGCTGCCACGGGCACCTGCTTCTGTTCCGGCAGGGTGCACACCCACTGCAGTGTCAAGTTCGCCGCCTGAGGCAACTCCTGCTTCAGAGGGGGAGCGAGTGCGGGCTGCAGCTGGGGCCGGGGCCGAGGAGGCAGGGTGGTATCCAGCGAAGGAGGGCCCGCATACCATGGCGCTTAAGATGTTCGCAGGCGCACCGCCTGGTGCAGCAACGATGTCGTTCAATCACCGCGCGCCACGCAACATCGTTCGGCACCCTTCGGACCTGGCTTCCAATAGCGACGGCGCAGAGAATCAGGACACCATGGCGGCTGTGCGAGAAGCACAGCGACAGGTAAACCTGTTGTGCTTGTGCGTTGAACCTAACCAGCCGCACTTCCTTTCTCTGCATGTTATGGGCGGTATTCCCGATAGTGGCTTGCCCGAGGCTGTTTATCCTCTCCTTATCACAGTGTGGATCGTATGTTGTGTCATTGTAATCTGTCAGATAATCAGCAGCATGGCAGCAGGTAACCCAAGCATGCACTGTGTAGGCAGCTGAACCACTTCAGCCAACCCCAGAGGAGGGTGAAGAGAACACAATGAGCCAGCTGGTGAGCCAGGAGATGACCGACACACCTGCAGCTGCCGAGGACACGGGGGTGTCACCTGCAGCCAGCGACGGTGCCGGAACAGCCTCGAGCCGTGATGCGGAGAGCCCTGCGGCAGAGATGCTTACGACGGAGGCGCTCCGGGCAAAGGAGCTGATTGACGCGTTGGTGACGCATTGTGAGCTGGTGGCGCGCTTCCGGCGGCTGGTTGAGGCGGCGCGTACGGATGGCAACCAGCGCCAGGAGGACATGTTCCTGGAGCTGGGCGCAACGCAATCGCAAACGTGCCGGCAGCAGCGGCAGCAGCTGCATCGTGCGGTTGCGCTGCTAGGTGCCGAGAAGGCGTTGATGTCGGATCTGCTCAAGGCGAACGACTTTTGTTCGCTGGAGCTGCGGAAGTGGGAGCAGATAGCGGGCGCACCACCGCACGGAGCTGACGACAGGCCCGGACAGCCGCTGCAGGTGCGGGCTAGTCAACGTGCTCCTTCGACAAGGCGTGATAGTTTGTGCGAGTGCCGCGGGCACGTGACCATGGCAGCCGATGCGTGCTGCAATCAGCACTCAAAACCTGTGGGATCAGAGTGTCTCTGTGTGCGGCACTAGATCACACGTGTAGGTCGGGGTCGAGGTTGCCAGTATGATAGGCTGCACTGAAATACTGTTTACACACTAAGAATCGAAAGTGAGGGAATGCTACGCTGCATCTTGTTTAAGGGGATGCATGCAAGGCTGTTGAGTTCAAGCTGCGCATGCAAGCAGCCCTCATCGGTGAGACTCTCGTGTGGTGTTAACGCTGAGCTGGACAATGTGAGGCTGCTGGTGCAGGAACTCATCTTGAAGCCACATGCTGGAGGGCAAAGTTCAGGGTCACCAGATGCCACAATGGCAGCAAAGGTGGCGCAGCACTCTCTAGATGGTAGCCATGTGTCTTTGCTGGCTAACGTGGCCAGGCAACCAGCATTGCGCATGTGTGATGCTTCATATATAGCTGCAATAGCCAATGCTACCCGGAAACACGCGCACTGATGTGTTGCTGCGTGCAACTCCGACCGGCCTGGCAGCGACCTGGCTGGCTTTGCAGCAGATGTCTCTCAAGTTACGCGCTTTGATGTGTACATGCATGTTTGTTTCGATGGCTGTGGCACACAGTGTTCCAGTGCGAGGGTATGCACATGTATGGTAGGGGGTGGGTTTTTGGGTGTGCAGTTCACAAGCCGCATGATGACTTTCATGCACCGTAAGGTGATAGCATGCATGACGAGAATATGGACGGTGAAGAACGCTGCCGCGTTTCGGGGCATGGTGCTGGATGTGTATGAAATCGCATGGTCGGGATTTTGGTGCCTTTGGCATGACTTTGTGGAACAGTGCCGGCCTAACGTGTGTTGAGAAATTTCAGATACAGTACGTGATATATGACAATGTAAACTTCCGTCTATTGGCAGCATCCAGAAGCTGTGTTGCATTTGTAGTGACCAGGCTAGGCGTGCCTCGCGCACAGTCAACAAAGCAAGGTTGTCCATCGTAGCTGACCAGATGAGGTCTGAAAAGCTAGTCCCATTCAGGCGTTCGGTCGTCACATATAAGCAGAGTCTGCCATCCAATACTGCCGGCCATCGGTCACTGCATCTCGACACCTGGATTCATCAGCATCGACGTGATAACTTTTGTTGTGCCCACTCCACCACCCCGATGCGCATGCGCACGTGGGTACTTACGGTGCATACTTAAGCTTCGAATGCTTCCAACAAGAAATTGGACGGAGGAAGGAGCAAAGCCCCCATACGCCAACCAGTCAAATCGAGAACCAGCCTCGGACGCGAGCACCACAGCCGGACGACACATGATTCATCCCGAGATGCAACTTACACTAATATATGCCATTCCTACAAGCCTGCATGATCGCTACACCTTGATACTGTGTTCATTGCTTGTCATGTGAACTCTGCGCACTGTGCACAGCTGTTCGTTTGTGTACAGGAGGGCATTATAGTGTGTTCTGGCCCTCTTGGAGACACCATGGTAACTCAAGAGTGACTCAGAGACACAATTGTGGGAGATCCGTTTGGATTCCTCCGTAAATTGAAATTACAACTTGGCAGGACGCTGCTGGGTAAATTTTATAAACGGACTAACGAACGCAGCATCGCTTGACCAATGGTACAGCCAGACGATCCACGACAAAAGCGATGCATTGAATTGGTGCGTTGTGCAATGATCATGCGACTTTGATTGAGGCTTCGTTCATATCGCATGGGAAAAGCATATGCCACATCTTCTGGCTGGTATCTTTTAACGCGACGGCCGCATGCCTCGTTCTATGTCCCCATATAAGGTTACGGGCCCTGTTGCACAGACACACCATATACAGCAGCAGACTCAAACGCTGAGAAGACTTGTAGGTTGGACTTCACTTACCAAAGTCCAAATCTATCCCAGGATGACGGCAGGATCATCCCCACAGTCATGCGGATTCAACCCTGGACTGCCAGGATGTTTGCTTGTAACACTGTGCACTGTTACAATCCCTGCCAGTGAATCTGTACGTAAGCCCATGTTAAGCATCTTCAGTGTCATTTGTTTGCCATCGGAACACTTCCATGGCAGATCCAACAATATAGTTTGACCCCGTCACGCAGACTACTGGCAAACGACCTTTCTTTACCATTTCAATTTCCCGCAAAGCCACATTCGCAGGACGTGGCTGCGCTGAATGCCCCTGTATGCGCTGTATCCACTCAAACACAATATCCCGCGCATTGCTCATACTGCTGGCAGCATAAACCTGCGTTTCAGCTGTTGGCGTGACACCGGTGCTTTTGCGAATTGCCAACTCAAACGCAAAAGCCACATCCTCAGGTGGGAGGGCCCTGCTCGATAACTCCTCATCTAGAGCAACACACACCACCAAGCAAGGTTCCAGTTCTTTCAGTACTCTTGAAATGCTGTGGAGGTCTTTATCGGCCGCCATACCCACGACCAATGCGAGCGGTGGCTGCTGCGGAAAGGCTGCTTGCAACGTGGCGACCAGAGATTCACAGGACAGCGCTGTGTGCGCAGTGTCCATGCACAACCACCAGGTGGCAGCACCGTGATGACGACTGGTCCCTGTACACCAGGCTGCGATAAGGTTCTGTTTCAATGATTGCCAGCGCCATAAACTCTCAAGTGCTCACTCTCAGGTAGGTATTGAACCTAGGATTTACAGTCACATGTTGCAGGTGCTCCTCCAGTGCGGATTTGCAGGCAGGTTTGCATGCTACAGCAACATCATACAGTGTGTAGACTGCTAAAAGGACGCAGGTAAACAGTTCAACAATGGTCCAGGTGCCAGAAACTATCAGGATTCGGCATCTGCACATGCCGCATGTGGCAAAATGCTGTGGCAAGGTCTCAGTGCTTTGTATCCTTGCACAGTCATTTGGACGCAGATTGAATACCATCGTGCAAGGTTCAGGTCACATATAGCATGCAGGCAGACCATGCCTTCCCCTGCCTAGACTCGCACCAACAGCATGCTGAGTTTGCAGGGCCAGGGAAAATCGGCCTGGCAGGTGTGCCTTTGCTAGGCCTGCACGGACTTGTACAGGGCTGACAGTAGCACATCCACTTTCGTTGAGGGCTTTTATCACTGTAGACGCCGCCGCAGCATTCTTAACTTGATGCTCTCCAACCATCTGCAGCGACATGTCATCAATGCCCATAACTGGCACAAGCTCTGGACCAACAGCAGCAATTTGCCAAATCTTGCTGCCTACATGGGTAGAAATGAGTTCAGCGAGATACAGAACGCCCCGCGAAGATGGACAGCTTCTAGCAGGCGGCATCAGGTGGAAGGTGAGGTAGCCGGCACACCTAGCAGGCCAGTGCCAAGGTCTTGAAGAGCGTCTGGCTGGACCCAGAGGCTCCGACTGATGTTAAGCTGTTGCAGAGCTACACTTAGTGCAGCACATCCTTCATTCAAAGGTTGGGTCGACACGACAACCAAGCCTCCTGGATGTACTATCCCAGCTTTTGCGAGTGCAATGCTGTTTATAGAGCCACCAAGGGGCACCAGATGCTCTCGCTCAAGGGCAGTGATCAGGGTTGCCTTGACCTGTGGCAAGCAATGATGTTTTGTCGAGACCGGTTGCAAGAGCGGCGTCACGAGGCTGTGGAGCTTTACTTGCACACGAACATGATGTTTCTGGTCAGCACAAGATGCATCAAGACTGAGCGGTCACACTTGAGCACATAGCCTTTGAAGAGGCAGGATATGTAAGTCAAGGTGACAAGACACCGTGCCTGATCTGGTCGGAAGACATTCGTTGCATCCTTTACTCCACCAAGGCCTGCTTCCATGATGACCCAGTCAACCTTGTCATCAGCAAAATGGTTTATTGCTAGTGCTGTGAAAGCTTCAAAGTATGAGATAGACGGATGTTCCAGGAGCGCAGCTTTCATGGTGGGCATGTTCTTGCATATCAGGTCGTTGAAGCCAGCCCAGGACAGATGCCTGCCATCTGCATCTCATAAACCCACAGTTAGCGACTGCGGTTCTCACATACAAACCGTGTCGATGCTATCTCAACTACCAAATCGCCCACCAGATCTACACTAAACAGCTGTAAAGGAACATGTCTTTCAGAGTCTGCTGTGTAAACACAGTTCCACCATGTGTTTGGCAGCTGCAACAGTCATGATATGCTGTTGATTACCTATAGATATTCTCTCTCCTGGACATTGCATATGGGGACTTGAATATCGTCCCACCTTGTACCCAGCAGCTTGCAGGATCGCATCCAGCATGACTGCTGCAGATCCCTTGCCTTTCGTACCGACCACGTGTATCACACGCTGTAGATCTTCCTGGGGGTTGTGCATGTGGTGCAGTAGCGAATGCATTGTACTGAGGTCCCATGTTGCTGAAGTGGCAGTTGCAGCTCCTTCTGGGATGGCCGACTTCTCGAAATTCCGTAGCGAATCAAGCCACTGTATCCCTGGAAAAGATCTAATGGACATAGAGGTTGTCAATGGATGTTGTCGTATCAACTGAAACGCACTCTCCGTTGCTTGCATGGATATGCACCTCATGAACCCCATGTTGGCAAGTCCCAAGCGAGGTCACAGCCGGTACACGCAGTGGTGGATGAATTCGTCCATGATGTACAATAACAATGCGGTGCTTGGGCGTCATGCTGCCCGCTCTGCGGCGCCGATCTATGCTCCTGTTTGTGCACGAATTTCGAATATCGCGCCATCGCCACTGCAGAGTAACGAGGGCACAGGTACCGCTCGTGGGTACATTCGTGTTCAGTCCACAAGTCGCAGCACCACATGCCCCGCAGTGTTCCATGGCGTGTGAATCTGGGGTAGCGGTTGAACAGGCCAACCTGGTGTACTCAATTGTGCAGGATGTGTTGCATTTGCCGCTCAAGCTGTGATAGCTGTACGATTGTGCTTTGCAATGCAAGACTGTGCTGAGTGGAAAAAGTCAAGCGTTTCCGTCATCTGCAATTCCTTTGAACGCCTGATTGCTTCCGTAAACACATGTGCGCGCAACACAGAGTGAACGTTCATACTCTCACAGGCCACTAGGATATGCCATTCTTCACCAACCGAAAAGTGCAAGACTGTGCTGATTCAGACCTGGCAAAGAAGATTTCGCTAGCGTGGCTCGATTATGGTCAAGTGCGCCCTTTGCCAAGCTCGTGATCGTCGCGTGGCGTGTCCGGCCTCCCAGAGGTACAAGCGCACGTTTCGACACAGCAGGACCCGTCTGCAACACAGCAGGACCCATCTGCAACACAGCAGCACCGGATACAGCAGCTGCGCGCAAGCATTGCTCGTGATTTGGCGTTGGAGACTGTGGCAAGAAGGCAACGCCAGCCAGTGCCTGCGCCCACATATGTGGAGCCGCACCGGGTACTTGCTGCGTCCCGGCTAGATGTTGTAAAGATGAGAGAACGTTTCGAAAGGTCAGAGCCTGTCCATGCGAAGCTCAAACGCTGGGCTGGGGATTCTACTGGCCAGTCGCAGTTTGAAACGGTTCCAGGATCTGCAGCCCCCGAGATCTGTAAAGCAGGCAATCATAGGACAGTTCCAGCTTGGCCGCATTCTAATTGTCAGAATTCCCAATCGAGCACCCCTGAAAGTACGTTGCTAGAAGCTAGCCCAGTTATTGATGCGGTGATGAGCCACGCTGTACCAGGTCATGGCGTTGGACAAGCACGCACGACCATCAAAGCAGTGCAGCTAAGCGCCAACAATCCCAATTGTGACCTTCATGGATCTGATATATGTACCATCTCTTCACCGGAGCTGGCAGATGCCAGTGCATCTGCCGCATGCAGTGTGGTGCGGGCGACAAAAGCGCCAAGCAAGAAAATGATCCGAAAGTGTACAGCTGCAACAGAGATCAAGGGCCGTGGCGCAAAGCATCCATGGGGAATGGCTGCTGCACCTGATGAACCAGGAAGTGTGCCTGACTATTCGTTTACGTGCGTGCTACACCATTTCTGAGTTTCCATTACACCAGAAATTCGCAGTTTTGAAGTGTATGACAGGTACTGAACTTCAGGCTCGGTCAGCTAGAATCTGGCGCAATTCCATGCGGGAAAAGAGGGAATCTGCTGTTCACAAGCTCTTTTGAGGGCGGTAACATTGGGAAGATCATTGTAAAGAAACCCAAACATGACTATTTAGTTCTTGTCAGGCCAGACACAGGAAATGACCGTTTCCGCCTTTGGTTTCACTTCAAGGTGACTCTGAAACTAATGCTGTCTGTTCAACATGCGCAACCGTGCGCTTCAGTGCAATCTCTATCATAGCTTGGGCGTGTTTGGCCTGTGTGGATTCCTTGAGTGAGTGCCACTGCACTGACGACGAACGCATTGGTCCCGTTGATCTGGACATGTGGGCTGCAGGTAAAGAATGCAAAAGATGGCCAACAAGTGCATCTGGCGATTGTCAACTTCAGCAAGACTCGAAGCTTGTTCCGGATTGGCATGACACCTGTGTACCGTTCATCAACTCTTTTCCCCAAGTGGCAGCGGCTGCCACCAGCTTGTTGCTTCTACTACACGTGTGCTCTCAGAATTGTAAACGCCGGTGCACATTTCTGATCAGCGAGCAAGCAAATAGTTTTTATTGCTTTGCTGCAGGCAGGATTCGCCTTCTTCTGACTATGCCCTTTCCATGGCAGTACAATTTCATGGAGGTCCAGCCGAGGTAAGACAGACGAAATACATGCAGTGAGCGCGTATGAAAGCATCATTCAGTACTCTTGTTGCAAAGCAAAACTGCCTCGATGATGCTTGCAAAGATTGCCCAAATCGTTTGATTTGCAAAGTTTCGTTCTTGTCCTGAAAATGTGTGGTAGGATGTCGTGTAATGTGGTGTACGGTAAGATCCCGCACCAAGTGTGTGGTTAGGATCCCACAGCACAATGGTATAGTTTGTGTCTGGGCCTCACTGATCTGGCTATTTTTCAGGTGTACGAGTTTGCATTTTCCTTCCCGTATACATACACCTATCTGCAGCACACGCTGCACTGGGTAGAGAATGTGGCTTGTGTAAGTGGGTGCAAACATCAACGCTGGTTGGAACGAAAGTTACTCTGTAGAACACCGCAGATGCGAAGGGTGGACATGCTACTTATCTCTGAACCTATGGTGAAGCTTCCGCAGGCATGGTCCACTGATGAATTCACTGCAGCTGTGCAGCAAAATGAGTGTGGGTTCCAGCCTGCATACGTTGGCCTCCTTCAGAGATGCAGGCATGCCCCAGATCGACAAGTAGTTTGAGTGATAATGTGGAGAGATCTGTGATTGTATAAAAGAGAGGAGTTGTGAGCATTGGCCTCAGTTAGCTGTTTTCTGCAGCTTCAAAAACACAGGTCAGCGCATGATTCATGCGCTTCAAGATGGGGTCCGCAATGTTATTTTCATAACAGGCCGAGTCCACCCAGGCGAGTCCCCAGCAAGCCATGTTTTGCATGGCCTCATTGCTTTCCTGACAAGCCAGGATCCAGCGGCACAAATTCTTCGCAAGTTGGCAACCTGGGTTGTTGTTCCCATGTTGAACCCGGATGGAGTCTCTGCCGGAAATTACAGATGTGACGCCGGTGTGTGCTTGGTTGAGCTAATGTTGCCAGGCTGCAGTTCTAATGGAGAAGTTTGTAACACTGGACACAGTTGCTGCACTGGAGGTTCCACTGTGAGCATAGCAGCGGCTGCAGGTGGCTTGGACCTGAACCGGCTGTGGCGTGCTCCCTCGCGGGACTTGGAACCAAGTTTGTTCTACTCATTGAAGACCATGATGGAAATTGGTGCAGACAAGTCGTTTTCTCTTGATGCATTCATTGATGTCCACTCTCATAGCAACTCGCGAGCGGGCTTCCTGTACATGAACCCCCTGCCAGCATCCCATTCTGGCTGTGCACCTCTGGCTGAGCTTCTGCACCGCTTACCTAAAGCGATGGCTGCTTTGGTTCCTGGATTTCAATTCAGCAAGTGTTGCTCCAGTACTGAGGCGTCAAAGGCTGCCTGTGGTCGGCGGGCAGCAGGCATGCACCTTCCTAACACCTTGTGCTACACATTTGAGATATCTTTTTTTAATGCAGTGGAGGACACTCTTGCGGCTTCCCAAAAGTCTGGGAAATTTGTAACTCAAAGCGGAATGGGGGTTTGTACTTCCTCAGGCTTGGGAAATTCCATGCAGAACCCGTGTGGATCTACAACACCGTATGTTCAGTTTGTTGTGCAGAGCTCCGCAGCTATGGATCATGCAAACTCAGTTGCTGGCTATCATGATATGGGAAAGGGGTTGGCATGCTCGTTTCTGACATTTTACAACAAGCCGACCAGCTCCGGGAAAGTGTGTGGACCTACCCAAGAGTTGGACCAATAGTGACAGACGCTCACCACCCACATTACAGGCGTCAGGAATTTACTGCTAGGATTCTACCGCTGCACCATCCATTCGTTGAATTTGGCGATGTAAGTAAATACTTACAGGCAATCATTCCTTATGTGGCGAAGAGTGTGATGTTTGTGCTATACCACATTTTGGCGAAAGCTGTCGGCTGAAGCTGCTAGCCATTCCTTTAAAACCCGGCTGTGTTGTGCTCATTTGATTATGTGATGTGAGCAAGCCGTAGGTGTGTCCTATTCTGGCAGGATGTAGTCATGCTGAGATCCACATGAGACGGCAGATGTTGCCATGCCATGGATAACGGCTAAAAAAATGCTTGGTGAGGCTCAGGAACGGCCTCAGGCGTGCAAGCCTCATCAGATGATGCCCATACATACGCCATGCTCGATTACTTTTATATCCAGAAACAGGTCAGTAAACAGAGACTCGTTCCAAATAGAGACTTGACCTAAATAGTAGACACTCCTGATGCAGCGTTCTGTCCTGTCCTCAAAGAAGGAAGGCTATTGTGGTAGCACTTCACGGTGAGGAGAAAGAACACCAACCCCTGACACCGCCGGTCACAACAGCTCAAAGGGAACAACTCGAAATAGCGAGAGAGTATATCTGCATGGTTGAGATGTCATGGAATGCAGCAGTGTCAAAATTGGAGGGGTGGCCTGTTGATGATGACTTCGTCGCTGGACACATGGGCCACTACAGTCTTCATGACTGTCCGCATGTAGATCACATGCACCCCATAAGCCAGCGTATCTTACCCCAGATGCCATGGAATGATAGGTGCATGCCGTTGGGTTCCCGCTGCCTTCCTAGAGCTAGTTATCCTTTTCGCTGGCTTCTTCTGCACTGATGCCCATGCACCCATGACGGATTCATTCATCATGCGTTTCCCGAATTGACCTCCAATGGTCGTGAGGGCGTCAGGGAAAGAGGCAAGCAGAAACAACCAGCCAGCTCACAGCGAATGCATGCTGAAGTTCCCGTCATGCAGACCGTCGCGACAAGCCCTAGAATCCTGCACGCTTTGACATCAGGGATCAAGGCAACAAGTCCGTTTAAGAGTGACCACCATCAGCTGTTCTGTGAAAACGGTCGCTGTTGATCTCCAATTCCGTGTGTTGCTTAGCTGACCCAATTGCTAGGCATATCGTCATGGACACGGACAGCGAAGAAGATTTGTTTGGGAATGAGGAGGAGGTCGATGAAGACGAAGAATGGGACCTGATTTGGGATGCTGGCCTGGATGACGACGATTTCGACGGTGATTTGTACGACAATGTCGACGCAAGTTCGATAGATGAGTCTGCAGACCTGTCTGCCGGAACGCTAGAACGCCAATTGCGCGACAGATCGGCCATGTACGTTCAGCCGTCTTGTGTGCGCTGTGATGATTCGCCGTTGGTTTCACCACTGAAAGGCAAGCGTGATCCGTCAGTGACGTACGATCACATCGCAATTTCTTCCCTACCCACCGATTTTATCGAATTGCGCATGCAGGATTCATGAGGATCACAAAGTCGTGGTTTCAGTGCGTCGAGAAAATGAAAGTCCTCACACTGAGCATGGAAACGCGAATTACAGTCCACTGGATCTTGCACACTGTGCCGTTTCGGTGCTGTCATCGTCGAAGGCGCACAATCAGACGTGTGACTCCTGTTGCTGTGGCCCTGAAACATCAGATGGCAAGTTTGTTTCAGTGATTGATGAGAGTGGAGGTGAAGCCGGTCGTATCCGAATGGTCAGTACGGCGGTGTGCTGCTGCTCATGTTGAAACAGTCAGAGCAGCCTCTTAAGCAGCTCTCCAGTATATCATCGCTTTAGTTTGAAAGCTGCAGGGGGTACAAGGCCGTGGGCGACAGCCACCAAACATTCCGTCCACAGATCAGGTCCTTATGCTGCCGGGTTTGAGAATGTTGGGGAGGCCTGTGCGCATATACAATTGCTACAGCTGTAGATGGTCGCACGATATGTCGTACCTGGGAATTTCCACTGCTGCGTCAAGGGTATCTTTCTGGTGTGCCTCTACGCATCGTTGCAAAGTATCTTGGGTCAGCAAGACTTCAGAAGTGGCACCTCTGTGTTTGATGTTGCAGGACCAGAACAAGAGTCCAGAACAAGAGTGATGGAACGCGGCAGGAACCCAAACAGCAGAATCGCAATAGTACCTCCGGACTCAGCTTGGAGCCGTTTGGGTCCATCATCATTCCAGACTTTGATTACACCTTTATTTATAGCATGCCAGATGTCACAGTGAGGGACATCCTGAATCGATGTCGTCTAATGCTCAACTGCATCCGGTTTGGCAGCATTGCTGGTATACAGCGAGCAGTTGTTGCTGGTCAGAATGGTGGCGTCTACGTGTTTGAGCTACCCCCCGTACCGGATGCCGGAAAGAAGCCCCCAGCGGTGTGTCTCAAGTCAAGTGCTCTGTCAGGTAGGCACATAGGCAAAATAAGCTGCCACATGCCACGCCGTCATGGAGGAATCTATTGCTGCTGTGCACAGTACCTTGTTTGATTGTCCATATGCGCCCGTGTAACCTTGAGTGACTGTGATGGCAGCTTCGTGCCAGCCCGCTCATGTACACCTCGTCTTGATCAAGCGACGCAACATTGAGCTGCAATGTGTCCTGGAAAGACATTCTGACCCTTTGCTACCCATGCATGTGACGGTTGTGCTGACAAATACCAGCCTTGATGTGCAGGGCGCCGAGTTCGTCTGTCGCAGGCTCAGGCCTCTAAACTCGCCGGGGCGGTATGGATCGCACACAGAGCTGATGTCAGACCTGTTGATGTGCCAGTCGCGGGATCCAGCAAATGACCTTCTGAAAATGCCAGTAGTTCTTGAGGACACGCTGATTGAGCTCACGCCCGACCTCCGTGAGATAGACAATGCTGCAGAAGTTCTGCAGACTCCAATAGTTCAGGAGTGCCTTGATGAAACGCATGTTCTCACTCGGATGCAGGGAGCTGTGAACTGTGCGCAGCCATCACCATGTGGCCGATGGGTTGCAGTGTTGACAGACTCCATGACGGTGACGCTGCTCCCAGAGGCCCTGGACTACAGGCTGCGTTGCAGCATGCTACTCAAATGGCCCGATGTTGGATTGTGTGCCCTTTCTCGCAACTTGGCACTCGCACGTGCTTTTGTGTACGCTGTATGAGGGCACTGGGCTAGAAAGATCGCATAATCTGCAGTTGTAGATCCAAGTACAGGACGATGTTTCAGTACGATGTAGTGTGCGAACTTGCAGCTGTGCAGGCCTTGTGTGCTGTTGCAAGGTAAGACTGGATGCTTGACCAGCTGCATCGACTGCAGGCCGAGCAGGAGATCGACGTGCATTGGCTGTCAGTACGCTGCGTGGAGTCCAGACGGGCAGTACCTGGCAGTATCTAGTGACAGCCACAAGGCTGTGACAATCTGGAGGATCCGTCTGAAGCGAGCAACAGCTCTGGACCCGGAGGAACTGGGACATGTCCTCACAGCCGCGCTGATTGACTCTGCAAAGCATGTTTCATCAGCTCCATCAGATGCGGCTCTCATTAATGCTGCGGAACTGATAGACTACCTTCCAGGAGTTCATGAAAAATTTTTATCGCAACTACAAGGTGACAGGAAGCCGAGAAGAGACTCTTCACGGGCTGGACGTGGGAGACGAGTCGGGCGCACATCTGATGTTGACTCTGATGCGCAGTTTGCTTCAAGCGGCAAGTGTGAGGTAGATTTAAAGGATCGCATCCTTCGTGTCCTGGGTGCCACGCTGTGGGAACAGACACATGTGGAGCATTTGTGTTCGTACAACAACCATGAGGATGCCTGCCTTTCATTGACATTCGTTCCTGGGAGATCATCAATGCTTTGCTGGGCAGAAGAGCGAGGGCGAGTGCACCTGTGTGATGTCAGGCGGCCACACGCTCGGCAGTGTGTTCATCTCAGTACTTTGCCCATACAAGTCGCGTTTGCTCAAGATGGAGCTTTAGCTGCTCCAGCAAGTGCCACAGAGAATTGGGGTCTGCGCATGGGGGGCGTCAGTGGCAGTTCATCGGATGAGCATGACGGGCCTGTGTCATTGCGACTTGAGCCCTCAATTGAGGCGGAGAATTCGCCAGCACCTCAAGGGTGTGACAGATCGCATGCACTCAACATTCTTGAGCATGCAATGGCCACACTGTCCACAGGTCAACATGCTGTCCCTGTAGCCATGTTACTTGGCCTTGCTCGGGGAGACAACTTGCGAATTCCCAAGCATCAGGTACAAGCTGGACATGTGATTCAAGAAGCTTTCGACCGTGTTTTGAAAGATGACGCATGCCCATGTCCGGAAGTTGCTGTACTGGTACGGGCAAAATTTCCGCTTCCGCACAGCAAAATTCCCTTGGCTGTGCTTATGATACCAGACACAGCATTCGAGCCTGCGATGTTCGTGCATTAATACTGATTTGAGATAAATTTTGTACAGGACAGGCTGCTGGAGCAGGTAGGGCGTGGACCTACACCTCAGCATAATGTCGTTACCGGCATTTCTGCGGCTGGGCAAGACACCATCATTGTGACAACAACAACACATGTTTACAAGCTACAGGTGAACGACAAATGGGAGATCGGCGTGGCATGGCCAGAAAGCTTCAGAAGAGCTGTTCAGGAGGTTTTGAAGGTCCACAGAAGGAAGGCACGCACTGCTCGTGCTCCTGGTGATCCAATGACCTTGGGTGACATGCCACCAGATGTGATTAGTCTTATCATTCGGAAATCAGCTGGCGAACGAATAGATTGGATCATAGAACAAGATTGTGGTGTTGACTATCCTCAAGATATACCCGAGTTGTGTGGGCTTACCAGACGACAATGTTTTTCTTTATTCTTCCTCAATACACTGCATATCCCTATAAATTCGGTGTCTGGTCTATTGTGCCCATAAGGAAGAACCCATGTACCACATTTCATCATCCCGGTAAAATTGTGACATTATCCTGATATATCCTAATATGACTATTGCACAGACTGGTCCAGATAAAGCCAAATCATATATGGGCAGTCAAGAACGTGCTCTTATCACGATGAAGAAAGCATCCGTGTCTCAAACCCATTGTAATGTTGCACTGAAGCGATGCCTACTGCAAGTCTGTGAGCACGCGTCTCACTTTACGTTCTGTTGACATGGGTCGCTTGCTTTTGTTTGCTTTCCCCCCTGCAGCTCCAGGAGCATATGCAGTCACAGTGATTCTCCCTGTCTTTCTGGCAGGGCCGCCTGCTCCAGCATCGGCTCTTCTGTGTTGACCGATTTCCTGACAGTCACCCTCACGTGCCTGGCCGCAGTTGCGTTCAGCAGCAATCTCCTGTAACAAGTCAGACACATACCCAGAATGTGTGTGCGCGCCACCTTGTTGCTGGCGTGTGCATTTGCCATCCGTAGTATCCTGACCTAGTGCTCTCGCCCCAGGCCTACTAATCTCATCTGACGGCCTCGGGGCCTTTGAGGCAGGCCGTTCCAAACACGCGCCTGGGCCACGTTTACCGGCCCTCCTCTGAAGGCGACTGTGTGAGTCTGCTGCACGAGGCTCGTTGACCTCTGCTATAGGCACCATTGGCAGCCGTGGAACACGGTTTGAATCTTTGTCCGGAGAGCAGTACAGGGCCGCCTCCTGCTGGTCCAACTTGGCACTGCGGGCAGCCTGATGCTGTTGTTGCACAAAACGTGCAATCAGCTTTGCACCCATACTTCCAGCCCGATGGTTGCTGGCTTGACCCGCACACGTTTTCATCTGATCTACAGAGGCGCGCCGCCTGAGTCATTCATGATAGCAAAATGTATGTCTGCATGTTGTCACAGTGAGATCGTAGGCATTCCGTACCTAAGCTTTGGGGCTTTTTCTTTGTTGGCGTTCGTTGTGAAAGCTTAGTCAGGCAATGTGCATTTTTCATCTGTGCACCATGCACAGCCCCTAAAACTGTACCCTGGCACTCTGGTCTGGCGCCCATCACTAGTTTCTTTCGCCCTTGCTGCAAGTGGTGATCACAAAAAGGGCACGAGCTTTTATTCACAACATTCTGACAACGATCCCCTTTCCTGTTGTGGCCTGCACAATACGCAAAATCCACAGAAACTCCTACTTCTTTCATCTGCAGGAACAGTGGGTGTAATCAAATTGGATCCTGAAGCACTAGTTCCACAACGCAAAAGTCAGCACGAAGCAGGCTTGAGAAAGGAAGATAATTGAAGTACCTGTGTAGTGTCATTGACCTTTAAGCAGCCCTGTTGACTGCTGTCATATGACACTTTCAGGAAAGCCACAACAGTGCCTGGCCGAATTTGACTAAACTGACCCGCAGCATCTCCGAATGCAAAGCATTGCACGTTACATTGTTTAAGATCTGCATGTGACCATAATCCTGAGAGTGCAAGGCAAGGCTCACTTGTGATACCCAGTATGTGCTGCTCACATGTCCTACCTGTTAATTGCCACTTTATGTACTCGGTCCCTTTGCTTGAGGTTGCAGCAGTCCTCCTCCCAATAATCGCAATAGTGCTCACTGTCATCAGCGATTCCCGCAGCTTGTCCAAATGGTGCAGCGGCGTGAAACGGTCCAGGAGGCTGTCCAGAGCAGTTGCCCCAATGTTGGGATCCCTGAAAGTGGCAAACATGGCCAACCCGCACTGACTATTCTGAAACGCATACACAGTTTTACGTTCAGGGCATGTCATGTCGTCATAAAAGATATTTTGGCTGCATCACACCTGTACCGGATGCCTGAGTATGGCTCGGTCAAGCACAGCTCGCAGGTTTTGCTCTTCACATCAGTCTCATACTTCTCGCAACCTGCGGGCAGAATTGGAATCAGAGAGCAGTTGGGTGATATCAGTCAAGCTTCACGACCGTTGCACGCAGCCGAGTACTGTGTGACGCCCGTGTTGTTATGCAGCCATTCCCCGCAACGCACTTCCTGCAACCGCGGTGCCAGCGCCGTCACGATCGTCATCAGATAATGCTGCAACAAGAGCATCGAGGCGTCTCTCTGTTTCTGCATCAGACATTTTGGTAGCGTCCTGGTCTCTTATTATACACACAACTGCCGTGGGCATGGGGACATATTACTTGTCCGATGCAGCATTACATCATGTATGTAATGACCAGCACGATCTGGTGTCACTGCTGGCTACAGCCATTGGCTCGTGGTCATGGTACCGCGGTCTTAGTCAAGTCGTGCGAATTAACACTCGCTCAAACAGCCAACTGGCCATGCATGCATGGCTTCGTGGCTTGCGCCCGCTATGGAGTTCGTACCTCCGCAGCCCTTGCTGTCCCTCTGGACCCCCTAGCCCTTTGACTGGCGTGTTGTTCAATTCACAGGACGCTTCGCAGATAGCCCGGCGAGTAGACTGTGTCGGTTCCGGTTGTGCTGTTTCCTTCACGCCCAGCTGCATCTCGACCAATTTGGTCTTTCAAGCGATCTTGCACAGCCATAGTAGACAGGCAGCACGCACTGTATATCATAGGCTATCTGCTCACGGTCCGATGTGGATGTGGAGCTTGACCTAGGCTTGGCCATCGGTACAAGAAGGGTTGACCGATCAACCGGTACTGCTGCCAGAGCCATGGCGGAGAGCAAGTCGTACTTCGCTGAAGCTGACGACTCGATTTATGATAAGCTTGAGCAACAGTTTGAAGAGGTGAGATAGAATGCACGTCTTGACGTGCCGCTTTTGTGGGGATGTGCTTCATACCACATATGAAATTCATATTAATAATACTTCATTCATCCACATGCAACGTTTCCTGTCAATGCTCCACCACTTTTTTGATGAATGGAAGAGTGGAATGAATTGCTGCAGGTGCTGCAAGACTTGGTTGGTGACAAGTCATTGCAGCGCTTTCGTGTGGAGTATGAAAAGCTCTTTCGTACATTAAAGAAGTCACATGGTGTGCTTCATGGATTCTTTAGTGATTCCAGGACCATGTAGATGCGAGGTTGAAACTGGTGGACTTGCACCCGATGCAGGGAATGAAAAGCGACTGGTGAAGAAATGCCGAGAACTCAACGCCGAGATTGTGGCCAATGCTGCCAAAGTACAGACAGCTCTCAAGCTGAGCGAAGAGGATCAAATGACAATCAGCAGCCTAAAAAAAGAAGTCGAGAAGGCTTGGAAAATGGTGGACGCATCACATGAGAAGGAGGCGCGGGCAAAAGAGACGATCTCTCAGCTTAAGTTGGAGATTGCAAACTTGACCAGCCTCGTGGAGCAAGGGGCTGGCATCAGCCTAGGGGAGGAAAGCACAGTAAATGATTTGTTAAAACAGAAAGAAGACCTTGTGAAGGAAATTGATCAAAAAGTGCACATTACCGCTATGATTGCATATGGTCAACTCGCTCAGCACCGGTGCATATTCAGATCACATACATGTGCTATATTTTGCAGTCTGAGAAGATCATGCAACAGCAAGCTGAGATCAGTGAAGCACAAGAGAAATTGCAGCATCTTGAGCAGAGCAATGCTCAACTTGAGTCCGATCTTGATGCAATGCGCCAAACAATTGATTTGAAAAAGTCTGAGGCCGATAGGGAGCACCACCGCCGAGAGAGGCTGGAAAAGGAAGCTCGCGATCTTAAAACAAGTATTGAGCAACGAACCAATGAGATCAAGCAGAAAGCAATACAGTTGGAAGGGTCAGAAGAGCAGCAGGTATGTTTCAATTGAGGATTGTGCTTCATCATGGCAGGTCCCGTGCAAGATTGGGTATGGATTGCAGGCTAAATTGCGGGAAATGCTCGCAACAGCCCGGGGGAGCAAAGACAAGCTACAAAAAGAGTTCGCTCAACTGACTGATAAAGTTGCTAAGATTCAAAGTGACCTGGAAGAGCAGATTCATCAGAACGCTAATCTGTTGGCAGAGAATGGACAGAAGCAGATATCCATGAAGGCCAAAGATGAGGAGATCTCAGCTGCCAAGGCAGAGACAGCCCGTATCACAAAGATCCAGGCTCACACTGCAAAAAAGTTGAAGTCTCTCGAAGAGGCTCGAGATCAATATGAACAACAACGTGACATCTTGAAGGCTGGTGTGTTCCATTCAGGAATGCCTGACTTCAGATTTGCTTTAATGCAGACTTCTTGTTGTCTTTGCAGATGTGGCTGCGCTGGAGAAACAATTGGACCAGGCCCACAAATCTCAGGAAGCCGAGGCAAAGCGCTTGGATGATCTCACTCGGGAACGTGATATACTTACCAAATTAAAGGCTCAGGCAGAGAATGCAAGCGGAAAGCAGCTCGACTTGATCAAGATCAACGAGGGCACTAAGCGAAACCTGGAGCAGGAAATTCAGGGTTTTCGCATTGAAGGCCAGAAACAACAGCGACTCCTGTTCCAGCTGGAAAAAGAGCGTGAAAAGTATGGGCAAGAGGCTAGTGAGTCGACGTCGAAGTACCTTCAGGTGAGAGGAATTTGGACTTGGACAGAGAAATTTTTCACTGCTTGTGTGCTTGATTTGGTTTTTTTTCATGTCTTTCTGTCATTCAAGGTTTCTTACACTTTTGATACAAGTACTCGAAGCCAGTTTTGGTAAATGGCTAGCCAGAAAAGGAAATCTGGCAGTTTTGCTGAGATCAAGATGCACGATACAACCTTGTAGGCCTTGGAGGAGGTGAAGCTGAGAGAGATGGCCATCATAGACCTACAAAAGAAGATTTCAGAAGCCGAAACAAAATTCAAGCAACAACAAAACCTGTACGAAGCTGTGAGAGTAGACCGCAACATGTACAGCAAAAAGCTGATCGAGGCCCAAGATGAAATACAGGAGATGAAACGGAAATTCAAGATCATGACTCATCAGATTGAGCAGCTCAAAGACGAGATTAGTGCAAAGGACATGGCACTTGTAAAAGAGCACTTCGACCACCTTCGAGTACGCTATGCATGGGTTTTTACATGCTGTTGATGTGATCTTGCCTAGCTTATTTTCATGTACATGCTAGAGTTCTCAGTGTCCGAATGAGCCAGTGGACGTCATGACAGATGTACTCATGATAGTGCGTCAGAATTTTGGTCTGTCTCAGTGTCTGTAGCTACTCAGGTTGAGAAAGAGAAAGAGGGTCTGCGCATGGAGCTGAACAAAGCAAGACAACAAATGAAAGAGACAGAACAAGCAATAGCAGCTCAGCAAGCGGAGTTGGATAAACTGAATCACATCATTAATGAGGCTGACCATGAGAGAGTCCGGCAGAAGAAGGAATATGACATTGTCATCAATGAGCGGGATATTCTTGGTGAAGCCTGCCCTCATGAAAGAACAGCGGTTGATTGGCCACATGGCGGATAATATGAAAGATGTCACTGGCTATCAAGTGCGTTGGCAAGCACTGAACAACTCATAATCTGCTGCAGGAACACAGTTGATCCGCAGGAACGATGAGTTGGCATTGCTGTATGAAAAAATTAAGATCCAGCAAAGCGCTCTCTCCAAAGGGCAGTCACAGTACAGAGACCGATTAAATGAGATCCGTGTATTGAAGATCAAGCTGAGTGACCTAAATCGAGAGCTCAGCATTCTGAAGCGGTCTGTCGCCGATGTCAATGTTCTCAAACGGGAGGTTCACAATCTGGGAAGGCAACTGCTTCAGGAATGCACTAAAGTGAAAGCCCTCAGTGAAGAACTGGAGAACCCTTTGAACGTGCACAGGTAGTACATTGATGCTACCTGCAGTGTGCCAATGATGAGAGTACAAGATACATGGCGTGTACATGAGACATGAGCATGGGTGCATCCAGACTGATGTACACGCATATTGAATTCACATGTCCTCTCTGCACGTTTGAGGCAACTGTTTTCAAGTTTGATGTTCTTCCTCCGCAGGTGGCGGAAGCTGGAAGGCAGTGACCCAAGCACCTTTGAGATGATCCAGAAAATTCAGACGCTGCAGAAGCGTCTGATTTCTAAGACCGAAGAAGTTGTTGAGCGTGATCTTCTCATTCAAGAGAAAGAGAAGCTGTATGTAGAGCTCAAGAACATTCTGGCGAGGCAGCCTGGCCCAGAGGTGGCCGAGCAGCTAAGCACGTACCAGGCCAACATGCGGGAGAAGAACAAACAGATGAAGTCAATGGCTTCAGAACTGAATGTGTATCAGGCTCAGGTGCTTTTTCTGATCTTTCCAGCCCTGATGGGATGGCCCCTCCCCCATAAGCTGTGTCCTGAACCATCTCCGGTCATGGTGTGTTACACGGAGAACAAGGCAACGGCCTAGCATCACCACGGGGAAAACGCATGCAAGCCAACCCATGCAAAACAGCCAAATGAACCAAAACAGGCGTCACACCCCTTACCCCCTGCTGCCCTGAATGCTATACACAATCTATGGTCATAATGTGGCCTGTCATGTGTTACGCTGGAGTACCACATCAGTAGATACATCTTTGCACACGTGTGCTGTACATACGTTCGTATTCAGCATTGACATCTGTTTCTGCAATTTACAGGCGAATGAATACAAATATGAGATTGAACGGCTCACGATGGAATTAAGTGATATGAAAAGACGATATTTTGCACAGAAGCGGAAAGAATTAGCGAAGCCTGGTGCCCTAGAAAGTAAAGAGGGCATGAAGCTTCCTGCCATCGCAAATCCTTCACAAACACGGTACATGGGTGGAGGCTTCTCATTGGCAACTCAGCCGTGATGGCAAGACACTAGGTGGATTCAGTTTTTTGGCATACACATAGGACAACCTTGTTGTAATGGCATCAGCGTTGCCATTCTGCATTCGATGTGAAGGAAGATTCCATCATGGCATCGTCGCAGCAGCACATCCGGTGGCATGTGGAGTGACATTTCTCAGGTGTTGATGACGCGTTACAGCGAGTTACTTAAGCTGCTTGGCAGTTATGGCTGATCCTATCCCAGGTGTTCCAAGCTGTGGGAATTGTGTGTGCACCAGATATCTGTTGATTGGACCTACGGGATGTTGTGTGCCACCTTTCTGTTACCTTCGGATTCCGAATCGTGTTGAAAACGTGTGTGCTCGGGCACTAGATCGATTACAAGCACCCTTTGCAGGTGGACTACTTTGCTCACTCATGAAGTAATTGTTTCGGGCTTGGTACTTGGAATGGGAACGGGATGCGAGTAGGGATTTGGTGTTGGCTTGCCTACACGATGAGGGGATAGATGCAGCATATGCTTCGGGTTTGAGTGTCTTGTGGGAAGTAAAGATCACAACTGTGGCGCTGACCGAGTCTAGCAATGGGAACTTGATGTGGAGCACTATACCAAACCTGGCGTCCCAGTACATGCTGGAGGAATCAGAAGGATGACGTGACTGTACACATAAATTTGGTCCAAAAATGTGTATGTGTTATATCGGTGAACTTGTGTTTCAGCCACATGCACGCACCCATTAGGCCCTGCAGGCTACAAAATAATGCATGCCCATGGAGCGGTGCACATGACAAAGTCCACACCTAAAAAAACATTTGCTGGAGCCATCGTACTATCTAGCAGTTTCAATATGCCAGCCGAATGGACATGGGGATGAATCCAGGGACTACCCTGGCTGTCCGCCGGAGCTGCTTGTCGCACTGGCTCGGCCCAGTGTTGCCAGTGCCTAAACAACACAACGACCAATCACAAGGTAATCGCTAGTAACTGTTTGTGAACATTTTGTACGGGCCAAATGCATTAAACACGTGGTCGTGATTAAGGCGTTTGCCGCGTACACCAACGCAAGCCTAACGGTCACCCGTGCAGTTCTGCAACGCCTGTAAAAAAGGAGTGTGTCATATATGAGAATTACTTAGTAGCTATGCTAAGATATTCTCGCTTAGTAACGGACTAGCGTTGGCGAAGAGGTGTAGTGCACGGTGTAGCAGAGGGACGTAAAGGGGATCAGGTTCCCGGTGGACTCCGGATCACAGCGGCGGGCACAAACAGTGGGCTGTACGCATTTACTGTTTAGTGACATTTGGCTTGTTAGGTGTACAACTCTTTGTTGTTGCAACGGTCCATGTGGACAGCATTCTGTATGCATGACATGTGGATGACGTGGCAGTTGTTTGTCTGTGGTGTTACACGGAGATCAACCCAAAATCCCGGCAGCGTCAAGGGGTAAATCACAAGCCAACCCAAGCACACGACAAAACAACCAACACAGCCAATCAACCACACATTCTAAACAG
>JAUMHO010000008.1:3977272-4106131 GCA_032360965.1 Ulva armoricana
AGGGGGGCACGCGGAATCGAACCCAAGACCTTCCGAAGAAGGGGTCAGCTTTTATAGCGTCCTCCGACCACTGGACCGAAAATGTGGCTAGAGCTGTACCAGTGCGCCACTATTGCAACTCGGCTACCGCAGCACTCACTACAGGATTCACAGCTAGACACTCATTTGCTGGTCTGCCTGCTGCTCTCGGAGGAACGTGCTCATGCCATTTTCTGAATCGCCTGTGCTGCGACCTGAAGTATGACCTGTTATTCGACGTGGTGGCACAGGCA
Source organism: Ulva armoricana (assembly GCA_032360965.1). Classification (NCBI taxonomy): domain Eukaryota; kingdom Viridiplantae; phylum Chlorophyta; class Ulvophyceae; order Ulvales; family Ulvaceae; genus Ulva; species Ulva armoricana. Next base: position 3,977,545 of record JAUMHO010000008.1, read on the forward strand.
CTCAGTCGGGTGCTGCATACCAGTAGTATCAGTTTGTGAAAGCGCACTCCTGCGCGAAGCTGGCAATAGGACAACGCCGTGAGCAGTGATGAAAAGATTGTGCATCATGCTGTGTGAGCATCTCCATGGGGCGCCATTGCGTGCAGCATGAAGGAATTGTGGCAGCTGGATCAGGCTCAGGCTCGGGAAGAACCTGTACACCTGCACCTGTCCATCCCTGAGGGGTAGACTATTGAGATCTCGAAAGGGACAGTGCAACTGTACGCTTGCTAGGCAGGGCCCGGTGAAAGTACATGACACCACAAGCCATGTACGTCAATGGCCATGTAATGTGAGACCGAATATGCAACTGGCGTACGGCCAGGCAGCCCATCAGATACCTAAAAACGCTGTTTCTGATACCACATCGGCAGCTGGGTCGGGAACATGATGAACCAGGCAGGCAAAGGCGAAATTCGCCATGAGACCTCCCTCGTGTCCTAAGCAAGTTGGAAGTGAGACAGGTTAGGTGAATCGTCTGCGGTAAAAAGAGCCAGCGTTCTGTGTGGTGTTGTATGCTGCAGCTTTTCTCTCTGACAGCGCAGTGCGTGCACCAGTTTCATGGCTTCCGGGGCAACTGGCGAGGACAGTATTGCTATGAAATTCTAAAGCTACACATGATTGGATGAAGGACTCATGCCATCATGTTGGGAGACAAGCAGCGAATTGCGAGATGGGGTTGTCAGTGTGGCCATTCGTGTTGCAAACACAGTCATTCAAAGCACAGCCACAAACGTAATCAGTGGCAAACATGGGTGGCAGCACCTAATACTTCATGATGGGTTGGAAGTACCTGAGACTTCTGGCGTGTCTGGCATTGTTTTGCTTGCAATGGCGCGGTTCGGACTTCAGTTGAGATGAACAACAGATGATCATCGGTGAACCTAGGCAGATTTCAGCGTAAGCACATACTTCTGCTACAGGATTCCTGGGGCTTTTTATCTCACTGATTGGTGTGGTGCGACGACAGGACGTACACCCGTACCTGTGCTGGTCTGGCACAGCCCCCATACATACATTCAGCCTACACGTGACAAAAACCGACATCACAAAACCAATGCCTTCATCGCAAACAGTACTTGCGCGAATTTGTGCAATATCATGCCACGAATACATCCATCATCGAGTGCTGCCCTGCAATGGGTGCGTAATCAACAAACCGAGGTACAAATAAACAGTGTGTTGGCACATATGCTTGTTGCGGTGGATCCCATATAAATTCGTGGCTGCGCCGGTGACGACATGATTGGACACCAAGCCGTGTCTTCTCGCGCTCGGGAGTGCCCCTGCACCACTGCTGCGTCATCAAGTTGGTGGAGGCTTGCCTGTGATTTGGACCGGAATGATAGTCAAAATCCGCGAATGGACACATGGTAGTTCTCCTTATTGATATCAATCACCTGCCGGTCGAGACCGCACATTTCTAGCTTGTAAGTACAACAGGGCGGCCTGGCAGGGCAGCGGAAGCGTACTGTTTCATAAGGATGGCGCATAGGAATGCGCAACTGCTCACACTCCAGGTACGAACTGCCTCTTTTTTTTTGTTAGATTGGGCGGCAGTTTTATTCTGAAATGCTGTCCATTGGCATCCTTGCCACCGGCGATCACGATGGGTGTGCTGCGCTGCAGCACGTAAACATGATTGTAACGATACCAATACTGTAGAGTAATTGCAAGCGGGATCCCGAAAGCTACCGAAGCGAATTTCAGTTGCAATGGAGCCATTTCCTGGCTGTCAAGGATCTGTTTGCGCTGAAGCCCAGCCAAAAGTCACCCGAGTTCGGTGACATGGTGCACTATCTTTCGCATGTCAGTCAGTGCTACACCGAGATTGCTGAGCCATTCTCTGAGTGTCTGGTCGGGCTGCTGGACAAGCATTCAGCTATATTGCACCCGCAATTGCGGATGCAGTTGCTGCAAGGGCTGATGCACATGCGCCACCGGAACGTGTTAGCCGCAGAGCCACTGCTGGAGCTCTGCTTCCGCCTCTTCTCTTGCCACGACAAGATGCTGAAGGCCACTCTCCATTCCTACATCATTCAAGACATAAAGCTTGCTAACGCACGATCTAGGAACGAGAGGCTCAACAAAAGCATGCAGAACTATCTATATCGAATCATTGAGGTGTGTGATACTGCTCTCTACGTCTCACACATGTGCATGCGAAAGGAAGCTGCATTTGTATCTTGTTGTCCCGCCTGGAACACAGTGCCACTGAAGCTAAGCTACAAGTACTGCTCTGACCACTGCAGGGGGACGGGGAAGCTGCCGTCAAGCGGGCATTGGCAGTGTGCACAGAGTTGTGGCGTCGCCAGATCTGGCGTGATGCAAGAACTGTGAATGTGATCGCCTCAGCCACATCCCATGAGTCCGCCAGTGTCATGCTGGCAGCCCTCAAGTTCTTCCTTGGCCAGGACCTGGCAGCTGAGGAGGACGACGACCTTCCTGATGGTGAGGATCACTCACCTGCAGGCCCCTCGAAGGATGATGTGTACAGAGCGTATCACAAGGTCCGCAAGTCACCTGACTGACATACTCCTGGCCTCAGCCATCAAACCTGGCTGGCAGCCACCTTCCATGGCGATGCCATTTGTTTCGCTAGAGTCCACACCACTCGACCATAGTGCACGCCGTTCCAAATTTCGCTTGACCCACAGAGGCAGCAGTTTGAAGCTGTTGTGCTCTCTTTGTTGGCTGAATCACATGTGAAACCGGCAGGTCAGATCCTGCCTGCCGCAAACAATGGCCGTCCACACAGGACGAGCAGTCACTCCAGGCCAAATTCTTCGCAGACTGGGAGTGGGTTTTCCAGGAAGTGGCCATGGCTGAACCTGGGCACACCATCTTCACACCGCACACATGACGACATGCACCGTGCAAGCCATCCGCAGTTTCTTTGCCAGGCCGGTGTCACTGAGTTGCTCTGCTAATGTTCCCAGCCGTGTGCCTCCCGTGCACACCAACGCTCATGCACCCTCAAGCACGATCTCCTGCCCTGTGTCTGAAGCGCCATGTTGTCTTCCAGGGCACCCCGACGACAAAGAAAAAGAAGATCCGGAAGCTCAAGCGTGTGATGCGGGTCGTCGAGAAGTCCAAGCGCCGCGGCCAGGCCGCAGAGTCGGAGTCGTTTGCGGCAATGCAGCTGCTGCATGACCCGCAGTCGTTCGCGGAGCGGCTGCTGGCGCGCTGCCAGAGCCGCGGCGTGCGCTTCGAGGCGCGCCTCGCACTGCTGCAGGTCGTGTCCCGCGCCATCGGCTCGCACGAGCTCATCATCGAGAACTTCTACCCCTTCGTGCAGCGGTACCTCAGGCCCAGCCAGCGCGAGGTTGTCGCGATCCTTGCTGCGGCTGTCCAGGCCGGCCACCGCCTTGTGCCGCCAGACCTGCTACGGCCGGTGCTGTCCCAGGTGGTCGACCAGTTCGTGCATGATAAAGCACGGCCAGAGGTGTGCTGTTCCCTGCCGGACATGAAGTTCAGGTTGTGGCTGTGGCGCTGTATCCAGCCCAGCCTGGCTTGTGCGTTGGGCGGTTTCGAAGGGTCAGTGTGTCTCGTGTCTCGTTTGCTTCGGGGCATTCACAAAAATGCCTGGATTCCATATGATGTGTATGAGGTATGCATGAGTGACCAGGACTGTCACGGCAGTGGATCTGCCTTTCAGGTGATGACAGTCGGTCTCAAAACTGTGCGGGAGCTTTGCGTCAGGTGCCCACGGGTGATGGATGAGGACCTTCTCAGTGATCTGGTACTGTACAAGAAAGAGAAGGACAAACACGTCAAGAATGCTGCCAAGGCATTGGTCGGCCTGTTCCGAGAACTGAAGCCTAGTATGCTCGTGAAGAAGGAGCGTGGCCGTGCAGCAGACCTTGGCAAAGAGCTGGGCGAGTATGGTGCAGCTGATGTCAAGCTCAGGTGTGCTCTCATGCCTGTGGCATGTTTCTGATATCGATCATCTGACTCGTTGCTTGCCTGACTGCCCATACCCAGCCGCGTTGGAATTGCATGCTGGAGCGCTACTTTGGCTCTCAGCGGAGTGCTCTCTTTTGTTCTTTATGGTGCACAGTGATGCTACAGTGGCACTGCTCGAAAATCTTCCATCATGCTGAGTGCAGAGTGCAGCAGAATTCTGGTGCTTGGCTGATTCGCCACACTTGTTGACCATGGGTGCCATTGGATCAGCATGCATGGTAGTGCATAATATGCAGCCTGACCGAGCACGCAGGTCATCCCAAATGGCACCTAGACGTCCACTTACCCGTGTCATGTCATCATGCAGGGTGGATGGTGTGGAGCTACTTGAAGATGCCATCAGGCGTGGTAAGACTGGCAGTGATGACGATGATGACAGTGATGAGGATGTCGACACGGAGGGCGAAGCCGATGGTACTACAAGCGAAGAGCATGGTGCTGAAGATGATGGATTGCCAGACGAGGAGGACAGGAGTGATTTGGAACCGGTGTTAGAAGAAGACGAGCCAGTCGAATCCGACAGCGACAAAGAAGACTCACAGCTTCAGATGAGTGCACCAGATGGGCAGCAGATTAATGAAACACAGGCGAGTACAGAGGTGGAAGAGGATAGCAGCAGCGCAAGTGAACGATTCGATGGCGGAGCTGGTGGGAGTGATGCAGGTGATGATGATGACGATGATTCGCACAAGCAAAGAGGGAGGGGTCAAAGGCGGGTACAGGGGCATTCAGGAGAGGCACGTCTATCACCAAAGCTGAAACCTTGTACTGGTAGCCTGAAGCAGCTGAAGCAGCAGATCGCGCAAGCAAAGGCTGCTAAAGTCCCAGGTGGTAGCTGTGGAGCAGGGTCAGGGGACAACGATCTGGCCGAAAGGCAGGATGAAGAAATTCCTCTAGAGCAGATGCGCATATTGACACAAGAAGATTTTGAGAGGATACGAAAGCTCAAGGCAAGCAACCCATTTTTTCTGTGTCTTGCATGCAGTTTTGAGTGCATGACCCTGAGCGTCGGTTCTGAACTGGTTGTGTAGCTGCACGTTTCTCCGTGTACTCCAACTCTGTTGTCTTCATGCCAAGTCCTTGTGACATCCGCAAGGCAGTGATCCTTCTATGAATTCTGAGCATCAACTCAGCGTATCATTTTTGGGCACTCAGACGGCGATTGGGTATGCATTGCAGATAAGAAAGATGGTGAATGAAGCGTTGGCGCAGCAAGGGTTGAAGAGTGCTAGTCGGCGGGCCAAGGTCAAGGAAGAACTGTATGAAGAGATGGAGGAGGCATTGGAAGAGCAGGTACGTGGATACTGGACCAGCTATGCCCCATACAATGAGGAGTACAGTGCCTCACAGTATGTGTGACCATTACTGATATAACTGTCTGTGATCCTTCCGTTGCTGAAAGCATTTCCTGTGCACAACAGAATCCTGATGATGTTTGCATATTCATAGTCGCCATGCTTGATTCGTGATGGTTTATTCAGGAGGCCAGGGTTGGGGCTACTGATCGCCGGCTGAACCCACACTCACTCCTGGGCAAGCGGAGTGGGCGTGCGGACAAAGCTGAGCGTATGGCTTCGGTCATGGCAGGCCGTGAGGACCGGGACACGTTTGGCTCAGCTGTGAGCCGCAAGAAACAAAAGACAGGAGGCAAGTCCAACGTTGAGAAACAGAAGCGCAAGGTATTGCCGCTTGGAGCGATGAAGCAGCAGGCTGCAAACCGGAAGCTGCGGCAGAAACAGAAGAATAATCCGAAGCATCATCGTGGTAGGGCCTCAAGGGGGGCGTGGGACTAGCGTGTGTTCCATGGAACATGGCCACATGTAAATTGCAGTGGATTTTCTTTATTCTCCAGTATCTGTACGATCGGCATGGCCCCATCTATCACTGGGTTCCTAGGAAGAGACCTCTCCATGACCAGCACCACCTGCTACACCAGTTTGCTTTCATTACAGCACGATCCGTGTGTTTTAGGCAATGCTGTTTGGTCCAGTGGACACTACATGGTGCGTGGCAGCTACTGCGGTCGATGCGCGCGCTGCTCAGAACGTCAGATTTTTTGGCGCTGCCCATGTCAACCGGTACAACCAGTAAAACTGTCGTTATGCAGCATGCAGGTTTTGTATTGAATGTCTCAGCTCTCCTGCCAGGAAACGACCAGAATCCACCTGCAGCGCGAAGCTAAAAGCACGGTCACGTCTGGGTGGGTTCGTCCGCTGCTTTTGCAGAGTTCAGCGGGGTGCTATATGGCTGTGTGACCATGCTTCGTCAGTTTCTATTAATAGGGGCCTGCGCCACGATTCTTGGGGCAGGATATGAAGTCCTGAAACTTATCAAAGCCCCTCGGCCGGAGAGACCGGAACCACCTGTCCCGAAGTACTTACCACCGAAGACGGAAGAAGTCAAGGATACCAAGCCTAATAAATCTGATGAGTTGCTCAAATTTGTTGCAGCTAGAAAACAATCCTTGGATATGTGTCAACGCTCTCTCCGGATCCTCAAGCACGGGAGGTGAGACCGTGCATGCACACCGGAGGCATTTCAGCGTGACCGTGGTCATGTGGCTTGGGCACAGATGTCAGCAGCAGCTCAGCCGGAGTATGGACGCCTTCCTTTGCTCAGCTGAAGAGTTCTGGATGCTTGGCTGTCTCGTACAGGTCAGTGGTACAAGGCCCTTGCATGTTTGGAGCACTTCGCTTCTGGGTTTTGGGCAGAAATATTGCTGACTCCGAAGCATGTGCGGCATCGTCTGACACACCTCACTGACCAGAAACAGGTGCAGGTGAAGCTCCCACACAGGCATGGTGGCATGGGACTGCGGTACTTCAGAGAGGACGTTGCGAAAGCTGCCCGCCTCTCATCCGCAACCCTCCCCCATGCAGCGCTCGCGAGCGGCGCCGACAAGGCCCTGCCATTCAGAGGCACAACCGAGATTGAGTCACACGAGTCCCTGAACCACCTCTGCGAGGCATGGCCCTCCGTATGAGGCCTCGCTGAAAGCCTAGATGACCCTGTGGAGTGGACAGGGCGTGAACAAGACGACAAGGCTTTATGGACGGCAGCCCTGCAATGGACGCCCTCCCATGCAGATGCGCCCGCCCGAGCAGCTGTCCTCCTTGCAGCACTCAAGGCAGAGGCGAAAGGGTCAACATCGCAGGTGCGGTCCGTGGCTCTCGCATACCTTGCCCGCCTGCGCTGGGGCTGGGGAAGCTGCGCCGGCATGACTCTCAGCACGACCGGGCCGCACGGAGCTCACGGCTGTGGAGTTCTGCATCAGTGCACAACTGCGCCTTGGCGAGGATATCTTCGCAGGCCAGGATGGAGACCCTGCGTGTTTGTGCGGCCGATCAATGACAGCTGGCGGCACCCACTCTCATCTGCGGTGCGCTGTGGCACACGGTAGTGGCCCACCACAACACGATGGCGGAAGCCTGGCACCTGAATTCTGGACGCGGCAGTATCGGGGCCACGTGCAAGCAGTGTGTGAAGCAGATCCCGCAGCGGCCCTGTGCAGCTGGCCGCCCGCCCTCTGCCCACCTCCTCCCATGGCGACCACCTGCACGGGCGCACAGACCCCCCCGCCTCCAACGGGCCCTGTCCCGCCCCGCCTTGGCTGTGCCTTCTACCCTTCTTGGCACCCAAGCTCCCTTTGCAACGCCCCCAGCCACGCCGCCGCGCCAGCCGCCGCCAACACTGCAGCCTCTACGCCCGCCACACCCGCCGCGACCGCCGCATCAGCCGCACCTGCCACTGCCACACCCGCCGCTGCCACAGCGTACACCTGCGGAGTCAGCACGGGGGCCCGCACCCCGGGGCTTGCTGCGAACGGGGTGGGGAAGGGGGTGGGGTCACGTTGGGAGTGCAGCGGATATCGCGACTTGTAAACGGAGCCCTGATTGTGTGCGGAGGTAGCAGCGGCATCGACATCGCGGAAGTGGCGATGCCCACGCCGGGGGGTGCCGCGTCTCCGCCTCGCCTCGGCCTTTCCAAAGCCATGCATGCCGAGCGACGCTTGGGGTTTGCATGCAGGTTTCTGGGGCATGCAGGGCTCTTGAGGCATGCAGCGCTCTAAGGCACTGTCCAGTTGGGCTGCTTCGCAGTTCTGTTCGCTGCCTTCAGTGCACTCTGGGAACGATGGCAGTTCAGTGTATGCGTGTTTGCTTGCAGGGCGATATGTGGTCCGGTCGAGGTGACTGTTTGGTCGTGTAGGTTTCCTTGCTTGTGCTGCCGTGTGGGTTTCCACTTGGTGATTTTCTTTGTTCTCCATGTAACACAATGTTTCAACACGTCGAATGATGGATTGAAATCTGTGTGGCCTCAAGTGAGCAGCTCCAATTCCTGGGCACTTCCCAAGCACAGCGAAGCACACCGGACCCTAAAGAGCTCAAAATTCATTGTGCTTGCGTCCAGCATTGGGTCATTAGTCGTAAGGCTATGCTCCACAAGAAAATCCCTGCAGACGGGACATTCTTCTGAGCTATATTCCAGCGTGGTCATTGACCAGGCTTAACTTGCAGCTGCCACAAGATACCACGTGCGGCCATGGGGTTCATTACTAGACTGTCTGCCCATGGACAGGGTGTTGTGGCGATGGCTTCCTCAGCGTTCCGGCATGTACTAGTATGTGCTGACTTCAGTCAGATTCGCAAAATGCACAATCCTGCAGCACTTTTCGAAGCATCTGCATGCCCGGCGATAATGTCACCTTCCCGTCCCGTTTTTTTATTCAACTCTATTGTGCCAGCATCCTTCCTTCGCTTGGCTTCGCCATCGCTGTGTCTTCAAGGGTTCTTGTGAATACCGCCTGACTGCTGGAGGGCACACGGCCCATGCCTAGGCCGCGTCTACTGGCTGACTGGTAGCACGCATGCATGTCCCGGCGCGATTCTGGGGATTCACCGTCGCATGACAGTTGTGCTGCTTGTATGTTCTGTCAACATAGAATCTGATGTATAAATCAATTAGCCCGCCGTGTTTCACGCAGCATGTGCCAAGGTGGGCGTGTACCTTCCCGGCGGTTCCGTTTGCATGCAACATTCCGACACATGCTATGCACTGGACTTAAGGCAGACAACTGTGATTGAAAGTATCAGATTTTTTATTTGAGCGATCGCTGGTCAATACGGTAGTTCAGTGCTCGTTTCGTGACATGATTTAGCTCCAAATGGTCGGACGCAAGCTGATCAACAGCCCAACATGCATCGTAGAGCCGGAATGCGGTGGGCGTGGCACTAGAGCAGGCTGCTCTTGCAATTGTGACGAGGGTACAGTCCGACATCCATTCGCACGTGCCAGCATTCGACTGCCGTGGTTTGGATGAACTCATTGACACCGTTAACAGAAAATCAGAATCAAACGTGCTGTTGCAATAACAGTTATATTAACATTAATCAAGTGCTGCAGGCTGGGCCACGGCTGTTCAACAGAGCTCGTTCTCGAAATCTTGGTGCGTTAGTCGGCCATGCCAACATCTATGCCTGAGCAAACATGCGCATGTGAGAGCAGTGATTTCTATGTGTTAACCCAGGTGTGACTTGGAAGTCCAGCCCGCCCCCCCGGGCAGTGTCACCACCCCTCCAAGTCCAGTTGCTATACCAGGAGAACCACCAGCACCACCGCTATCGACAGGCCCCATAATTCTTGGGTCCCCGAGTTCAACCGCTGATGTGCCTGGAACTTCCATGAGCTTCCCAAAGTCGTACTTGTATGGAGTTGCTGCGGTCCTTGTTTTCCTCATGTGGTGCTGGTGGCGACGGCGCCGACGCCGCCAGACAGGTCAGCACAACCGCAAGCGAAGAAGATCATACCGGCACCCTCAAGGCGATCCGTACGTGTCCGATGGTGACAGCAGCAGTTGCGATATGGAAGAGGATGGGGAATCTGCAAGACGCCACATGCGAAAGCGACCAAAGCATGGCAGCAGCCGGAAGCAGAAGTACGCATACAGGCAAAAGCATGGTGACAAGAGCCTTGGCAACTGTCATTTTGGACAGGTGGACAGTGACGAAGATGGAAATCGGTCTTACTCCAGAAGCAAGCGAAGGCACAGGCGGGCACAGAGCAAGCGACATACGCACAGGTGAATCTATTCTTGCATAGCACACACTCGCTCCTTGGAGACTGCATAGCACACACTCGCTCCTTGGACACAGCATAGCATGGTTGATGAGGGTTGGGCACATGGACAACGTTGGCCCGTATATTGGTGCTGCACTTGCCCATGGAATCACCATTGTAATTGTCAATTTCGCACCATCTAGCCTCAATGCCTGTTCTTGTTTGTCACGCGTCCATGACCATTGGTCTCCACAGAGGTGTTCTCAGCCACACATGTGTCACATTTACATGTTTTCACTAACAACGTGGTATTTTCGGTTTCCACCTGACAACGAAAATTTCCACACAACTTTGCATATTCTGCCCGCTGGGTCAAGATGGATACCCCATGCGCGGGAACCATCACTGGCAGCGTGGCACGCTGTTGTGCTTGCGACTAGGAGATGTGAATGGTGTGCAAATACCTCTATCGGCTCCCTCCAGCCAACAAAACGCGGGAAGAATGCTGGAGTCATTCAGTCATATCTAGAACGTCCTGTACGTTTGTGGATTCTGTGGATGTCAGTCGAGCTCCGCGCAGTGCAGCACCGCTTCATGCATTTGCTCTTGTGCATCCTCAGCGCGATGCCATCGACGTCTTGAATGTGGCACAATGCGCCTGTACACCCCGAGCTCATACCGATTCTGAGGGGGCGGCGTCTCCTTCACAACCTGTGGCTCAGAAGTCGGTGCTCAAACAAGCACGCTGATCAAGCTTACCCGCGTTAGCCGGCTTCGCGACTGATCACGCCCTCTATAGCCCAGTGTTGGGTGTAATGTGCTTTGCTTATTGTCTTGAACTTTTCCTTGATAGAAAGGTCGGTGCACGATCATGCTGACACCCTCTTTTCAGCTGCACTTGCGAGGTCAGCGTCCTCAATTCTTTCCTGGGTACCGAGTCCTGGTTGACTGATGTCCCGTGATAGTTCTTTTTTGTGCAGAAAGTTTGGAGGCAGGCTTAGTCTGCTTTGGAAAATTCGATGGACAAACATTATCTCTTGCAGCTGTTGTTAATGGAAACCGAGTCCTGATCCACAGCCCCAACGCCAACTCCGACGAAACTAATCCATCAAGTTCCCTACGGATAGGGCAAGTGATTGTTGCAATCACCGCAGGTGGGCATGATTGTTTTCAACACACTCGCATTGGCGCTCCTCGAACATTGTGGCCTCGCATAGACAGCCTTGGATACCTATAGGATGTTTAGATCTGAGCCATGGACGAGATGTTTTATTCATTGGTACGTCTCAAGCGGTTCAGGCATATGATGTTCATCACAACGCAGATGTATTCTGCCGCGATGTGCCAGAGGGAGTTGGATGCTTGATGGTAGGGAAGTGTAATAAGGAGATGGCGCCGCTTCTGTATGTTGGCAGCAGTCTGTCCATCATTGGTCTGGATCATGCGGGCAAGGAGCGGATGTGGACAGTTAGCAATGGTGACGTGATGGTCCTGGCATCAGCAGATGCAGACGATGATGGTAATCATGAGCTCCTGGCTGGAACCGCATCTTCAGACATTCTGGTGTTCAAGGAGGTGCTTCTTCTAGCTGCATCAGCATTCTGAAGATGACAGCTGTCGGGCCAGTGAGCTGTTCTCATGAAATCACAAACAAGCAAACGAGCGAGTCCGTTAACCATAGAATGCACCCACAAGATTCCACGCAGCGTACTTGTATGCGCTGCTTATACTTGTCTGTACGTACTACAGCCATTCTCAGCGAGGACTCGGTGTTCGGATAGGAATGCATACCTGATGTCTCGTTGCCGTTCGAAACGAAACGTTACATTTGTTGCTACCTCATGCCCAGTCAGTGTTTCCTGCCGAGAACGATTGTTACCGAATCAACATATTCGGTCTAAATCATCTGCAGCACCCTTGAAAGATGTTATGATACTGCTGGTACTGTGGTCAGTGTGATTTAACGCTGACCTCATGCAATTGCAACATACAGCATCTGCTGCAACAGTCGAGGTGTAAGCTTTTCACCGTTCTTGATCGAACTAAGGTTTAGGCATGGCCAGGTTTGGATTGATTCAGTGGTTGCGGCACTCATATATATATGTATGCATGCATGAAGATTGGCATTCTTGCAGGAGGGACTACTTGCTGAATTGAAAGAGGCAGATCTTATCAAGGCATTGTGCCATGCTGGCCCTGGTCTGTTTGCATACACGCTTTCAAATTGTACAGTTGGTGTTTATAGCTCCTTACAGAGAAGCTGGCGTGTCAAGTCCAAACACACAGTAAATAGTGTCTGTGCGCACAGCCATTCTGAGAATAGCCCAGGGCATCTCATCACCGGGTGGAACAACGGCAAGGTATGCCTGTTACTCGTACAGCAGTAGCTCCATGATCCTGTGTGCCAGGGAGAGGCACATCATCCCAAACAATTCTGGGTATTATGCAGTTTGAGGCACGGATACCCGCAAGTGGCGATGTCATATTCCGTGAACATCTTCCCTCCCCGATTGTGCATGTGTCTTCAGTAGACTTTCGTGACGAGGGCCGCCCACAAGTTGTGGTCTGCACAGCAGATGGGACCGTCAGAGGCTACAGTTCTGTTGACAAGCTCAGCAAGGTGCTGCAAGCGAAGCACGACGAAAGTCATCTTGAGCAGGTGCCGCACACAGCATATACTTGGCGCACTGCACACTCTGAGCTAACTGTTTGTGTTGCATGTATCTGCTGCATGTTCACCTTGTGCTCGAGCCAATGACTGGGGCAACGGCTTGTCGTTATTTATGCTTTCAGATGATCACATTCTGATTGATGCCTGTGGCGCATTGCATCGTTCAGGATCGAGCAGTGGGGGGTTTCATCTGGCGTGTGCACAGACAACGCAGAATGTGCCCTACACTTGATTTCGTTCGTATTCGGCAACAGGCATGCACTGTTGTCAAAGAGCCACGAGGTATAGCCGTGTGTGTGCTCACACACCGTCTGTACGCCGGGCTCCAGTTTACTGGTCTCATCCTGCTGTCCTGGTCCTGATGCAGATGCTGCAGTCTCTTGAGCAGAAGAAACGCGAGACTGCCCAAGAGTTGCAGCTAGTGAACCAGAACCTTCGGGATGAGGCCGCTGGAGCGGCTGGCGTGGCAGTCTCAGACCTGATCCCTGCAGATACCGACGTGTCTGGGGTTCTAGAGGCAAACTATCAAGCACAGTGCTTAGAGCTGCGCTTGAAGACAAACAATGACTGTGTCATCAAGGGGGCCATCGTGTTTGCGGAACACTTGTTTTCGGGAGAGAGCACATTTGTTCACCCAGAACATGCGGACACAAAACTCATGATTCCTCTGAAACCGGTGAAGGATTGTGCCATTGAGATGTTGATAAAGGTATTGGGCAGTTCCCTGGTGTACCTCATTGCCAGCATAGCACACCAGCCAGCCACTGCCCTGTTGACAGACTTCACAACATCAGGCATGCACAACACTTTGATCCGTCCAGCATGCTGGCACTCGTGCTGGTCTGCATGCCATGATGCTTGCTTAAGAGTGTGCTTGGTAAAGTTGATGCGTGGTTGCTGTCTCATGCTTTCAGGATTCACCATGTGTTGCACATGGGGCCACCTTCTCACCTGAGACCTCAAAGAGGACACAGGCTTGAGCAGAGGGGTCTAACGATGCAGGTGTTGGTTGGCAGCGCAACGTCTGATGTGTTCCACGTATTTGAGCTTAAGAGCATGATTGCAGCGTTTGCGATGTTTGTTCCACAGGCGCAGCCTTGCATGACTCAAACTGGCGGCTTTGTCACCTTCCAGATCGCCGAGGCTCCCCGGTGTGTCCAATTGTGGCTGCAAGATCAGATGTCTTGCGCCATGCCACTGGGCCCAGATGGATGTGGAAGTGTAGAGTTCCTTTGCCTGCGGGATAGCCGTCCACTCTCAATTTCTGTTGGTATGACCTCGCCTCCATGGTGCACCAGTACAGATTCACACCTTGCAGAAAGTCAGCAGTGAATAGATTTGAGGCTCACTGCGTTTAGCACTCGCACACTGCCGCCACGGCATCCCCACATGCTGCGCATGCAGTGACAGGCGCATGCTTCTTTTAGCCTGTGCAGTGAGAGTGCCCCGGCTATGGCTGTATGGTGCATCGTCACTCACAGTGTGGCACGTATAGCAGCTTTTTTTCAGGGCTGTGTCTGTTGTGTGTATCAACATTTGAGACATGTCACAGTGGCATGCAGAGGCTAGTGGCACCGGCGCAACGGTGACTATCATGTCTGACAGCGCCCAGATCGCCGGTGATATTCTGCATGCTCTGGCTGCCCACATCGGCATCTCAGAGCTCTCATGCGTCAGTGAGTTCCCGGAGCAGATCGCCCTTGCCCGCACTGTGCTGACGGAAGCTGCGGAGGGGAGCGCACTTGCTAGCCGCATGCAGACAGATGTCGCGGACGTGACGCTGTCTATCAAGTCCCTGGTGTGTTTTGGCAAACACACAAACGGAGCCGTTGTCGTAATCCAGTGCACAAGGGGTCTACATGGATTTCTTGGATTGATGTGGGGATGATGTGTTTGCATGACTTGCGCTCCCCGAAAGAGACAGGCAGGCAGTACTGTCCTGGTATCTGTTTTGAGTGCCTACTTGGCAACCTCATCACAACAAACCATCCCTGTTTCACACCACTTGTCACAACGACTCGGTGCACATTGTATGTCTCAAAAACTTGCACTGTCAAGAGATCTATTGGTACACGCTCACTCTGACTAGTCAAGGTGGCACATGTGCGAAGTTTCTGATGTAGGGCAGGAAATGTATGGCTGTGGGTAAAAGCATCACGACACGATCTTCAAGCTGTGTTGCAGCTGGTCAAGGCTGAGGACGCCCGGCTGCTACGCAACTCCACTGGAATGAAGCGGCACTTCCGTACCTTGTGGGACTTGAATCAGGGCCTCGTGGATGAGCACCGAAAACGTGTAACAAAGCATGCTGAGGTGGCAAGCCAGCTGCGCGCGATCAACACCCTGATTCAGAGTGCTGCACGTTTACGGTTTGGACAGGCCCAGGAGGCCCTGGTTGCACAGTGCAGGCAGGCTGTGCAGGCGCAGGATGCTGAGGCACTCATCCAGGCTATCAGGGAAGGTGGGTGACAGGAAACGCTCGTGTGGGCTCGCTTTATGATGGCGCTGCATCCCTAGGATGTGAATGGCTGGGCACATACCACTGTATGCTTTGGTTTGGGCACGCAGGTGACACTGTTCCAGACGCTCGTGTGCACGATCACCGAGTGGGCGCTTCTTCTCCAATACGTCACCTGCGCAAACACGTACGCATGCATATTTTATCCATTGTGTGCCGTTAGCTTTGTGTAGCTACTTTGGATGGTCCTGCAACTGTTGCAGGGAGGTGAGGGATAACTTGCATAACATTGGCACAGCTGGGCTACTGTCTGTTTCATATCGTGTTGGATGTGTCTCATAGTGTACTGGGGGGGGTGGTGGGTGTTCCAGGACTCGCACTAGTACTTACTCCATCATCAGCTGCTACAACACCTTTGGGCGAGTCATGACGACCAAGCTGGCTGCCTGGGAAATATGATCGACTGGCGATCGATGGCTGCTGTATGGACGGAGACTTGAGTTTGCAACACAACAAACCTATATCAGGGCTGTGCAAGGATCAGTGGCTGGATGAGTCAAGTGCTACATGGAATGGGCTGCCTCCGCGCATCCTAGACTTGCCTTTCTACAGTTGCTGGCTCACGAGTATTGCATGTGTCCCGGTCATGAGGTGCTATGGGTGATGCCCGCTCGGGCATATACAAACCACACACCACCAAATGCTCACGTGTTGCACAACGTTAAATGTGGAAAATGTTCCGTTTGTATCAACACCGTACTGTCACATAATGCACAGCCCCCCCACAATCGTCCAGGAGTATACTCTGTATTGTGTGAGTGTGTTGTACCAACAGGAAGCAGGTAAACTCTAGGTGCTGGTATCACCGGCCTACCTGGCGATGTCCAACATCGCTCGTGGCTTATCACGTTGCAGACTTGCACTCGCACAGACGCGGCGTGGCGGGTGAATGACAACCGGCAGGCTTCTTGCGACCTTGCAGGCTGCATTGCACTGATGCTTACAGGCAAGCTAGGCCAAGAAACCTGTGGATAGGATATCCAGAACAGAGCATCTTTTGCGGACGAAGTTTTGTTGGAATGGAAAG
This sequence comes from Ulva armoricana, assembly GCA_032360965.1. Classification (NCBI taxonomy): domain Eukaryota; kingdom Viridiplantae; phylum Chlorophyta; class Ulvophyceae; order Ulvales; family Ulvaceae; genus Ulva; species Ulva armoricana. Next base: position 3,993,820 of record JAUMHO010000008.1, read on the forward strand.
GAAGAGACAAACAAAAACCCTTGTCACGGTGCGCTATCTCATGCAACAGCCCGTGAACCTGCAGGGATGATGATCGGAATGATTCATTTCCTGTTTTGAACAGCTGCTTTGGCCAACTCAGTCATCGGTACGCTAGAGGGACTGGGATTGGTGTTCATCCATGTGTCCACCTGAGGGAGAGTAAAGCTGAGCCAATAGTTTTCATTCCTGTACAATACACATATGAATCAGCGCAAGCCTGTGTGGCTGTGGCTTGCAAACAATACAGCATGCATGGTGGCCCACCTGATGCTTGAAAAATGTACGTGGACTGGAAACTCTGTGTGAGACTCGGCGGTGAAACAGAACGAGTTTGATCAGCCGGTAAACTGATTGGTTGTACAGCATGTATCAAGCAGGGTCGAGTACACACAGAACGTACCTGCAATGGTGTTGCATGTGGTGTGTACGGATAGTTCTTGCCAGCTTACTGGAGGGAATATATCGGCAGTGGACACTGTAATGGGTGAATTGGTAGCAGAGGCCTGCGACGACGTATCTGTACATAGACACGAAGTCTGATCCAGTAATAACTCGTGCAGTTTCAGGGACAGCAATGATGCATAACCACACTAACCACTCAGTCGATGGAGCATGTCACAAAAACAACTTTCAGCACCAAGCTGAACCAAGCAGGTAAGTGCCACAGCACCGTCAGCGTTCACTCCCTGATGTGATACTGGGTTTCATAATCTACGCTAACACCAGTATTGTGACAATTTCTGCACTATGGAGTATGTGCAGCAACTATCGGCAACCATCGGTAACCATCGGCAAAAGAAAGAGGCAACGCACCCAAGATTAGCGACAGAACCGAGGGTCATCCCAAGCGCACACCCAAAAACGATGGTACTCAGCATCATAACCCCAAGAGCAATAAAAGGATCATCTAAGGATATGTGATAGTATGGAGATCGGTGATGTTCTGTGTGAATTGTCTTTCCAAACCATTCTATGTCTCCATGGAAGAGTTTCTTATGGATCGCCCATTCTTGAACAATCCAAATCGCCACACCCAGGCAGCATGCTGAACAACATTCGAAACGGTTACTTGCGCACAGTTCAACCAGTTGGCTGTGCATTCTTGACTCGACGGGATGGCGTGGACGCAAGACGCCAATGTGCCTGAGCTCAAGATTCAAGAACAACGGGAACCCACCTCCGCAATCCGACATGTATACAGGCCCTTGTCCATACCGTACCACAGATAGACCCAGAATGAAAGACAGCGCCGCGATCGGTGTTGGGTGTAGCCAGAACACAGAATGTAGCTGTGCAAAGGTCTGTGGGACCTCTACTTGTTCCGTGCGGCCGGTCCAGTGCGCCACAGCCACAGCTGCGCTAACTTGGGCGGAGAGTTTCGGTTCAGTTTCGTTCTGGGAGACCAATGAGGCTCCCGGTACCGAAGGTAGCTGTCCCATCTTTGGTCGCAAACTTGATGAAGCTGTGTCCTGCGTTGAGCGCAATGTCGATACAAACGTCTGGCTACGAGGGGTCCTCGTCATTCAAAGGAGCAAAATTTTCGAATATATATAGACAATGATAGGAAAAAAACTGTACACGTTTGCGCACGTTGCATTCGCAGGGCTGTGTACCATCACGTGGTGTGGCTTGCCATATACCCCATACACACGCACAGCAACGATTGATCGCATTCATCACCTGCTGTGCACTTAAAATTACAGACCTTCTTTCTGCAAAATTTCGCGCATGTACAGCGCTGAGATCAGCAGGACGACCAAGCTGAACCATGTGATTTACGGATCCATGCCACAAGCAAGACATGCTGAGATAATCTGGAATGCAACACTCGACGAGGCTAATGGAAACCGTTCAAAAAGTATGTTTGTGGTGATGTAGGCGTTAACAAACTTCATCTACTCGCATCAGGCGTTCCGCACAATCTGTGGAATGTGTACACATCTCTACTGGACATCGCGGTGCACCTATTTACTATCGGTCACAAATTACAAGCGGATTTGGTCCATTCTTACAGGAAATTATTACATTCGGCACCTGCGCAGCCATCACCTGAAAGGGTTCTGGTGGCGGCATGGTTTTGGTTCGTATGACGAACGTTGAGAAACACAAACTGGAGGGCTTACTGAATCACACAAAGTGCCGGAAGGAAATCTTTGACTTGACAGGACAGGGGTACTCGTGGCCGTTAGAAGGAATTCCTAACCTTAGCAACCGGTGGGCTCACTACTTCAGTGCGCAATTTTTTACATGGCTTCAAACATGTAAATGTTTAGCTGTAAACGCTGCTTCATCATTGGTTTTATATGGACAGGACTAAGCTTAATTTCTGCTTATATGGCAGAAACTTTGACTGCCCGTTTGATTATGTGCGCAGAGCTGCCGAGCCCTTCAAAGTACACATTGCTCCCAAACCATTGCCTTTGCGTGCCCATCCAAACCAAAGGTTCATCGCATCGCTTCGCTTCAGACTCCCACAGTGGCAGTGGTAGTCATTCAATCATCTTGTTGCCGACGTCAATCCCTGCAAGCATCCACAAAGTCACTGTGACCAGTTACTGCACACCCTGCTTCCATTATTTAGTCACTCGCGCTCTGCAAGATATTTCTGCTTTCTCTGAGGAAAACCATGATTGCACGCAGGGCGGATGTCAAGATTGCAGGGCCTCACCGTGCCGGGCTTCGGGAGTCTTCTCGGCGCGGGCCGCGTGAACCATCGTGTTGGGCTGGAGATCGTGACGGCGAACGCCTCAACGGGGTATTCTCCCTTATGGAGGTGTCTCGGCGGTCAGGGCTGTTGGGCCTGGGGGAATCACGGCCGGGGGACGCCTCCCGGCGTGGTGGCGAGTCTCGACGCAGAGGAGATTCGCGCTTGGGTGGGGATTCTCTTCGTGGAGGAGGAGACCGTTGTGCCGACGACCGTGGGGGACTGCGCCTTGTAGGCGGCGATCGGTCACGGCGAGGGCTGTAGCTGCGCCGGCCGCCCGGGCTGAAGCTGCGACGTCGGGGTGCACCATGGGTCCGCGCAGGTGGGCGATCAGGGCGCTCGGGGCGCTCGGAGCGCTCGGGGCGCTCGGAGCGCTCGGGGCGCTCGGGGCGCTCGGGGTCTCTCTCTCGGCGGATCATCTCTCTTGGGGTTTTACGATCGTCACGTGACCACTTGACCTGCAAAGAGCAAAGCTAAGGCATGGCAGTGTCTATCCGCATGGGTCCGCGCAGCTGGCATACTTGATTACAGATGCTACATGCATGACAAACCCCAATCACAGAGTCAGCTACTTCAGCTTTGACATGGCCATTGAAATTTGCGAAACACACCTCAAGGGTTCTCCCACCAAACGTCTTGTTGTCCAATTCGATCTGCGCATCCTCCGCATCTCGCATATCCTGAAACTCCACAAAGCCGAAGCCTTGAAAGCGCCTGCAGACACGAAAAACGCCGGGAGATAAGCAAACGCTTACATGAGATAGACAAAACCTATACCTCCTGTCTTTCGACGTACGACGGACACGGCGAAAAGGGGGAAAGCACAGACGATGCGAAATGGTAACAAACGTGAGAGAGAGACGAATTTAAAAGATCAGGCCCGCACTACAACCGATGGCAGGTTGTCAAAGATCCCTCTCACCTGATAAGGCGATGCACGGCTTGAGCAGATCCCTCGGCTACTTGCAAAACACTCGGACAAACAACTTAAAACCTTGGCCATCAGCATGCTTTCACAGCTGCTTTCCAAGGTGTTCATTTAAGCGCGACCTTGAACAAACGTCTGGCAACAAAGCGGTTGTGCAGTTTGACCCACTCGGAGTGTGACCAACTGGGAAAAATCTCGAGGCTCTGATCCGGCTTGATCGATCCCACACAACAGCTCACGACTCTACTTGAACCTTCCGCAACGCGGCTTGACGTCACGCCACAGAATCCGCAAACTGGAGATTCCGAAGAGCCACAACTGGGATAAACAAGCTTGGGAAATGCAGGATGATTGCCACAGCACATCAGTCGAGCGTGCGCATGTGGCGCCATCTTCAGCCCGTACGTCACTTCGCTGGTCCATACCTTGTGTAATGATTTAACGGCAAGTAAACATCCTTCAGATCTCCATAAGTCCTGAATAGATCTTCGACCTCGCTTTTCCTGCATGATACTGATGCTCAGACCGAAAAACGGTGTACCGGCGCAACACCAGACTACTTCGACAGCAACAAGTTCATAACACGTACCTCGTATCCAGTGGCAGATTTCGGATAATCAAGGATGGACGTCTTGACCTGTCCCTGAACGACATTGTGGACGGCGCTGACAAACAGTCGAGCTTACGAGATGGTGCAACACGAAGGGTTGAATAATAAGCCCCGGCGGTAAGGGAATGTCAGATGTGCAGATGATTCATTCATTATTACGCGCTGGCATGAATGCAGGCCGGCACGACGTCGAGCGCAGGTACTAATTCGGCTCCAAGAACTACACCCCTCGCCACTACCAGGCGCGTCCTGGAGGGTCTTGTCTAGAAACTTGAGATTTTGGGAAGTAAGAATCTTTATAAGCTCGGTTGGATATAACTGACATGTGTGACGGCGTGCAGTATCTGTTTGATCCAAATATGTGACACCGTGGAGGGCCTGTACTGCTGTCGTGTTCAGGCGTGATCTAACACCTGACATCGTGCACGAACGCTTGGTACTGGCATATGTGCATCTGGCCACATACGTAGTGTAGAATGTGATAAGGTGTTTTCCTGTTTGGATCGGATTCTGCATGACGACATCCGGACACAGTCTGTGCTGGAAACGAATCGTTATCGCTATTGCCCAGTGTTTGGATGTGCTGGAACATGCCTGCTTTCAACTACATGTTATGTAGCAATCAAGTTCAGTTGTGTTGTGCAGAACACTCTGCTTCTTGCCGCAGACATGTCAAACATCAACTCCAGCATTGGCTCTGCCCTGAAGGGTTTGCCTCTCGGAGGGTACATGCAGAACACGGCCACAAGTACGCACAGTTCCCGCGATCTACTCTGCTGTCATTGATGCATCGATGTACTGCTCATGCGCAATCATGTGCTTGAGTTAAGGCTGAACCAAGTCATGTTCATGGGATAGTCTGGCTCACGACAGTACACGATAGCAAAGACCTCCTGTACGGTTTTGCACATCTGTGCACCAACGCACGCAGGATATGATGCCCATGACGTGATGTCGTGCAGCTTCACTAAATCAAGGAATCACTGGAGCCGTCGACCGTGTAAAAGCAATCATTGATGACATCATAAAAAATTTTGACTTCAACAGGCTACTGGATATCGCGAAGCGCAGTTTGGACTGGCATACGTACATTGACCTTACCCCTAGTCCTCGAGCACAGAATGTGAGCGATAAACCGAAAAGCAAACGTGGCAAAGCTAGATGGTTCATTGACACAGGGGTCAATATCCTGTTTGAAATCAACGAGCAGTATGTCTCTACCCTTTTCATTTGCTCAAATTTCAATGTCGTGTGTTCATCTGGAGAACTTTGGGCACGTTAATGTGCTGCGTTTTGCACCTGGTGTAGACAACCCGGACTCACATCCACGGGTGTGCAGGTACCCTACCGAGTTAAAGGTTATTGTTGTCATTTTTTTCATGTTGGCGCCTCTTGGGACAGCGTTAATCTTGCTGGTAATTCAAGGATGGGACACACGTTGGTGAATCTCGACTGGTGATGTCGCCATTTAATCACTGTCTTGACTGAGATGAATCATGCATCCGGTCGGTGATCAGGAGCATGGAAAATATATGTGCATACTGTAAACATACCAGCTGGGTGATTAGAAATACCATGTCGAACGTGCCACACATTGCGGGGACTAGTTTCGAACCGGTGGTGTGTCCCGGGGGGACGCATGCAGAGGATGAGTGATTAGGTGGTCTAATTCGATACCTGTACGCTGTTGCGTGAGCACCTATGACGGTGCCTCTCTTCGTTGTAACATACCAGCTTGCCACAGATTGCGGCACAATTGTCTCAGGCTCGTTCATTTACGTTGACAGTCAGTCAGTAGACGTCCCGTTTCTGTCATAGTGCGGCTCAAAGTTTGACTATTTGTGCCAGTATGCCCAGAGCGCACAACAAAAATGTACGTAATTCCAGACAGACAGTAGACGGAGGAAAGGTCCCATATTCGTAGAAGTTTCAGTGGGCAGATTAGGAACAGTGGTGCGTTGCAGACATAGCGTGTTTAAGGACAGTGCAAGTGCACACACTGCCTCTCGGGACATCCGGTCAGACGTATGTAAGTGTCAGTATGTCCGGAACTACAGCTTGTGCACAAAGTACCTCGTTCTGGACGTTATTAATTGCTTGCGGTGGACTGATTGAGCATGCGGATTTCTTGTTTGGCAAGTCATGACCCCTCAGCGCTTCCCAGTGCACCTGTTCTTATAGTTCTGCAGGGCAAGAACAGAGCTAACGGGTATGTGAAGGACTGATGGCATTCTCCTGCTCCCATGCACCATATATCCCCACCTGTGCAAGTACTCATGCATACAATTACAGAATGCTCAACGTGCTTCGAAACATGTGCGAGCGAATGCTGTTAGCAGCAGCAGCACAACTGTTTAGAGTGCCCCTTAGTGTTGGCCAGTGAAGCTGGCGGAAAGTCACATAGCTGAGATGGATCACGCACCCCGGCGAAAGCTGTGGGGAAACAGTCCACTCGCTGAATACACCATTTCAGCCAGCAACGGCTAGAGTTTCAAGCATCCACAGTAAACATCTTCACTAGGCGAACACCTGCTGAAGTAGCGCAGACCAGAGCAAACGCAATTTCGGCAAACAGACACAAAGATGAAGGCCGTTCCATCCGGGAACAGAATAGAAATTGGCATTCTGAATCCAAGACGTCCGATCTCTAGACAATCATGCAATCTTCTTCTGAGCCATCATCAGATTCCATCTCCGATAAATCAACTACTTGTCGAACGTCGACATTGGTTCCTGCATCAATGACAGTATTCAACACCTGCATGTGATTCATGTTCCTCTGTATTGATCTTATGCGCTTCAACAGGAGCTTTGCCATGTAGCTCTGCTTTGGAAGGCAGTTTTGAATTGGATCCGTTGCTCAATGGCCTACAAAGCACTTCCCAAAAGGACTAGTGCATGCAGCATGAGAAGATGACAAGGCAGCATGAACATGGCTAGGAAGGGCCGGACAGCACCTGAACTGACATTAGCAAGAACGACAGGGGGCACTGCGCGTGCAGCTGCGGCCCCGGTAGGATCCAACCCATCTGTCGCAGCCAACGTGTCCTCCACTACTTGTGGCTTCGGCATGCCTAGACTGGTAACACCACTCTTGCATTGTTTGGTGACAGTTGCATCCTCTTGCAGGCAACTTGCCACGTCAGGCAATGTTGTGACTCTGTTTGACGTGTCCGCGCCTGCGGAAGCACCCACAGCTGGAACTGCTAGTGAACACACTTTCCCAGTACTCAAATTAACACAGGGTCCTTCACGATGAGTTTCCTTGAGGCCAGGCACAGGCACATCAGCACTTCTGTCCATTCCTTGTGTCTTGAGTGATGGTCGTGGAACCAGGGCTCCAGTGCCTGTACAAGAAAGGAACTTGATTGAACCGTTCCTGTCGTGCCAAGATCATCTTGGCATTTGTTTCAATTCGGGCTGCCTGTGAAAGGAGAGATTGTTTGCAGACGATATATCCTGTGAATGTGGAGCGACGATTGGCATGCTGCATTCGAACGATCATATAAAGACACTGCAGTCATATTAAGCAGATTGAGAGATATGCCTTCAGCAGCCATGCCACAATGATTGATGGCATGTGATGGTTGTGCGTCAGCAGAGCAACATCCAGAATGCTGTTTCTTAGCTTCTATTTGGAAACCAGTTTCCTTGAAAATGCTTGCGTGAAGCACTGCCGTACCGCCATATGGATGTTGCATGGGAAGGCTTGCGGCCATGCTTTCCAGTGGACCTGGATCACAAAAGCTTTGAATCTGATGACAAATTCATTCTCTTGGCTGGCAAGCTCAACCACAGCGCTAAGATTTGATTCTTTTAGATTTACGACGGGGCAAGACAGATACGGCAACTTCACAAGTCTTTCCGCATGGCTTTTGACAACTCCCGCCAGAACACATGTGCGTGCTTCAGTATTGCAGCTACCTTACTCCCACTCGAGACGCTGGAATTCTGGGCAATTCTAGGGAGCAGCCATCAACCGGCCTGGAGACTTCTTGGCCAACACAAGCGCAATTCAAGGTATCACACGCACCGATAGAGGGCACCTGTTCGACCTTTGGGTGAGGCGTGTTGCGTTGTTTGTCCTTGTCTCGAGCTGCCTGTTGGCCAGAGGGTGATGGCGCTGCAGCAGACAATTCCAGAGGGTTACCAACCCTTGCTGGCACCCGGGGCTCAGCTCGTGTTGCATCTTCACTGGGCTGTTTCGAGACACACTTCTGATGCATCCCTGCTGCCACTTCATCCGCCTGGCCCGGGACAACCGCAGAGTAACGCACGGGTGTTGCAAAATCCACCTTGCATGGTGGCTGTGGCCCACTCTGATTCGAAGGGTCCTCCATACATTGCAAAGGCGCCAGCGCTTCCGCCGGGACAGCAGCAGGGCCCACTTTCTCCGCCTCTGTCCGGGCGACTTTTTCAAAATACCGTCCAGAGGTATAACCACAATCATTGGCCTGGCATCGGTCTCCAAATCTGGCACTAGCCGCCGGCAATATTCGCTTGTCACCGACATTGGATTGAAGGTGAGTGCCTGTCAAAGCCACATTGTTCGCTACAAACACAGCCACATCACCGGCTCCGGCACTACGTTTGGCACCGTTTTTCGCCGCCCTTGTATCTGCCACCCTGGCCGTGGCCTCATCTCTGGCCTCCCAAGGGGAACCTACCTGGAGTCCAGTCCTGACGGTACCCACACTACTTGCCCCGGCCCGGCCTCGGGCCAGACGCCCATCCCCTGCATCTGCCGTCGGCGCGCAGCAGGCCACTGGCTCCCCTGCCGCCTGACGCGAGCATCTCGCAGGCGTCTTGCCAGGACGAACCGGGTGACTCGAGCCCACTGGCATGCTCGCCCCCGACGGCTTAGCAGCTGAACCAGGCTCAAGCTTGACCCCGGGTGCACCGCCCGACTGAATTCCAGGTCCTGTAGATGCACACTGCGGCACGCCACACGCGGATGTGCCACTGTTGCTGGTCGTGCCATCGCCATGCTCCTTGCAATCCAGTGGCACTGCTGCAGCATCTAGATGTCTTTGACCAGCACCACATTTCTTCACACTATCTTCCGGACCTATGTTGGTTGCGGATGCCGAGTGTCTCTGTTCTGGCCTGTGGCTTTGGATGCCATGACCCACCTTAGCGGTTGCAGCATCAGGTGTAGTATCAGCCCGAGACACGCCAGGATAGCTAGAGAATACCTGATGGTCGTGAGCGCCTGCAGGCACTGCTTTTGATGCATGCGCAGCCTGTGTCGGCCCAACGTGTCCTCCTGTCCATCCCTTCCGAAGCCTACTTTTTGGTACACCTGCTGCCTGCAGTCCTGGACTGCATGCCGCTTTTGCTGCCTTGTTCATGGGTGACTTCACAGAAACGCCTAGGTATGCTGCTTCTGAAGCAGTCTCACCCCGACCAGCGGTTGCACAAGGAGATATATGTGGCACTGGCGCCACTTGAGCAGGAAAGGCGGGCAACGGCATGTTGTATGGTTTTAATTTGCTGCATGGTGCCACTGCTGCCTTCGAACTCGGTTCAGAAACCAGGCGTGCTTGCTCCTGTGGATCGTTTAAGGATGCATGGAGATTATCGAACTGGTTCTGAACGGACATCAATTGTGCCCTCAACTCTGTCGCCAGCGCTTCTGAATCTCTCAATCGCCTCTCCAGAAGAGTCACCTACACCGTTCAGCATGACTCATTGCCGCGTCTCCTCCGTGTCAAAGTCTGGCCTCAGCCAGATAACCAGACATGCACATGTATCAAGGACGCATCGCTTTGCAAGCCATGATGTCACATTGCTACCTTGTTAGCATTGACAGCCAAACGCAATTGGTAGTGATACATACATCCAGCATGCCAGCAACGACTGTTCCTTGCTTGTCCCAGAAATTCTTGCCATAATCGAGGAGCGCTTCCTGGCCAATCATGATGTCACTTGTAGCCCTACCAATCTGCACAGAGAAACCTTGCTGCAGGTCAAATTACAGCAGGTCAAAATTTTGACATTATATGGCATCATGACTCACAAGTGAAATCACATTTACTTTACAACAGTCACATGTACATCATATAATTGGGGTGCAGCGCCACGTCAATGACACCGCAAGCCTTGCTGGAGACCCAGACTGGGGACTGAATACCTGCAATTCAACAACGTTTGACAGATGTGAAAGTATCACAACACCAAATATGGTCCTTAACACGACAGATGCAATTGCATGGACAGCGGACAGAGGAGGTTGCACAATACACACTATAAAAAACTCGACATCGGTGACAGCGTGTTGGCCATCTTTCATAGAGGTTCTGTAGAAGATGGCTGGCTCCATGTTGATGTTGCTGTCCCGCTTGCCAACAGCCTTACACTCAGTGTCAGGCTCCAGCCAAGGGATAGGGCATCCATCCTGATGCATCATGCTCTCCATATGCTCTATCTGATTAGCCATAAAGCGCCCCAAGGCCTCTTCTAGAGTAGAATGGTCATTAGCGTACCCTGGCCAGGTGCCCTTGATGTCAAGGGAAACTCTGCATGATCATCGATTGGTCCGTGCTTGAGCTAGACCTGACGGCTTAACTAAATGGACGACGCCCGCTTCCAGAGGCAAAGTGCTACACGACATCGAATGCTGTGTATCCACGCAGGCCATTCAGTGAAATGGGAGTGCTTGTTACGACCACAAGATTGTAAAAGATAGGAAAGTGCCACATGCAAAAAACTGCAAATGTACATCACATAAGCCGCATTGCAACCCTTTAGACATGTGCACCGACTGAATTATGCGTTATCAATTGCCAGCACACTCCATATGCAATTAACTGTGGAGAAGGGGCTTACGGGCAAGAAATGGTAATGTCTTCTAGCTCCATTGCGCCAGGGATGGTCTCTGACCAGCAGTAAGCTGTGGCAAAATCGGCCTGCATGTCTTCAGCCTGGCCGGAGAAGTGTGGATGTTTCCAGGAACCCATGTAAGTACTGAATGCAGCATTCAAGAGCAGCAGCAGTGACGAACAGACACAGCGGGACATGCCAAGAAATACCACAGCAGCTATATGACCTTACAAACCATGCTGCTCGGATCTGAATCACACCAAGACTGCAACACCGCTTCCCTCGCCGCATGACAAGTACACAAAGCCGTTGGTAAGTATACATACGCCTGGCAACGCTGCAACCAACCGGAAAAACCAACACAGTAAACAATATATTAACCTTAATGTGGTATCAGACATAAACAAACAGATTTCATCTTACACACCTCAACTGATGGCCGGTGGTCCTCATACTCGGTGATGCACTTCTGTGACAGCGTAGCACCTCGGTACAGGAACACAGGCTCACCCAGCCGATGAACTGATTTAGCAACAAGGGACCTTGACGGAGTTTGTTGTTCCTTGCTGCCTTCTATATAGTCAAGCACATGAGCTATTCGTGCTGATGGAGTCGCCCTGTCCGATGTCTTGACACCCCATGTTGTTGCGATGCGATCAGGGTCACGATACAACTTCAGAACTGCAAAATTGTTTGGTGGATGGAGTGGGCCTTGCAAAAGGCCTGGGCGCACTTATCTGGCTCATCCTGTTGGCCACGTGCACCACTGACTCTGTGGCGCCATCCTGGCGTAGGCGCTGTGCCATACCTTACAAGCTATTCATACAATATCGTGCAGCATCAGAATCCTTTCAGTTTGTGGCAGGAACATGAGATCAATGTGATCCGTGGACACAGAAGGAGGCACTGATGCATGCGTGGAACGGTGATTGGTGCGAAGGCTGCATCTGAAAGATGAAACCGTTTATCTATGCACAGCTTTTGTAATAATCTGGGCATTGGGATGAGTTCTAGCTATTCTTCACAATGTGTAATGTCCCGCGCTCTCGCAAAACTCCAGAGGATTGTTGGAAACAGCTCGCCGGCAAAAGCTAATAAGTCCTATGACAGGCTCCTTTGGTTGAGCATCAGTGAGGATCATGTCTAGCGTGTAGCATATTTCTCGTCCAGCTCGGCACTGGTTTCATCCGCTCAACGACACACACCTTCGTTTTCATCTTTTGGAAACAGCCACTGGTCACGCTCTTCCGTTGTTGTGATGATTCTTCCTTGTGAATGTTCTGTGACTGATCGGCGGTCCAACAAGCGGTCACGCAGCCGTGCTGCCTCGACCGTCGCGACCAGCTGTGACCTAGCTTGATCGGTTGCCAGCGCAGCCGAAAGAGTCACGCTACGGTACACAAGCGCAAGCCTAACACCAAAGTGTTGAATATGGTCAGCAGTGTAGCTCAAGCGACGAAGTTCGTCCATCACAGGTCCCGACAGCGGCTGTTGCACAGGCACGCGAACCGTTTAGATCGCGAATCCAATCATTGCACGCAGAAACCGGGACACCGAATGCTACGACCCGAAATTATCCGAGTTTCAGACAGGGTGGCCTGCAGTTTGCAAATCAGGCATTTTTCACGCTGAAATTCAAAATGACTCTCCCTGTGCAGCTTCGTAGTGACTGCACTTGTAGACACGTCCGTGCTTCGCAGGCAGGTTGTGCAGAGCTAGAGCGTTCAGGCACACCAGTGCAACAAAGCCCCAAGTTATGTCTCGCTGCCCAAAATATATGCTCCCATAATATCCAAGTCGCTTTGATACACATCGCCTTCAAATACGTAAAATTATCCCTCATCTGCCAGGCCCTGGGTTTACATAGACATTGGTTTCGGGAGTAATGCGCCTTCTCCGGTATGTCGCAGTCAGTCATGAACTAGAGCCACACTGCTAGTGTGTTAGGGGGGCCTGAATCCCTGATCCCTTAAACGCCGCCGCTATCCCGCGTGCGCGCGCTGCCATCGCTGGCGGCGCCGCCCGGAAGCGGTCAGGGTTTGGAACAGAGCATGCAGAGGCGGATCAGGCCGTCTAGCCTGATCCATAGCAGGAGCGACAAAACTCCCCCCCCAGCCCCTGAAATGCCCGCTGAGGGTCTTTCCTTTCAAAAGAAAATTTTGGTAGGATACGCAGATCAGCGGGGTTGAAGGCAGGGAAGCACGCTGAGCAGATGCACCCGGGCTGCGGCGTGCTGGTACCTTAATACCCTTCGTGCGCCTGGTGGTTACATGCGCGAACACACCTAGCGTGCGGCATGCATGCACGAACGACGTGCCATATCCCCCGGGTTATCGCAGTGCGGGAACTCCACCAAAGTGGTACAGGGACTATGTTCCGGCTGAAGAGTGGTACATGTCCTAAAGGGGCGTACATGCCGCACGCATCCACACAACACTCATCATGAATCGCACTAATCCGCAGAGCACATGTGCCAAACGGTCGACTGGTCAAGTCGGAGTGGTCATGTCGGACGGCCACCTCGCTGATTGTATTCCTAGTGTGATGTGGCAAACCTTAAATGCATCGAGGAACATTGAGCAAAACACGAATACATGTGGTGCCGAGAAGCACCATTGGCCCCATGTAGAGCCAGCAGCCTTAAGCCCTCACTGCATGCCATGAAGTTTCTTCAATGATTCAGCTTTTTGCCATAGGTGCTCTGGGAGGGTCTTGCGTGCTGCATACTTCTTTTCTAAGACTTGACATAGTGACCTCCACTTGTCCTTCATCTTGTTTTGGAAACTTGTTCCTGGGTGTGCGGGAAAAAACTGGCCTTGAATTGTTGACCAGTGTGCTGCACGACAGTAGATGCCACTTTGGGTTATGAGTGGACAGAAGCACGGATATTTCCTATCGCAAAAAAATCACATTACATGCCATGACGGTGCAAGTTTGAAACAAGTGTTCCCTGGCGTCCTGCAGCGTTGTGACAGCCAATTAAAATAGAGTAAAAAGCAGCGCACTGCCATAGGCTTGAATCCCTTTCAGCAACAATGCTACATCCTCAGGTTTCCACATGAAGCGTGTGGCACTTTCTGGCGGAGGCCCCACAGGCGACTTGACCAAGTTTGGCGGAAGCTGTGGTCGGCGCCGCACGGAGCCAGCTCGTTGTGGAGTTATATTTGCTGCCCCCCCCGCAGGTGAAGCTGATCCGCCCTCAGTTCGCTGCCGTTTCTGGGGGCGATTGCCGCTGCCTGGGTTGACCATAGGTGTGCCTGCATGTGTAAGTGTCCAACGGATGCCGAAAGAAATCCTGAGGTACCATCACTTCATCCGCCGAAGTCGAATTGAAAACTGAGTGTACCCAGGGCAATCACACAGCACTGACCTTGCTCAGAGATCATACGTACACGATGCCTGTGTCAGACGTACCTTCTCCAACTTGACGCTGTGCCTGTGCTACAGTCGACGCGCCTTTATTATGAAGGCTGTTTGATTCTCGGAAGTTGGTACTGCTTGGCGCTCCTCCCACGTCAGGTTTACTTCTTACATCTGCCTTGAGTTGTACGTGGTCACCGAGAGAACGGACGCTTGTACCATTATCCCATCCTTGAAGATTCAAGAGAAGAGATGATTCTACAAGCTGCTTTACAGAAACAGTTTCTTCGCGTCTTCCATGTGCAACTTCAACGGCAGGGACCTGCACCTCCTGGGAATGATGCCTGGCCACCCAAAGGCAAGTTGATTGACCCGGTGCAACGGCCAGTTTGACAGAAGTACAAACCAGACAGAAGTGATGTGAGAAATACAGCGTTGGCAACACTATAATGTTGTCAGTACATCGATACAGCTGGGCAAAAGCATCAGGGCAAACATAAAACAATCCAACAGCAGCTCAAGTTCATGCAGCAACTCAAGTTCAATTGCAGGCGCATCTGATTCCCATGCGCACGCATTCCAACACCTGGTAATAAATGTACATCTTACCAACAATTTTTTTAAACAGATCAGAAGCATCGCCAAATCTAAGCGGCCATCGGCCACAGCGCCCCTAAGCATACGAAGGGAACGATAGACAGGGGGAACATGTCCATTGAGGTCATTTCCAGTGTCAGACTTCTCCCCCGACATCCGTGGCCCTGTCGAGGCCGTTACCCCGAGAAGTCGGGGGAGTGGTCTGACACCGACCCTGCGAGCCACATATGCGGCATGATTAAATCCAGGCAGATGCAGACGTCACACATACTGCAACCGGACTGTGCATGTGGGCCATGGGGCAAACTTTGATATGAGATGAGATACACACTGAGGATGCAAACAAGAATGCAGCGACCAGTGGTCCGCAAAGATGTCGAAATGAGACAGGGAGAATGCCATTGAAGGCGATAACAGAGTCAAGGAGCAATGCGATGGTGTATGCGATGGTGTATGCTGTGGCACTCCCAGTGCAACACCATCCGGGAGCATGAGGTGAATGACAGCCAGTACAATAAGGGAGGTGCTGTGGTACAAAGATGAAGTGCGCAGCAACTGCAGGGTAGTAGTCTGTAGCACTGTTTCAGGGTATGCGGGCATGTCCTGGGTGCATTACCTGCTGCTGTCCACTGAACTCTCGCCGCCCAGGCAAATGACTATGAGCCTGCCACTGGAGTGCACGACTAGAAAGCTGCGACAGTTCCTCTGCTGGTGCCTGGACCTCTGAGACGGCACCTTGTCTTGGCTGGCGTCTGGGTGTAGGATCAGCGGGGCCTATCTGATGGTCTTCAGGTTGTTCAACTCGTTTTACAGGTGGCGTTCCCTGAATCACCGGTTCACGCAATTGCTGCACTGGTTGCTGACCTGGTGATCGCGATGTTTGGCGGGATTTTGAGCCGTCCTGGTAGGATTTTTCAAGATGCTCAAGAATCAGCGCCGCCAAGTTGACAGGTTCCCCTTGGTGCAGTAGGCGAAAAGACACCTGGAAAGTGCCGGGGATGTACTGATTCATAATTTCCTCCAGGGTAACTGAGCTATGGATGGGCAGATCAAAATTATGGGCTGCAGTTGACGTGATGTCTGGAAAATCGCAGACGAGGCGCAGCTGGAAGCTGCTCGCAAGAAGAGGGGAGTTGTCAACAACAACTTGCAGGAGGTTATGGGCGACTTGGGGTAGCTGGGAGAAAAGGCCTTGTATCGTCGTCTGCAATGACATCATCTTAGAGACTTGCAAACTTCCAGAGTCATCCAAGTACACTTGCACCTGTATTCGCGCATGTGTATAGATGTAAGCACGCAAACACACAGCACGCACAGCAGAGATCGAGAGAGACAACACTTCGCTTTTCGCAACACAGTTAAGATGCGCACCCAAACGTTCTTTAAGTATTCATCAATTTTTGACAGGCAAGCTTTTTGATTCTGTATTTCATCAGACACCGATTCGAGCAGGCCGTTGTCGCTGACTTGGTTGCGAGCATGCTGCAGCAGCTCATAGCTGCGGCGATACAATTCCTTGTAAGAGTGGTAGAAGACGTGGAATTTGGGGCTACTTCCCGTGGCTAGGGCCTGTGTCGAGGGTTCGTCGAGCTTGTCGTCCTCACTCTCCAGGTGTGGTCTCCCTTCAGTGTCGTCGAGCGGCTCTTGCGTTTCGTAACGGGACATCATGAAGCCCTCAGAATTGTGCTTACGAGTGAATAACTATGGTTTGCGTGATACACATGACAAGAATCACATCTAGCATCACTCAGTGCCATTGTGGGTACCGCGACGACAGAACGGTTGAATCCACAAACTGCATATGGCTGAATTATTGCACCTGCTGGCAAGCGCACGGAAATCGCGCGATGCCATGCGTTGCGTACCGGCGGAGGGCATTGGGCATGGCATGTCTATGCATGCTAACAATGCCGTAGTTCTACTGGGCGCGTGCGTATCATCACAGCAAGCGACAGGGTGTACACGCGCAGCATGTGGCCATGTATGTAACGATTCAGCTGTGTTCTTCCGGTGGTAAGGGGTATTGCGAATGTTGTGACGTTTGTGTCTTGGTCGGGTTTGAACGACTCACATGTCACGGCAACACCGATGTTCTTCCTGACACGTGCGCGCCAGCGTGTTGATTGTGAGTGCAGCACCTGTGGTGAAGGAACTGAGGTCTTTGCCGTGTCGGTCAAGTTTCGTAGGACTACACGATCCCGTCGCATTGTTTGCTGATGGTTGATGCGGGCCGTCATGAACCCACCTCCTGGGCGGATGATCTAAAAACGTATCGGTCACAGAGGGGCTCCTTAGCTTACAGCTACATCGCAAAAGGCAATGATGTGCCAAAAAGGTTTGCGCGCACAACGCTCGTGCCCTTTGCTGACACTTCCCATCCACTGTATAGCTATCAGGAGCGTGTTATCCATGCCAATTCACAGGACGGATCCTTGGAACGCTATAAACGCCATGGTGTGTTCCTTTCAAAATGCTGATCCCCCGGACGCCGACTGGTCTAGGTGCTTGACACTGCTGTTGGGCATAACCGCAGCTGTAGTCTTCCCCGCAGCAACGATGGTCCGCACGGTAGACAGGTTGGATGCACCGTATAAACTAACCGTACGAATATAATATGCAGTGAAAGACTTGAGGTCCCATTATCAGTCCTGTGCAAGTCCGTAAAACTGGACTGTGCTTCTCAGGGTCACACAAGCGCAAACCATCGGTAGTCGCATAACCGGTTGCTAGGCCCTATTTTCCGACTATGAGGTCACAATTAAGATCCTGTGCAGGCTGGGGAGACCTTTCATTGTTGTCTCATGAAATAGATGTGCAGCCAGTGGAAAACAAGACTGCCAGAGCGGCCATGCATTCCAAAATCGACATGTTCAGTGTTTTGCAGCTGCGAAATCCTCATGAAGAGCCTGATGCATGGTTTGGCAACCAGGCTATTGACCCTTCTGCAGGCAAAAAGGCTGCGGTGCCTCCGGTCGACCAGAAGGGACGAAAGGACCTGTTTCAAGTACGCTGGCCATGTGTGAAGAAGAGCATATCCTTGCTTTGTACAACGTAATTGATATCATCAAATGTCTCTCTCATGCAACACGACTAATTCGAAGTGCCCAAGAACATGGAAAGAATACTTGTCCGGCGCAGGGACAGCTTTATCAGTCGATATGACAGACTTTTCCAGGTGCTAACTCAAGGCGACCCAGCACCGCCTTCAAGTGACTGCTGGCTTGGGAATCAGCTCATTGACCCTGCCAAAGGGAAGCAGTGGTGTGCGGGTCCGGAACTCAGGCTGGGACGGCCCAACCTGTTCCCATTGATGCAGCAGGTTAGCACCAAGTGCTGTGCCTCCATGTGTGTATTGTCCCCTGCGGTGTGAAAGGCAGCTTGATGCCTTGCTACGGGATCAAATAGGCGCTTGATGTCGTACATGAGCCATGCTGCTCCTCCAATGACGCGCCGTAGGGGACGAGACAACCTTAGCTACACCATCTGTGCTGCTGCACATCAACCATGGAAACCTGCTTGGTGTGCATGTACTGGGATTGCCTACACGGCACAGGGTGAGTGTATTTGGCAATGCAGAGCATCTTGAAAGAACAGCAGAGTGGGAAACGCAGCGATCAGAGCAAAGCGTATGCTGACAGCTGGATCGGAAACCACTTGATATCGCCAACAACTGGCAAAGCAGAAGTTCAGTCCGACTTGGTTTGTTGTGGACATGTCTTTGGTGGAGTGTTGGCTCCGCATGTGATCGACACCGACTTTGGAAGGGTAGGAAGGAGGCCTGTTGGCAGTGAGATGAGTTCTGGCCATAGCCTACATGACACAGTAGACCGTTTGCATGAAGTCGCACAAGGCGACCCGGCAGGGCAGGACTGGAGGGCACGTGTGAAGAGCCGGCGTCACTTTGATTCCACACCACGAACCCGACCCTTTGCTGCAGATATCATGTACCAGCGGGTACCTCCAACTGAAACATGTGCACGAGGTGCAGTTAAGTGGACTGAAGACGGTCCGACTGAAGGGCGTGCACAAGTTCCAATTCTGCAAGCTGCAGACCCTGACGGAGGTGTGCACAGCAAGGGCTACATTATATTTCATTGTACTATGGGCACAACGTTGGCACAGCTGTGTTTTGCTGCAATGTTTGCTGAGGATTTGTTCTGCCCATGCACGTTGAACAATGGCTAACCTTGGAGCTCACCAGAACCCCACTGGCAACATTCCTGCCCCCTCGGATTGGGGGCTTGCTGTGCACACCAGCATAACCGGAAGAACATCACCAATTCGTAATCATGAGTGCAGGTATCAACGTTTCTCTTTGGAAAAAGGTTGGACCTGGCCCAATACCACCTCGGCCATGCAAAAGGTTTTTTGGCTGCAGAGGTTAAATTGAACGCAACCACGATCACATGACACATGCGTGCCAAGGACAATGTAACCTACCTAACTAAGCAATAATATCCATGTATATGTACCCGTACCCTTGGCAACCAGCACAATGGAAAATCTATTTACAGAGCACCAGTACATCACATCACACGTCGCCACTTGTTGTAAAACTGTGCAACTACATCACTCATTGGCTGCCGCACGGTTTGCCTTGCGCTGTGCACGGCGACCTTTTGTACTCTTTTGCCTGGACGGACCGCTGGAGCATGATGGGCTACTCCCACACGTACCACTTGGTACTTTACTGTTGGGGGGTTTCGGCACAGCAGCTAGCTTCCTACCAGCACGCATGTATCCATTGGAACCAAAAGGCCGATTACCGAATGCATGCCTGTGGCCAGTGCTTCGTCCAACATAGTATTCCTCAACATCGTCTTCATCAAACTCCTGCTCAAAGTAAGAATACAACTCATCCTCGGCCCACTCTTCTTGCAGCAACGAGTACGTGCTCCGAAGGTCTGTATGCTGAGAGGTGCTGGCAGAGGAGCCTTTCAACTGCTCTCGTGCTGCAAGCCAAGCTCGAAACCATGATGACCGTGCCACCATTGCAACGGTCTCCTCCACAGGATACTGAGAACGGGAGCCGTCAAGGTTCTTATTCAGAGAAATCAGCGAGAACGGCGTCTTGCATGTCGGGCACCGGGCAGCTTCTGGACGACTGCTGGCCCAATGTACAATACACGACACTGCACAGAAACACTGTCAGCGCTATACTGAAATCTATCGATGTATTGCTAAACCTTGTGCGACGGAAGCTTGGGTGAACACACCGCAGTAAACGTGCTCACAGCCCACCACTGTGCATCGATCTACATGAGCTGGCACATCAAGACAAATGGCACAGGTCCAGTCCTCTTCGCCATCTGCCCTAGACCTTACCATTTCATCAGTAGTGGATATGTGCACTTCTTCTTTTGCCTGCAGACATGCCTCCACCTGTTGTAACACGAGCGTGCTGGTGCGCGCTCAAACTGCGCGACAACAATCTCAGTATCGACAAGCACATCTACATTAAGTTCGAAGGGAACCCCCAAGACTGACCCTTGCAATTTGCATCTGATCAAGGCGTTCGGCCACGCTGCCGATCACCTCGGACATCAGGTCTCGCACTGAATCCTCCATCGGAAGAAATCCCTCGCTCGTCGCTGACTTTTTGCGCCCGAAGGCAGACAAGAAATGCCTAACTTGCCATCGTGCAAGTTTCCAACGCTTCAGGTAAAGCGATGGTGGCAAATATCAGATTGTCGGGGCACTAGTCCAGACCCGACGGAAGAAGCGGAACACCAGCCTGAAGACGCCTGGCGGTTCAATGGAACCGTACACAACCTTCGTTGATAAATCTTGCGTCCGTGTGCCCGCTCCGTTGGAGCTATCGTCACTTGTTCGCAGGGACGACTCCACGTCCCGTTGGAATATTTCAGGAGGATGGTTGAAACTCTACATTTGTGACATACTACATGATCATAGTCATGCAGCTGCACTTGCATGGCTGATATCATAGCACGTCGTAACCAGCGCATGCCTCGGTTCACAGGTGCTGGGCATCGTCACTACCCCGAAGTCTGGCCACGCGGGGTCACACGCAATGCCACGTACTCAGAGTCTGCACCGAAGCCACCGACCTTCAGATTCCCAGTAGCCACAAAGTATGCCGGCCGATGAAATACGACACCCAAATCCCCGTAGGACCCCAAGTACGTGATATTACCGTTCGCGACCACTTGTTTCACGGTGTATGTGGCAGCCTCAACGGCAACGCATGCCAATTTATACAGCCTCCATTCCGTGCAAACGGCCCAATGATCATCCGTGGTTGCGGTAAGGTTGCTGGTCGTGCCGGTCGTGAATAGCACACTTTGCATTCAGCTTGGCACCTGTGTCGCCTTTATCAACCAAACTCTATAGATCTTCATAACTGCAGCTAGTTGAAATCAAGAGGATGACTGAAGGAGCGTTGCATCCTCCTGAAGGCTCATGCCAGACGTTTCAAGTTCCCAACGAAGGCCACACATTGGGGAACAGTCTAAGATACATGCTCAACAAAAAGTATGGCTCCTGGCATACAGCGGCCGGTGCCTCGTGCTCTCTCGTTATTGCCTGATATTTTGTACCATGGGTTGTGTTGAGTGCATCGTGCTGAGCCTTACATAAACGTTTTACTGCAGCCCAGATGTGGCGCTCGCCGCATGCTCTAGACCACATCCTTCCAACGATTTCATCAACGTTCGAATACAAACAACTGGACAGGTCACGGCTGTTGACGCTTTGGGATCAGCATGTGACGATCTTGCCCGCGTTTGTGATCATATGGAATCAGCATTCTCGGAGGCTTTTGAGCAATTCAAACCTCCAGGAAACAAAGAGGCGGCTCCAGAAGGATCTTGAGATGCAACTTCTGCTTGAATTGATCTGCGAATCGTGTTGTTCTTCAGTGCGAGGGTCCGAAAATCATGACACTGCATGTATGGCAAGCAGCGCATCGCAACCCATGATACGCGGCAGCAGCTTAGTATCATGCCAAGTGCTGGCCAAATGCATACTTGGATTACGTTTCGTTGAAGCCACATCGCGGGGAATACAGGTCTTCCGGCAGACCAGAGCGCTTGGTGACCAAAGCACATGATGCGACTGTTGCAGTCATGTTGATGGTATAAGCTAGATTCACTGCATCACAAGATTTGAGCATGTACTGAGAGATTGGTTTTGTGCCGGTGTTTCCTTTCGATCATGCCATGGTTAATCAATGGCACGGTGTTGTCGCAGACTCAGTGCGATATTCAAATCCAGCAGCATAATGCTGCAGCGCCAACGGGCTGCCGGCTTGACCATCAAGTCTTCTTCGTGTTCTGCTTACTACAATGATGATTCACTCCACTTGTGTAACAAATTCATCGTCTTTTCAATGCCCGCAACATATAAAAAAAGTTGCTGCTATTTGTGTGTGGCACACTCGATGAACCGTGTATTCGAAGCTTAGAATAGAATATGCTCTCCGAATCTGGGTCTGCTATAATCTGCAAGTGATGCAGCTGCACCGGTGCGCTGCAAGCATGATCATGGGTGAGAGGATGTGGCCAATTCTACACAGTCCAGATTCCTGATAGCGCCTTTTGCGAAAATCAACCATGTCATTCATCAGGAGAGCATGATTTTATACTCCCAATTCGCCTCGGGTAGCCAATGTTGACAGCAGTCCAACCGGTCAAACCTCTGGGGAAAGTTTCAGTCAACATCAGATCGTGTAAAACTTCCATAAACCCTGCACTAACAACTTGAAATCGATTGCCCTAGCCTCTGCATACAGCGCCAAACAGGGTTTTGCTACCACAATGAACCACCAGTCACCACATTTGATAAAGCTGCATCATTTTCAAGATAGTACAACGTGCAAAGACGCCCTGATGCTTACAAACTCTCCTACAGGACTATGTGTCACACACGTGTCGGGTATCAAAATCGGCTATTCTATTGCGCCTACTAATTTGAGCGATACTGTAATGGTGGATTTGCCTGCTCTGTCAATCGCGGGTTCGATGACATCCAGCGACATAACCTGTGAAATGGAACGTCTGACAAACTGTTACAGGTATACCCAGTCCAAAGTAAGTACCTAACTATCGCATATAAAGCATCGGTGAACCTTGTACTTACTTATTCATGGGCCCAATTTCACCCTACAACAGCATGACACCTCACGGCATCCTCACTAAGTCAGGATTGAACTGCATTCCATATCAACCCGCCTCTAGTTATTTCCGCATCTTCGTGGCATGTCAACTTCTGCATGATGCACACAAATGCACACCAAAGAATACAGCACACTTGTTCATCTGAAGAACTACCATGTTCGCTGCGCAAGTATCACCAGTCTCCCTGAGCACACTGCAGTCTGCATATGACTTGCACATAGTTGATCAGGTTTGGGACTGGCAGGGTCACAGCTCATCGTCGCCGGCTGTTCACGCCCGCCTGTTCAGAGAAACAGCAGGGACAGCTGCAGCCACCGATTTTCACTCGTTTCCAATCCCAGCTGGATGCAATTCTCCCCAGAAAAACTAGAGTTCAAAACCTCAAAACTTTGTGCAACGTACTAGGTTTGCACAACACTATCAATGCATGCAACCTGCATGTTTCAGGATGTTTCTGATGTACTGCACACGTCGCTTGCTGGATTCAGGCCCTCTTCGATGCTGTGTCACAGTTTCCCATTCATGCAGCGATATGCAGATGACACGCCAGCCCCGCTTGCGAAGGTGTGCATTCCGCAACTGTGTTTTCAAGTTCATCTCAGGTGGGTACATGTTGAGCCAGAAATGAGAGTAGCCATCACACTCTATTGCAACTTTGATACCATCCGGTTGGATAATGGCAATGTCAACCTGAAACACCTTGTCATCGTACTCTAGCTCGGCCTGTGGAGCGATTTGAATGAGACTGTTGAACACTTGCTTTTGAAATTTACTGGGTGTGGGTGTCCTCTGCAACACATCAAGACGAATCAAGACTAATCAAACTGTGTGCATACTACAACTGCATCGGACACAAGACTGCAAGCAGAACCAGAAACGTGTACTACATTTGACATGATTCAGACAGACAGAATGATGCACTTCACATTTCTGTACTTCAATGGTGACATGTAATCAGACATGCACACGGCATTGCAGCTGTCAGCATATGATCATGAGTTGTGTGTGCCTAACCACGGGAGATCACCAGTGAAAACGAAGAACGCACAAGATTTAGATCATTTATAGCCCGCTGCATTCCTGGAGGGAACACGAGAACCCGATCCTGAAACCTCCACAACACCTGTACATCTGTGGCCTTACCTGCTACATACATTGATTTACCTGTGCGCTCGCATGTCAAGAAAGCTGCTATGCGATGGACTGCAGCGGCCTCAAAGTGTGGCACTACGTGGTTCAGCTGCGCAAAGCTGTGCCACGCAAGCAACAGCTCATATGGGCTGAAGTCTGACATGTTGTGATAAATTGTTTCAGCCAAAGGACTGACCAGCATGCGATTGAGGGGCAAGCCTCGCCCAAAGAGACTCAACAGCTTTTTCACCACCTGAACAAACATCGTTAGTTAATTTTAAATCACCTGCAGTGGGCCTGATATTTTCACCGCGCACAGCGCCCGATCAAACAACTCTGTCACATATTGGGGCCATTCGTGCAGAGCAACAAATGAGCTTATCCCAGCCCAACAAAGCACCCGGCGAGCGCTGAACTTCCGTATGCCAAGCTCTTGGTTCGCATGGTCTGGCTGACAGGCCAGAATTCATGTCATACGACATCTGGTCAAGGTGAATAGATTGAAAGCATACCTGTATGCTGTTCTTGTTCACTGCATTTAAAGCTTGCTCAACGATGACCTGACGGGCGTTTTCACCGGGCATGTACTGGCTCGCCAATGCATTGGCAGTCGCAGCGAACAACGGCATTGCTCGAGCTCTCCCTGCGTCTGCATCCTTCACAGCCAGTGCAAAGTAGTGATCGTGGATGGAGTATTGCCTCAGGTTGAACGAGACAAAGAACTTCAGGAAGGAACCAGTAATAAAAGAAGACCTTTCAGCAAGCACTACAGGTGTTGCAATCTGCAACAGCTGGGCACATTCTTCCGTCAGCTCCAGGAGCCATAGTCCATTGCACACGGAAAGCAGATGCTCGGCAGCGCCCGCCACTGCAACGTCCGGTAGACCTTCATGCACATCCAGTCTGCCTTGTGTGTGCATTCGGTTATGTGCTTCTGTGCGCTGCGCTGCACACTCTGCTATCATGCAGCATCTGGCCTCGGGGAGTAGTACTTTGGAAGCCACAGCTGCAGCTTGATTCCTACAGCTAGTGGGCACATCGCTCTCGGTGTGCATGGAGTTAATTTTATCCAAGGAGAACGCTATGCTCCCTGCAGAGAGCACTGTCATCGCTAGCAGTCGTCGGTACGTCACACGATTAATGGCCGCCTGAGCTGCCTGTATGTGATAAGGCAAGATTTTTAAAACATGCAGCAGCCATTCCAGGCATACTCCTGTGTCTGTCAGAGCTTCCTGATCCGTCAGTGACGCATGAAATGTCCATGATCTCTGCAGGCTGGCATTGCGAAGCGACGATGCTATGCTGGAAAAGGCTATACAGTAGGCAACTGTATCATGTACACGGACTGTTGGCTGGTCAGTTGGGTACACATATGAGTCTGCACTTGCGGGTGCCAGCTGCAACTCACTCCATGACATGGAGCCCTCGTTGTTAGCAGTCCGTAGAGTGGTTCCTTGGCCATTCTGCGGCAAGCTAGCCATCCTGCCTCCTGAAATAGCCTCATCCCCGCCTGATGTATCAGATGTCTCTGCAGCATGAAAACATGTCGCACCTGGTACAGCGTCTGACTGATGGATAGCTTGCATGGATGACAGGAGCGGCTGGGTGACACACCCACAGCATCAACTGCAACAGTGCTTGCGCCCCCAACTTGAATCGTTCCTGAAACTGCGGTCTTCATATAGACGCCAGCTGAAACCTGATGACCAGATATGTGTATGTCCGATTTACTGATTGGCAGGCTTCCTGTCAGTGTGCATACAGCAAGTTGGACGAGAGGCACATGGAAAACACTTGAACTGTTCATCATGTGCAACAGTGTGGCCTGCTTGGAAAGATCCAGACGCTCCGGCTGCATGTCAGTAGTCTCCAGTTGCATAGCTTCGGAGTATGATATGTATCAAACAAGTAACATTTGGCAGTACCGGGAAGCATGCCAGTGCAGCAATGCATCCATAATGCGTCAATAGGCAACGGTACTGTACACCTCTGTCGGTGCAACAGCTGAACCAGGTCACACCTGTCTCATCAAGTATTCCAACACACAGATCATCACATCTGGCTTGAGGTATATGTGGTTATCGCTGGCCCTGGTCATGAGCACCATCACGCTTTCCATCCTGGGGAGGCGAGCATTGAAGTTTATGCAGCGTAATACTACGTTCAGAGTTTTTGCCTCCAACCTGTTCTGTTCCAGCATCAAATTCAGGATATTGATGGAGTTGACTACCATGCGATTAGGCATGTCCTTTGCCCTGCACTTGCTGGACGCAGCATGCATTTCCTCCACGTGAAGGTTGACAGTATGAGCAAGCCTCTGTGTCAGTCGAAGATTCAACTCCTGGAGGTCTTCTAACAGCGACGCTACCTGCGCAGCCAATGCTAGATCATAGTGAACCCACCTCAGTGATGGTGGGTCAAACCTGCCACATCCGGTGGATGACCTCCCCTTGTGACGCTCGGGGCTGGAAGGAATAGGAACAGGTGCAGAGTTCAATGCAGAGGCAAATGCAGAGGCAAACGGCAATAGCCATGCAACACAAGGATGGAACTTGTCTGCAGTAATGATTGGCGCACATACATGACATGTCAAACAGAAGCACATGTACACACGCGATGTTCCAGAAACAACAGCATTTCGGAAAGCATGAAGTCATGATCTTGCACCAGCTGCTGCCTGCGATTTGGCTCAAACCTCAGTCTGCGAATCAGGGACGTGCACAAATCTGCTTCCATGGTGCTGCTCCTGTAGCCCAAACGAGACAGCCCAAGGAAGCCAACGATGATGCGCTGCAGCAGGCGTTTCTGCAGCAGGCGTTTCCTGCTTCTGCCTGGGATCGCTGGTTTGAGACGGGCCGCAAGCGCTTCCAAAAGCTGTGACTTGTATCTGTTGGAAAATCTATTCCATATGCAGCGCTCATTTTCACAAATAGTGCGCAAAAAAACAAGAGAAAAAGTCATGCGGAATGTCTGCACAATCTCGGGTGCCATTGCTATGCCTTGCAGTCCAATATGCCCAGGATACGTCTTCAGGACGGCCATGCACAGGTGTTGCAAGATCGTAATATACTGCCCACGAGCCATGTTTGCAGATGCCACACTTTGTGCCCCACGCAGGGCCGCCAGGACATGCCTGGGTGCCAGCTGGCCAGTCCAGTGGTAGGACTGAAGTGCGGACGGGATATGTTCAGTCACAAAGATTTCTGTCGCGCCAGTCGCAGCAAAGCCACAGATTGTGTGCACTATGGAGAATAGTTTTGTTGATTCGACATCTTCTGAATTGCTGCTCATCTGCAAACACGGACACAGTGTTGTTCTGCTGAAGTACTGTGTTACAGCACAAGTTCGTCAAGACAAGCCGAGCTGGTCTGCCTAGCGGCAGCTTGCAATCACGGCATCACCAAACCAGTGCATCTCAAGATTGAGGAGCAGGAGCTAAGCAACTGAGGAAGACTGGTATTGAGTATGAGACGGCTATGATGCACTCCACCCAAGTGTAGCCCATCACAGCATGCGCACAACCTTGTCAACAGCTATCCGAACGCACCAGAAGAACCTGGTAGAGAAGATCCTCTGTCATGATTGCTATTGCAACTTTCTGAGATACAGCCATTGTGGCAGGGTCTTTCATGGCATCCCAAGCAAAGTTGGAAAGAGACTCTCCGGAGGGATGGCCACGCAAGACTTGAACAAAGCTGTAAATGCTGCCAGCATCCTCGAGACTGATGGAGCTCAATCCACGAAAACGGCTTTTTCTGTAGCGTAACATGTGAGTGCATTTCTTGCAAAAGCGTTCTGGGTCACGTTTGATGCAACGCAATACAGCCGTGCTTGCCTGCACAGAACATACTCGGGAGCTCAGAGACGCTCATGCATTCCTGTGATTGCAAAGACATTCCATTACTGCACTACTGGATAGGCCTTGTGAAGCAAAGAGGGGGTTCTCAACACATGGTTATTCTCCAACGCTTGGACAACCCATCTGGCGGCAGGATGCTACTTTCCCGCCATACTGTGGATGAATCAACACATGCTGATCGAATGACACGTCGACTCGGCATGTGTCTGCTTCAATACCGCTTACTCTTGATGTGAACTGCCAACAGAGCCACTCAGGGCCGCCTACCGAGGAAGGCTTCAGCGGTAAACACCACAGTGCCGTTAATAGTCTTATGAGTAAATGTGATGCACATTCAATGTGACATAATCGTCCTGATAATAAAGCAATACAGAGCACGGAAAGAACATAACGCACCGGTTCCCATGACCACATAGATGGGACATCCGTACCAAAATCGGTGTATCGTCCATCACCATCAATATAGCACCTATATCTCACTATCCAGGCATCAAAGTCTGAATTTGCATACACTAATGACAGCAGGTGGTCTTCATATCCCAACTCGATGAAAATCTGCCTGAATGCGATGATGTTTGCATCTGGGTCGTGCGTGGGATCAGCGACGTCCGGAAACAGTCTATGGTGCAAGGCGGCAACTTCCTTCAATTCTGACTTGCGCTTGCCCCAATCGTGGCGTGCAGCATTATCAGCCAGGTCAGATGCCACGCTGGCTTCCACAGGCTGTGGTAAGATTGAACAGGCCGCTTCAGCTGAATGCTCGTCCTGGTGGAATGTGGCAAGGAAGATGTCAGGATTCGCAGATTCGTTGGCGAGGCTGCACTGCCCAACACAGCCTGAGGCAGATGATGCAGCCACAGGCCATTTGTGAACGCTAGTGGACCACTCATTTATGGGCTCTCTTGAATCTTGTTCCTGTATCGATGTGGTGATCAAGCCGCTGCCATGGGTCAAGCGTCTAGCATGTTCTGCTGGTTTTACCGCTGCATCGGAGGCAGAGACGCAGACATAGTCTCCCAGTAGAGACCTGACAACATCTGTTGTAGCAGAGGGAGTCCTGTCTGGGTTACTGTTCAGGGCATGAGGCACACAGGCTCCACTATACTTGCAGCGATATCCAGTACGAAGAGGACCTGGGGTAGTCACAACAGCAGGCTGCGACAGCCGTACAGGGATACTCGGTCCATTGCGTAGTGTTATCCACGATGATTGTCCGGCACGTGAGTTTGGTACCTCCGCAGCACAGAACGTGCCTACTCCGGGTGTTTTTGCACAGCTGCATCCCAACTGCGGGTACTGCAGCAACATATCTTGTAACAGAAAGTTTCTACTCGAGAATTTTCTGAGCTGGTGTCATGGGTCGCATGCAACCATCCTTCTACACGCTCTACCTGATCTTGTGACGTTCACATGAACCATACACAGCCCCAGATTTAAGTACAGCTTCGGTGCTTCCAGGTCAAAGCAAACAAATAAAATATGACGGAGTGGCAGTGAGCTTACTCGCCCGACGCCTGCTCACAAGGCCCTCAAAATCACACCCGGAGATGAGTCGACGTTACTGGTGCCGGGCTTGAGGCGAAGGCATGAGTGGTGATCACGAACATGCAACAACGGAAATGGATGTGACTGAGGTATATCCCCTCTCCTGAAAGCGGCAGTGGGTTATGGATTCATGTCACATGCGCAAGGCCAATCATTAGCGTGCTGCGCTGGAGAATATGTTCACGATCCGCAGCGACAGTATGTGAGCAGTTTCTTGCTAGCCACCAACAGGTGACTAGATGGATTTCTGCTCTTGTTGTCGCAGTTGTCTGCCCAGTTGCTGTTCGAGGTCGGCGAGCACTCTATAAACAAAATAACACCCATCGCCACGAATGTAATGCAGGAATCACGCATCGCAACGGCCCTGCAACTTGCAGACGATGCATGTAGGCATTGCATTCTGTCTTTCTACTCCTGATCCGACTGACCCACGTGCGCAAAAGTTGCTTGCGACGATCATCTCGTGGAATATACGTGTGCCAAAGACGTATGCAGGCGTGACCGGGCTTACGAACATGATATAAACAAAAACCAACGAAATGAGTGGAGAAGCATGGTCTGCAGCCAGCGAATTTGCGGTATCAAGGCTACACTACCAACCGGTTCCGCGGGCCGAGCTGCGATTGGCGGGCATGAGTCTAGCCAGCATCACCAATGTTCCTCAAGCGAGCACGTCAGATGTCACTGCAGTAGGCTTGCTAACCCAGTATCTTGATGGATCCTCTCAAGGTGGTTTCCCTCATCATGGCTTATGCCTCTTACATGCACACACGTGTCCCGCAACACTGGATCCTAGGGATACTAGCGAGCCGTTTCATACTCGAGTTTATGGCACGTGTAGGCCTATCAAGTCCTGCAAAGGCGATTGAAGACCCCAAATTGCATGATTTCTCTGCATATTTGCGGCAGGCCCGCGCGTGGCATGCGGTCATGGACAATGAGCCCGGTCATCACACATCAGAGGCAACCCCATCAACAGACATCGAGCCTTCGCAGGCGACGCTCAGGTCAGTGAAGCGCTCCGTACCCGCAGTATTTTTCAGCGAAGCCTTTGATGTCCAGGACCCCTCCACGTTTCATGCTGCGTGTCCATTGGGTGACCATGGTGAAGGGGACTGCATAGCATTGCTGCAAGGACACCTGGACATGGTACGCTCATTCAGAATGCTAGTCTTCAATTATCCACGCTGCATTCTCACAGATGAAATAGGCGCATTGATGGCCCTGCCTGTGCATGCTCGCTGTCTGCAAGGGGACAGATGGCCTCGTGCATGTGGAAGCGCTACCTCCCCCGCCTTCAAACAACTCTCAGCGTGGCTGTTGTTTCCTGCAACATCTTGTAGTAGTTATTGCAAGCCCATGTAGATTTTGTTGTGTTTGTTTGGTTAATGTATACCTATCACTTGCATGCACAAACTGCGAACCAGCATCATGATGCATTGGCAATCTCTGGCAAGCAATGCCCCAGCTCAAACGCCTCTGACTGTCTCATGTCTCTGGATCGACACTCTTGTGCGAGGGTGCTTCAGGTAGAAAGCGCTCTGGAAGCAGAGGTGGTGCAACGAGCAACAGAGCTCTTGGATGTTTCGGTTGACGTGAGCAAGCTTGGGACAGTATTGACGGACGTGCATCATCGGTTGGACAATGTCAAAGATTTGGTGCATGCTCGCAAGAAGGATTTGGAATGGGAAGGTACGACTGTCAACCTTCTGCGGCGAAGGAAGGGCCATATGACGTCCTTGGAACAGGTGTGTGACCTTGCCTCCCTAGCCAGCTGCATTGCAACAAAGCCAGGCAAGGTATCACGTTCTCAGGACGCTCGAGTCTGTGATGTGTGGCAAAATCTGCATTGTAATCGTGACCTTGAGGTCACGCGCTGTTACTCGACTCAATGGTTGCTATGTGTGCTGCTGCACAACGCGTGCCCTCAAGCAGAACTCTGTGCAGAAGCTGACAGAGGTGATTGCAATACGCCAGGCTGTGACTTCGTTACAAGGCCTTCTGGAAGTATCAGAGTGGCTGAGTGCTGCAGAGGCTCTCGCACACGCCCGTTTGCTGCACAGCGCATGCACTGGCGCGAGGAGGCTGTCATGTCTTGCATCTGTGCCGGTGGAGCTCGACCAGCTCAAGGAGCAGCTGTGTAACAGCGTCATTCAGTCAATCGCAGATGCTGCGGAGTTCAAGGGAATGGATGAGGTCACTCTGTCTTGCTGTCAAGAGCTGCAGGTGTGAAGAGGCGCTGAATGTCGCACATATTCGAAGACAAGCCTTAGAAGGAAAATATTTCCAGAATACCATGCAGGAGGCATCCTCGTTGGAGAACTTCACTTTCCATGGGGATCTGACAGGGCACTTCACTATCGCAGCTCTTGGTGTTGGCCTTCCACCCACAGCAGCCGCAGATGGAACGCTCCCTGCATTATGGGAGCTCCAGCAGGCGTCGCTCTGGCCTCCATTTATGGCAGCCCAGCGGTGTGGCCAGCTGCACAAGAGCCTGGACTCCTTCTCGGAAGCCGCTGTGGCCGCAACGAAGGCTGCTATCACGTCTCATCTGCACGCCTGCGTCCAAGCGCTACTGAAGGGCGACCGTGGAGCAGGCGGGGCAGTGGCGCCTCCAGCGAGTGCGCCCATGGAGGACCTGTTGCAGTGGCTGCGGCCGGCGGCGTTCCTTGCACTCTTGCAGAGCCTTGCGCTCCTCCTCCGTGTGGTGCACTGGTTCTACGAGGGCTGTGGTGTACTCATGGATGCAGCTCTGTCAGCGGTGCAGGTGTGTTTTTGTGAGGTGGCAGTTTCCTCATTGCAACAGACAGATGTGGTGCATGCACACCTTATAACATCCGCAGCTGATCTTGACTGACAGTGTTGGCTTTCAACTGGCGGCGTGTTCGGGCTTCTCGTTTGATCCGCGCCCCTCCTGCAGTCAAGATGATGTTGTATCTGCAGCGTCACAGACATTTCTGCGTGTGTCTTCAGCCAGAGCATGTGCATGATTTGCATTTGCAGTGTTCCCGCCATTCTGTCAGAACTGGTTCAGTGTGGTCCAGGCGACAGCAGAGGAACGGGACGCCAGCAGGCGGGCAAGTCGCCACATCCTGCAGCTGGTGCTGGACACATTCCAGCGGCGGTGGGCAAGGCTACTTGAGGTCATGTACGCCGGCGACCTGGAGGCTTATGCCGGCAGCAGCGGTGGTGAGGCTGCACCCGTCTCTCTCGCAGGCTTCCGTGAAGTCGCAGACATTTCCAGTGAAGTCGTCAAGCTCTGTTCGCACGACGGCCGTACCGCTACAGCGCTTGTCAGCATCCTGCAAGTTCTGGGCAAGCATCTGCTCAAGGTGAGCTACGCTGGCCTTCCCTGTTATGTGATCTGTTGCACTGTGAACCAAAGCGTTGCTGTTCGTGAAACTCGACCTCATCCACCACAGCAGTGTCCCGCCACTGGAATGCTACCCATGCAACGTTTGGTAGCGGCACAGGGGTGGGATACCACAGTTTATACCATGCTTCTGTAGGGGCATGCGAGCGGCCTGCAGCTACAGCTGGAGCTGGTTCTCAAGTCAGAGCAATGGACCCCATGTGCTGTGGACACATCAGTCCAGAAGTTTCTGGATCAGTTATTTGAGGTGCATCAAAGTGGCAGCACAAGCCAACACGGTGTAGCAGGTACACTTGGACATCTAAGTAACGGGGCTAGCCACGACACAGAGGCATCTGCAGCCGAGAAATCCCAGAGCGTTGCAGATGCATCTCATGACCATGATGGAGGGTCAGCGTCACTTGCAACGGCGCTGAACTCTGCGGTGACGACAGAGCAGTCCGCACAGCGGCTACAGGGTTTACAGGAAAGCGGCAACAGGCAGCAGGGCGCCGTTGAGGCTGTGGATACGGCGCTGCGCATCGGCGAAGCTCGATTTGTGATTGTTGGCAGTGCAGGGCTGCTGCTACAGCACATTGACGCCCTGCTCGCGTTCGGCCACACAAGCCTGGCGCTGCGGTATGAGATGGGATCACGTGTAGCATCGCTAATGCGTGCGTTTGACACAAGCTCGCAGGAGCTGCTCCTCGGGGCTGCTGCAATCTCGAGTGCGGGCCTACGCAGTATCACAGCGCGCCACATGAGCATATGTAGCCAATGCCTCCTTCTGCTTGAGGTGGTGCTGCCACGGCTGCGGTATATGGCGCTGGAAGCGCTGCCACCTGCTCAAGTAGCGTCTCTGGCAACGATTTATGAATCGGTGGCAGAGGTGCGCCCCTGGCCGCACTGTGTTCGTCTGCCTGCTGCAGCAGATGTGTGTCTGCACCCTGGTGTAGGTAGAACGACTGCCCCTGTCTGTGAGATTGCCCACTTGTGTGCAATTGCTGTGGCAGTAGACTCCTTTACAGATGAGGTTGCCAGCGGCCCTTATGACTGCCCAGGGCGTTTTGTGCTGCCGTCTTGTCGTCTAAACTCTGCTGCCCAGCCTGCCATGCTTTATCACCGTTGTTCCGTGATGTGTCATGGTGCCTGCATGGGTTACAGCTCTGGATCAGGCGTGATGTCCAGAACTGGTGCTTCAGTGGGCGAAACCTACAGCCCAGTGCTGCAGGGTCTGGTACAGCACCGACAGAAGATCCACAACAAGCTAGTATTCATCATGCGAGAGCGCTTGTCACAGTCTCTCAAGTCCCTGCACACAACGGCCGCTTCATGGGCTGAATATCAAGGGCCAGGCGTTACCACCGCTCAGCAAGGGTCCAGCAGCGCGTCGTCTCCTACAGCTCATCCCAAGAAGCCAAAGGCTGTTGCCAAGATGATTTCGCAGCTTGCAAAGCAGGTCACGGCATTGTATGAGGCCATTGCGCCAATCATGTCTCCTGCGCAACTCATCGATGTTGGTGTCCGCATTCGGCAAATGTACAGTGAAGCTCTGACCAGGTGCTTACCTCGCCGCTCAGGCTGCGCAAACAACGAACAGCACTGATGATGCTGCAAATATCAGAAAATCCCACCAGCTTGCACGTGCAGTTAGCATGATGGAGTTTTTTGTGTGTGCCATTTCGGGTGGTACCAAATGCCACTTGGTGTTTTCCTAGGCCAGCTGCAGAGTGTTCACACCTGAGAGGCATTCAATTTCCTGCGCAGGGCATTGAGGAGTTTGCCCCCAGGTGGCAGGAACTGGCTCTTAGCGGCCGAGCATGATGTCAGCCTGCTGATTCAAGCCCTAGAGCTCATGCCTGCGCCCACACCCGATCACGGGCTTGAGGCCTTTACAGAGTATCTACATCAAGTACGTGAACGTTTGCATGAACAAGTTAATGCTAGTACAGACATGGTCCATGCTGATTCCACAGGACCAGAGAGCGGGTCTCAACATGGCGATGCAGAGGATCCCAATTCGCATCATCCTAGTGCCAGTTTACACATCAGAGGTGAACCCATGGCTTCTGAAGTCAACAATGGGCTAAATGAGCCAGGCGAGACTCGACTGGTGCAACCAGGTGGTTCTGAGGTTGCGCAGGCAGCTACAGCACTTGGAAGCGAAATCAGTTTGAAGAAGATTGTTGCCGCAGCAGGCTCTGTCAGGGAAGAGGATGTGCCAGAATCTGATCAAGCGTGTGAATGTGCAATTCCACAGCTCAGTGCACCTCTAGAAGTTCCACGAGCACATTCGCCACCGGAACACGGTGCGGTCGGTGATCATGGTAGCAAGATCACGGCTGATGCCAGTTCTGAGCATGAGCCGGTTAGGGAAAGGGATAGTCAGGTTCCTCCAAACGGGACTGCAGCCTCTGCAAGCCTGTCTGATACACCTTGAAACTGCCGGCTGAGGCCACAGGTCTGTGCCAGTGGCCCAGCCAATTCTTCCAAATAATATTTTACCAGGGCAGCCCGCAATTCGATTGGGATTAGAGGGAAGCAAAAGTGTACATGATGTGAAGTGCTACAACTCTTCATATTCCCTGTGGTATGTTGAACATATGACTTTACTGAACCTTTGCCTGAGTATGGCTCTCTGAGGACCACTGCCCTGGGACAGTCCAGCTGCAATCTTGCACTGCATCCCAATCAACAGAGGCTGTATCGATCAGCTCTTCCAACGCCTCTCCCATTCATGTGATGGAATGGCTGTCTGTACGTATCTGCTTCAAACATTATTACGTGCTGAAATTCCCGGGCAGGTCCGCAGGACCACGTTGATCCAGTTTGTAAGTTACGCCTTGCTTTGTCAGATCGAACATTCACATCACTTGCTCAGGTTGGGAAAGCAAGACGGCATCGCTGGCCTGGCTTCTTCACGGCCAAATTGATAAGCCTGGTCATTCAGGTGACCATCAAGACCAACACACAGCAGTAGCTCATTTACAGATTGAGGAGAAAGTCGATCAATGAAATCAAAAGTCGCAATTGCATGAGCCACAACAGCACCAACGTGCCACACTTGCAGCGCGCCTGCGTATCGCACATTATGCAAGCAGGCAACCTCGACCATACACGACATCAGTGCATGCACAGCTATCGCAGGGTTTCCACAGTTGATTCAACCACACTGCGGCACATGCCTAACACAGGCGTAGCTCCCGCATTCACCAGTCAAACCGCCGGTCAAACTCCCAACTTCCGGGCAGCAGTTGACCGGCGGCACACAGCACCTGCAGCATGTCCACAACCGAGCCGCAGCCCCTACCCGCGCTGTGCAACATGCGCATCCACACACACAGCATTCAACTCAGCGCTCCAGTAATGTGTTGGTGCGGATCAGCGGCGAGGAGTGAGGCACACTCGCGGCATCCTGCACACCGGCACCAGAGGCGTCCACAGACACCATCTTGATGCAGTAGTCTCCAGAGATCTTCTCCACGCAGACGGCATGGTCGCCCGGCCCAAGCAGCCCGCGCGACGTCGCAGCCTGCACCGCATCCCGCAGCACCTGCTCACCGTCAGGCGAAGGTGCGGCGAGCATGGGCACGAGACCCCGCGTCAGCAGGCACTGCCGTGCAACGTGCCGGCCGACAATCTTCCATCGGAGGTTCTCGTTCACCAGGCGCGGAATGACGAGCGTCAGGATTGGCACTGACGGCCGGTACTTTGCTACGAGCGCTGACGTCAGGCCGGTGTCTGTGAACACGATGATAAGCTTCGCGGACGCCTTCTCTGCTGCGCGCACCGAAGACGACGCCAGTGCCTCCAGCTTCGCCAGGAACGACATTTGGTGATGCCTTGAATCCTCACTGTGCGCAGCCAGGCCTGTACGTTCATGCAGCATGTAGACTGCCCCACAATTTTTGACGATTTGCAAAGTCATCGGTACGATTTCACACGAGGGCACACCGACTAGCCTTCACGTCAGAAGCACACGATGACGGTCAAACAAAAGTGGCATGCGGGGTTTCCGCAGACAGCCTGACGTGTGGCACTAGACAAATCCGGCCACAGCGCAGTTGAGGGGGGCAAGGGGGGGACGCGCACTGGAGTGGGACGCTGCTAGGTTTGCAGACGACGGTGCGGCGCGCGTCATTGCCTGCAACGAAGTTGTGAGGCTTGCGTGGCTCGCGGACGCCGCAAGGCGCGCGGCGGCTGCAGTGCTGCTGCCGTACCGGCCCGCCGACGTGTTGCCCGGCCCGGAAAAGTGGGTGGCCCCGTGGCTGCTGCCCTCGGGTGTCTCTGGCATGTCCGCGTCGGCACCCCCTGGAACCGCGATGCCGCCCTCCTCCGCCTTGACCGCCTCACTCATCAAGTACTCGAAGTGCGACGAGTGGTCAAATTCGGCCTCCGCAGCCTGGCAACATGACACCACAGTTTTCACCGCGTTAGCCGGGTCGATGCCGCGGAGCGTCTCTGCGCCGAGCATGAGGCAGTCTGCGCCGTCGAGCACAGCATTTGCGACGTCCGTCGCCTCCGCGCGCGTCGGCCGGGGCGCCGAGACCATCGTGTCAACGATGCGCGTCACAATGCACGGCTTGCCGACTAGGTTGCAACTCGTCGTCACATTCTTCTGAATCACTGTGACCTTCTCCGGCAGGCAGTCGAGGCCGAGGTTTCCGCGGGAGAGCATGATGCCGTCGGCCTGGTTCAGGATGCCCCGGAAGTTTGCGAGAGACTGTTTCGCGTCGAGCTTCGCGATGATGCGGCATGCCTCAAGGCTAAGCGAGTTGAGGAGCTTTCGCGCCTCAACGACATCGTCTGCGGAGCGTGTATACGACAGTGAGAGGAAGTCAAAGTCAAACTCGGAGCCCAGCGCACGAAGGGAGTCGGTGTCGAGCTGCGAGAAGAGCGGCTGCTGGTTGGCCTTGTTGGAGATGCCCTTGGTTGAGCGTTCCATGTGGTATACAGTGAGCAGGCCATCCAGGTTGCCGTCATTGAGCGCGACGCACTTGATATTGGGCCCGGTCTTGCTCTGCACCTCCAGGTACAGCGACGCTGCATCGGCGCCTGTGACAAGGTAGCGGCCGATGTAGAGCTGGTCGCCCTGTTCTACCATATCTGCATGCATGACTATCGAGTTGAGGGTCTGGTTCAGTTGCAGCGGACGCTTGAAATGTGGAATGTGACGGCAGGAGGGGATGGATGTCCAGTAGGGGCTTTTTGAAAGCAGGCTGTCTGGAGGAGGTGCGGTGGTGCGGGGGAACATGGCTGGGATGTGTGTGACAGTGGTCAGCAGTGTGTGCGTGGGAACAAGGTTCAGGCACGTGCGCATACTCTGCCAGAGGGTCGCGCGCCTGAAAGCTTTTCGTAGTTCACTGGAAACACGGTGTCGGTTTGCTTGGCGTTGGGGTCTGTGGTGAGAGTTATAATGTCGCCCATGTCCACAGCAACCGTTTTCCCATGCTTGGGCCAACCATCCTCACCAATCTCATACTCGCGGCGGATGAAGACCTCGCGGCCCTGAGTGTCCACCATGACCGCACACAGGCGACGCGTGCGCAGCATTGCTTTAGCCAGGTTGCGCAAGGACTGCTGGTGAAATTGGAGTGACCCCCACTGCATGCATGGGCCTCTCGTATTGATCGACACCCTGCGGGTGCTCAACGAACAGCAACAGAGAGGAAAGCAGGCAACAGCGTTGGTGTATGGCGGCTCTGGCAGCGCCATGTGGTACAGGACAGCTGTCGCACCGTCAAATCCACGCGAGCACATGTACCACCGTTTTCGATGATCTCGGCAAGAGTATCTACGTCCTGGCAAGATGGGCCAATCGTAAATATCACTGCAAGCACAGAATATGGCTGTCACGATTTGATCACCGGATCTGAGTTGATGCACGCGCACAGCAGCCCAGAGGACGCCGAACGAACGTGTGCACACCATAGACGCATGCGAAACAGCCGCATGCACGCTACTCCATCCAACAGCAACCACAAATAAACCAGTTGATCTCATATGCCGGTATACCTTCCCACTGCGAATGTCAAGCGGGTCGGCATGTCTGACATGTATGCACTGGAGACGCCATAGAGAGGTCGGCCTGGGAGGCTGACGAAAGCGCTGAGAAGTCAGCAAGGGCACACACAGATGCTGATACGCCATGCAGTCCATAATGTGCCTGATGGCAAACTCAGCCTTTCATTATGCTCAGCAGTTTACTGCGGGAGCGCCACTGTGTGCGGTCTCGACAATTGGACGGCAAGCAGCCAGCTCCTGTACCACAAGCGAATACGTGCGGCGAAACATTACGAGCATATTTTCATGCACACCTTTTGTGGCAGATGGAGTAGACTGAGTGTCTAAAGGTTCCAAGATGCTACAGAGGGCTTTGCCTTTGCCGGCAAGCTGAACTTTGGCCTTCTGGCCTTTAGCGCCTGGCATTTTGAGGAATAAACGCTTGAGCAATTTAACGGTGCGCTGCACTCCTAAAACTTGCGCTATGGTAGCGTGCTTAAGTTCACGATAAGTGTGCAACAGGCAGACAAGCGGGAACGTCCTTCCGACTCAGTAGAAACAATGCTTGTCGTATCGTTAAATTTTATTCTATTATTGAGTTGACATTGTTTTCCCCTGCACATGTCCTGCAGCTGTCTACGAAAACAAAGGAGTGCATGTGCACCTTGCATGTGACTGCAACAACATGGCGTCGTGATTTCTGCAGTGCACGCACGATCACGTCGGTAATGGCACGCTGAGACGGCAACTTCGCGACCAAGTACATGCTACACACCTTGCGTCAGCATAGTATTACTTCCGGGCGTCCACCTGGCAGGGGCACATTCACGCGCGCTGGGGTGGCAACGCTTGCATTCGTTTCGAACGGACCAGTAGACAACCATGAATTCAAAACTCCCGCGATTTTCGCACATGCTTTCATCCGATCTCTCAATAACAATGTGTTGCGTGAAGGAAGACCTGCTGTACCTGGCCGTTCAAGTACAACTGACACGCATTCAAACAATCCCAAGTCTGAACCACATGTTCCAATGTGCGTTACCGTACGCCGCATCCACGAATATCCAAACTTCTGGAATTTGTAAGGGCATAGGAGCTCTTACATGATTCACGCGGCCGGAGTGTTCGATCTCAAACGCCGCTTTGTCATCATGAGTCCAGCCCATGCTTTGCATGGAAGCGGGAGCACAGCCCCGTTTGCTTTCGTTGGAACTTGGCCATGGGAACAGCCCTGGAACCGTCGCGTGGTTACCGGCAGCCTGGGCCTCACCCAACTGACATTGGTGGAGCGGCTTTTGCTGATACCTTGGCCCCGCTTGCACCTGTACTGTCCACGTGTTGAGGTGCGAGGCTTTGTTTCAGTGTGACCTCCAGGACGCTATTGCTGGCATAAGAGGTCCTCTTTCAGTTTTGGCGTTGCTGGTGCTCTGGCAAACATTTGTGCTTGAAAACAGACCAACTGGGCAGGGAGGCTAACCTTCGAGCGCTGCGGGTGCAGTTTTGGGTCGGCCAGGCAAAACCTTTGTAACATTCCTGCCGGTCACAAAATTCGGGATGTCATAAAGTCCCAACACGCAAGCGTAGGATGGGATCATGGCCAGGTTGAGTAATGTTTGTCGTGCATGCCACCGGGGTAGATCCTGCTTGCAGTCAAGTAGGTGGCCAATGTATCGGGGAGCCCCAGCGCTCATGATCTGCGTCTTGTTCTCTTCATCCAGTGATAACAGCCGTAGACACCCAGCTGCGAAAGTCTGTGCCTCTAGCATGCCTGCACACCTTGTCCGATGGGTTACATCGGCAATGCGATGCCAAGTCCTTCATGTATAGAGTAGTGCTATTCATTAGCAGCTTAAAATCCTGCAGGTTTTATACAGTACCGGTAGCGAGTGGTTCACAATTCAGTATCATGTCATCGCTGCCAACACATGATCAGAAATTGGCACTGACCAGGCTCCAATTTTGCCTTCTTCTTTTTCTTGGACTTCCCTTTCCCTTTCTTTTTCCCAGGCGGAGGCGGTACATACTCTGGGTCAGTCCTGTCTTCAATTGGCCCATCTGCAGAAGCACAGAGCTGGACCAACCATGAAATCGCCCCAGCCTGTACTACCAATCCACAGTTCTCCAGCACTCGTTCACGCTCTGCCTCATTCATCATGGCTCGCTCCCACAAAAGTTCGTGTCCATCCTCCTGCATATCATTCTTTCCAGCTCCTGTCAGAGCCCATGACCACAACAGCCCGTGAAGTTGCCCAGGTCACCAGCTTCCAGGTGGAGAGTCACAGGCTCCGATGTTAGACTTTGCCGCAGGATGCACGCTGCGGATGCCGTACCATCCCTGTGCTTTCATCTTGTCGAACTGGACATGTTCGCGCCGTACCGCCTTGGACCAGGCGCTCATTCGGGACCATAAAGTGCCAAAGGTTTCCAGCCGCTGCTGCACGGTGTTCAAGACTGACATAGGGGTTGGAAAGAATTCTGACCATGCCCATGACTCCACCTTGTACTGCAAATGGCACTGAAATCTCCGGTCCAATCGTTTTGAACATGTGGAGCACAGTGCATGCACAGTAGCCAGCAGATAGTGGCGGGCCGTTGCTGCTAGCCACCGAAAGAAGAATCGGCAAACCACCAGATCCCAAGATTGCTCGCTGCACAGCCTCGGCTGCTGCTGCGTCCTGGGGTGAGCAGGGCTCTACCTCTGTACCTGAAGTTGCAACCAGACAGGACAGTGCGTGCATGGCATCAATGCCTGCCCCTCGTGAACCATGGGTGCCAACGAATCTTCGAATGATACAGGCATCTAGGAGAGGCCGTAAATCCCAGTCCTTGACTGCCCTCAGCACTCTTGGTCTAGAATCGGAGGCACACGATAAACCACACAGAAGCTTGCAGGCAGATGCAACTAGGCTGACTGAGGGTGACTTCAAAGCTTTATGTGTGCTGGCCATGACCGACGGCTTGCAACCAAGGATTGTGTCCCTCTCTGTTTCCGCATCTTGACTAAATAATGCCAATAAACCGGCAGCAGGAGTTGCAACAGCATGATCCGCTGATGCCAGATGCTTGGCTGATATCTCCAACACCTCAGCCTTCAGCGCCTCGGCGCGCTTGGCCTTCGTCTTCTTGTCATTTGGGTACAGGAGCTTCCAGAGGAGGAGACCAGCCTATCACGCAACGCTGTGATCATGCTTGTGGTCAGGCAACAGGTTCCATGCTTCAGGCCTAAGAGAGCTGAGAGTGTTCACGCCACACCTGTTCCTTTGTGGCGACGTTTATGGGTGAGGTCTTGTCACCCTTGTCTCCTTTGTCAGATATTCCCCTGAATGCCTCGAGCAACCCCGCCGGATCTTGTGAGAGAGCGAAGAGCCCGTCTGACATCCATGATGGTTTTCCACCCTTCTTGCCTTTGGATTTCTTCTTGGGCATTTTACGCCAGCAAGCGAAATAGATCACACGAACACTGATGCCAGGCCAGACACGCGGCTCATTGCTCTCCGTCGGTGCCACCGACGGTGCTGGGATATGTACCCCGGATGTCCACGCATCTCACATCTCTCATCAGCATTGGCTCAAAACGCGGGATGACTTTTTTAGAACGATTCGTGTAATACAAGCCATGCTGTGCGTCCTCCCTTGTGCAAATTCTCGGCCGGGTGTCTTGTGCAATCGGAGGGCCTTTTAGACACTTGTCGCCACATAGCTCCCCCCCGAACGACCCGCTGCAAGGCTGTCCTCCAGCAAGCTTTGTCCCGCGCAGGTGATCCACAAACTACATTTGTTAACGACTTATCCTGATCCGCATACCTGCACCAGGGAGAGTTACAAACATGCTTGGACACACCCAGTGACATCACTCCGTACCTCAACTACACCGATCGCGATCCACTGAACCTTATGGTGCAGAAGCAGTGGCCCAAAAAGAGCACCAGTTCCCTCATGGCACCTTCAATTACCTACACCCTGCATTGCTCCCCTTTGCGAGCCGGGCCTTGATTCCATCCTTCCTCAACACGCAGTACTTGGCCATTGCTTAAAAGCCATATTTCAGGTGCCTGCTGGGGATAACATGCTATCAAATGCAGATATACCCCATTTACATGGTATGCATGATCAGCTCCGTTTTCACGCCTTTTGTCATAAGAAAAGACAACCAATGGATGCAAGATCTCCGGTCTTGACTCAGTACATGCAGATTCTAATTATCTCGATAGGACAGCGGGTAGTGAACTGTAAACACTGAGCGTAGACAGAGGCATATATGTGTCGCTGACAATAATCGGACTTGTGTATTCAGACTATCCTGAAGCGTTTCATCTCATTAGTTGTGCCTACGAGGGTAGTTGGACAATCATCGTCAGATATTGCTTAACGCATGCTGAGCATGCATAGGCGCTGCTAACTTCACTAGATCGATGTATAGCACACTGTGCTGATGAAGGTTCTTGTACAGTGCAAGACTCACCCCGCACCGTGTCTTGGCATTCTGTTCAGACGATGATCGCACACACAGGCCTGAATGTGCAGCGCTCTGCAATGCGGATTTCACTTCTGAATGGATTGGCACAGTGCAAAAAATCCAGATAGACACACGCTCGCCCCCCCCCCCCCCCGCCCATAAACACCAATCGCTGCGTCTCCATTGAGTGTATCCACAAAAGTCGGCATGTCTGTCACGCTCTTGTTCCGGATGCTATGGAACATTACGATATATAGCCTAGACAACATGGATCACACACTGGTCATGCATAAAAGGACATCTACAAAAGGACGACAGTACTTGCGAGTACAGCTGTGCTGCATTCACTTGAATTCCTGCGCTACACGGTCACTGCAGGTCTTCAACAACGTCATCAACTTTCCGTCTGAAGTTCTGGATTCTTGCTTGCATATTTGGTGGACGCATCACAGCATGAGCCAGCACGACCGCACCCCCTACTGCCGCACCCATGATAAGCGTGTTGATTGCACCAGTGAACATGGCGGTGACACTCCCAACTCCGATCAGGGCATTCGCCAAGGTTTCCCTGTTGTAGCCTGCGACTTTGATCAGCGGTTCCTTTCCAGGTGGTACGCTGCATAGAGATCCACACATGAAACTGCTACTATGGAAACGATCCGCATGAAACCAAGCGATGGGCACAGGCTCAGGTGAAGGCAGCATTGAACTTGCAATGACTACATATACGCAGGTCACTGCAGCGGAGAGCACAAATCAAGCGGATCGTTCATTATGCCTGATGTTTTCAGTACTAATCATCAAAATGACCTTCGAGATGACACAACACAGAGCAAAATCATGCCTCTGTCCATCATGCCCTCCTGGAGAGCTGCGTATCCTGGCAGTCATGTTTGAATCATATTTGGCCAGAAGAAGCATAATTTTGCTGCTCACGGAGCTGGCAACCGAATCAATGTATAAAGCTGCACCAGTTGCGATTAGGGTTAAGCTCAACGCCCCGGCTGGGTTTCTGATGATGCAAACACTTGTCACGCCTGTGAAGACTTGAGCGTAATTTACTCGGTAATAGTATATATTACACTTGAGCCTCGAAACAGCACGATTTGTGTCCTTTGGAGTTGAGAACTTCTTAAAAAATTCTCCCCACGGACGCTTAGCGTGTTGTGCCTGCAGAGCAACGACATCGACCGTGATCACTATGACACCAGCACCAAAATGCTTCAACTGTGGCCAAAACATATTCTTGGTCACAACCTCGTGGCGATCACGATAGTACGCTGCGCAACTAAACTGTGCAAGCATATGAA
Source organism: Ulva armoricana (assembly GCA_032360965.1). NCBI lineage: Eukaryota > Viridiplantae > Chlorophyta > Ulvophyceae > Ulvales > Ulvaceae > Ulva > Ulva armoricana. The sequence continues at coordinate 4,038,653 of JAUMHO010000008.1, forward strand.
TGGCGACATGCCTGCTGTATCGCACGAAACAGTTGCCCAGTATCTACTGTAGACCACTCCATCATGCGATTCAGGTGTTTTGGGACACCGAAAGGCTCTCTGCTGTTCACGGAGGGACTCAGGTCGTGCCTCGTCACAGGCTATATACTGGCGAATCGTGTCGTACAGAATACGACGCACAGGCATTCAATGATACAAATTCACCTTATTTGTCTGCTGGTCTAGTCTGCGCCTCTGATGTACCTGTGCGCGAACACTCCAGGGGCTGCAGCTAGCTGATGTGACAACTTACGGCCCCATAGCCCTGTAGCCACAACGCTTATGAATGGGGGTGCTGCACAGTCTGGCCTGCAAGCCTGACACTGCCTCTTCACGATCAAACCAATTGGAATCGCTGTGAGGCACAAATGGATGGTCATCGTGACGTTCACGGCCTCTGAGTGCCTCGATCCCTTACATTCTGGCTGCAAATCATGTGATACTGACGTTGAAATCTGGCCTGTTGCAGAATCACTGCCCGACTTCCTAATCATGTCCACCACGACACCGCACCAAACCAAGACACTTCATTTCACGGAGAAAGTAAATTTTTTAAGGGCCAAATGGTTGAGTCAGCATGGGGTAACACACACCAAAAGGGGTCAGTCTCCATGCATACGGCCTTTGGTGGGGCTAGTCGGCAACACACCCTCCGCTCGGTCCACAGAGCCGTTCTACACTCCCTACTACTGGTCCTCCCCCCGTGTCACCATCACGCATTCCCCGGGCCCCCCGCATGCTCATTCACGAGCTTCCTCTATGCATATGACTGTAAGTGTCACATTTACATTTACATATGACTTCCATGTCGCCTGCCTGTCACGATGCCATCCTGCCCCCCACTCATATGATTCTTGCGCGGCAGCTCCACAATCCACTCCTTACTGTGCCATCATATTTCCCTCCTTCTCCCAGAGTCTTGCGGGGAACACTGTATCCTGCCTTATCCTCGGCCCTCACGCCTGCGCCGCCTCTGCATACACGACCCTGAAGCGCGACATTGCGGATGATTCCATCATGCATGCATGTGGCTTAGCTGACACATACATGCGGGCTTGCAGCCGGTGTTTCTACACTTACGCTGGCAAGACCTGGTGCACTGTTCTGGCTGTGCTGCTGTGCCGTTTTACAGACGCACACCGTTCTCATACTGACCACCTCACTTTCTGCATAAACAGGTCTACGGGCATGCATGTCTCTTCAGCTGTGTCGCTTGCATATTTGGCTGGTCACTGCTCCCCTTCAGCACTTTGAGAGCAACATGGACCTGGCACAGCTTAAAAGTCAGAAGAGGTAGCAGTCACCAGCCACACAAGCTAGTGACAACTGATGCAAAAAAAGAATGTCTGCACCACTGCTGCAGGCATTGTGCTTTCATGTAAGAACAGACCAGGAATTATGCCAAACAAGGCGATGGTAGAGAATAAGAGGAAAGATGGGAAAACACCAGGAAGTAACGCAAGGAGCTTTGACGTAATAGACTCAAAACAGGCAATGCATGCAGCAACCCAATCACAATTGTGAGCCTGTGCCATGCTGGACAGACGCTCCTGCACCTGCACACGGCTTGTAGGAATTCCTCGAGCAAGTGGCATGCCTCGAGCAAGTGGTGGTCCCTAGAAGCGAACATGGGATCAGGCCCTTCTATGGTGCACCTCAGAGGCAAGCACTTGGAGCTGCAGAGTGCTACAATGTACCAACGGTGCATATTTAGAGGCAGGGGGGGTGCAGATGATGATAAGGCAGCTCATGGAGAGACAATCAGTGGTGTGGGATGTGTAAGAGTGGAGGTAGTGGGAAGCTTAAGGACTGCGCAATAGCCGGGGGGGGGGGGGGGGAGGTTGTTTGCTGCATGACTGCAGTGGTGTTTTGTGTATGTGTACTTACAGTGCCTGCAGCTGCAGCAGTCATTTTGGGGACTGCTGTGGAGCTTATGTGGTTGAGTTCTACCTCGTGCTATTTGATTCCGTGTTTTGGCCGCGGTTTCGGTCGACACCAGGTCATCTGCCAGCATTTCAGCAGCGCGCCGTACCACAAGCGCGGGTTTTGCAGCGAGACCGCAGGAATATGCCGTCTATTGGGCAAGCAATTCCCTATGCCTTAGCAGGCTGGAGGTGCTATCTGTCGCACTCTGTGACAGTCTCTTGGCCTCTATCGGAATCTGCACACAAGCATCGACGCCGATACAAGAACTGCTGTAACACGACCCATCCATAGGCGACAGATTATCTCTATAGATTGCGTTGAAATACTTAGTGCACGGCATCCGTATGGATTCGCGGGCATCCATGCACTGTCCCTGCCCACCAGGGCTGGAATGACCAACACCTCGACTCAAAGAGATCTAAATGTCGCTACCTGAGCGGATTCCATGCAAGTGTGGAGATCTGAAAGGAGACTTGGTTCTGAAGCAGGCCGTGGTGGAGTTCACAGATGATGGTGGGAAAGTGTGTACCCACACTGCATGCCACCCGAGTTCTTTGCCCATTGCAAGCCGCACGACGCCTGCAACGCCATATGAATTGGAAGTATGTGCAGCTGGGCTATGACTGGGTGCGGGCTTCTAAGCCTGGCCGTACATGCAGAAGAGACGAGTCCAACCATCAGAATTTGAAAATCTTGGTGGCAAGGCAGCTGCCAAGAAATGGAAAACTTCTGTCAAAGTGAGGGGACTTGCTGGTTTTGACGGAAAGGAAATTGGGCTGTACCTGCGTGAAGAGCTCGGGGTGCGCATCTGTAGCAAGATGTGTCATGATCTAGTCTCTACTCGGCCTACGCCGCACAAAATGACTCACAGTAATCGCGCCACTATGTAGGTTGACATCAACCGTGGTGTCTTCACAACGTCTGTGTCAACCAAGCCTGGGGCACCAACCAAGCCCGTGGTCGCCAGCTCCAAAACCGCCGTTGCCAAATTGGCACTCGCTGTGAAAGCTGGTGCTCATGTGTCCAAAACAAGCAGACCTGCTGCAGTGACTGCCACGAAACGGCCGCTAGAAGATCGATTGAGGGCCCAATTAAAGAATGTCTTTGTCTGCTATGAGGTCCCAACACCATCAAAATTTTCAGCTGATGCTGGGAAGCCAAGTAAAAAGCTTCAGCTGGCTGGCACATGGCCACAGTTGTGCAAAGCCAGCACCGAAGTTGCCGGGGGTATCTCATGTCAGCCTGTGACCATAGAACAGCAGTCAAATGATGAATGCGGAGACAGTGACCTTAAGACGGCGGGGACTCATACAATCAAGGGTCATTCCGTTGAAATTCTGAATGGTAGGCCTAGCAGTAGTCCTGCCTGTATACTTGACCTTGCCCAGGTGCCCTTTTCTCTACTGTTTCGCCTGTCCAAGCATAGTGGCTCAGATGCTGCTTTTTCAGGGAGTCTCTTGAGCAGTATGTTCCCTCGTGTACCGGGCATTTACTGTTTCTACTGTCTGTTGTCCATGCATGCGCTCTTTATGCCTTGGCCTGGTGCCAACACTGCTGTTTGTACCCAGTTTTCTATGCTACTGAGAAGTGGGTGCGTTGCAGCTTTGCCTGAGATTTCTGCAGGAAAAGTTTCAAAGTTTCCAGCGGACGACCATAACGTTGAACAGGCAGGCACAGGCTGAGCTTAGTGGATATGTGCTCCCGTGTCCAAAGTGGTTCCCGAGGATAGGGACAATGGATTGCTGCTGGAATGCTGTTGCAGCTTTCCATTCTTTTCTCAAGCTGCACGATCTTGACAGCACACCCCTGTCTGTACCATCTGTTGCGACAGAGCATTTGAGACATTCACCCGCGTGTGCTTTACGTGGATTTTTTCTCTGCGGCATTTGAACGACCCAGCTGTAATGAGTCTGCTGGCCCGCTACTTATTACGGAGTCAGAATGCGGATGTAACGAGATGTACATGGTGCTTTGGATCAAACATGCAATGTATGAGGAAAACACGTTTGCGGACTTCAACACATGCACCAGACCAAGACGAAGTGGTAAAGAAACGTGTGTTAACACTATGCAATGTTGTTGTGGAATGCGGTTCAGTCCTGACTGGAAGAGGCCAGCGGAACTTGTCATACTGCTTGTGGTGCAGGTAAGATGTTGAGCCCGTGTTTCATATCCTTCGTGTGTAACTGAGGCCTCCTGATCGCCATAATCATGCCGCGGCTGCAGTCAGTTGCTGCATGCATGCCCATTCCCGAGGCGTCTGCAGATCTGCATTGTATGCGTACTGCCGGGCATCACACAGGTCCGCAGGGCTGTGAACAGCTGCATTTAGGCTTCTCATGCCACGAACCTGTGAGGTTAGCATTTAAATTAAATATTTTTCAAAGACGTCAGTGTGAATGTACAGTGTGAGGGGATGTTCTGCATGGACAAGATTAAGAATTCAAGGTTGTGTACCTTCGGGTGTCGTGTCCAGCATTCTCAAGGCTTATGTCATTACATAGGTACCCCATGCGGTAGATTTTGGCATTAGGACCACTGTATAGTGATGCTAATGGCTCCCTTGAGCATACTACGGCCCAGCACTTATGCTCCTTTGTTCCCACCTCCCTATGGAACCATTCTGTTCCAAGATGTCTGCAAGCTCATGTCACATGAGCAAAGCACAAGGTACATCAGGGGTGTGTATGCAATAGCCTGAGGTACTTACTGTGGACTGGGTGTACCTGTACCTTGTTTAAAAACCATTCCACATTAGACGTCCACCTCAGCACATAGTTATTCTTGTGGAGGTGAGGCACACTCATATGCTACTGACCTTGACTGTCTCTACTCAGCAAGCGAATCTAGCACCGTTGAACGCATCAGGTCCACAGGAGGCTTCTTCCCGGTGAAAAACTGAAACTGCTTGGCAGCCTGGCCAACGAACATCTCTAGTCCTGTCACCACCTTGCACCCACAGTCTTCGGCTTCCTTGAGGAGTCGTGTATACATCGGGGTGTACACCGCATCAAATGTTAGTGGCTTGTACTGCAGTCATAAGGGAGGTTACCACGATCCCAAATGTACGCAGTACACAACGGAAGAAATCCTGCCCACATGGCACCAACACTATCGGTTTCATACCTTCTCAAGAAGCTCCTTCGACAATGGAGTCTTGTCCTTGTTCTCGCCTACCATACCTAGAGGTGTCGTGTTGAGAACGATATCCATTTTTGGAAGTGAGCCAGCCTGCACGTCTTCTAATGACATCCCCACAGCGTCACCGGAGAAGCAACATGCGTCAAGAACTACTTCTGCCAGCTCTTGGGCTTTCTCCAGGCGCCGCCCAGCAACTACAACCCGAGCTCCCATGGTGGCTGCCCCAAATGCCAGTGCACGGGCGGCGCCACCTGTTCCCAACACAACAGCAGTGCTGCCCCTCAGAGGCAAGGTTGGGTCTGTTGGCGCACGGCCTGCACGCTTAGTGTTTATTCTACCTTGGTTATCATCTGGAGAGCGATGGCCAGCAACAACCTGTGCTATGCACTACATTGACCGCGAGTACCACCTGGCTAATAATACAAGTCCATTTGCCGGTGCAGCCTTGTGGCACAAGATTCAAGCCATACACGGTGTCAAACAGCCAGGTGACGGCAGCAGCCAAACGCACCGGCCCACAGCGCGTCTGCAACGGCTGAGATGGCAGCTTCCCAGTCCGTGTTATGACCATTCAGACTGCCATCCGCTTGGCGGACCAATGTATTCACAGCTCCAATCCTGGCGGCCACATCGTCCGTGTTGCTCAACCTGCAGGCAGCTTCCTGCACAAGCAAAGGCATGTTACAGCTGTGCTACTGGTGATGTCCAATTTACGAACAAGCGAGTTGGCATCATGTACTCCTGTCGCGCTTCACGTGCAAGCAAAAGTGAGAGAAATGTGAGCACAGGTATCAGTAGATTATAATAAAACATTGCTTCTGCCATATACGTGGCATCCTGCAGAAGAGAGACGGTAAATGCAAGCATTGCCTGGTATGGACCAGTCTGGTTTATGATTGACAGAGCTAGGCCTGTGCATGCTGGGAATGCGTGCACCACCAAGGTTGCTGCTATCGTGACGCAGACACGATTGTGTTGTGCAGGAGTTATCCCCATTCAAACCGTGAATACACACAGTCGTGGTGTACCTTATGTGGGATTGTGACACAGAAGCCATGCCAATCCTGATCAGTGAATTCTCCGCAGAACTTGTCCATGTCATCCACAAGCAGAGGCACAAACACGGTATCCAGCCCAAAGCTCTGCATAGCAGTATTGTGTAGAACTGGGCTACGGCTGTGTGATACAGGCTTGCCGATGATGCCAAAGACCTTGGAATCTGCCGTCTGGTTGTTGCTCCTGTATAGGTTCTTCAGAGACACCAGCGATGGCTGCCCTGGTGCAGACTCTTGCCCAGCTGCCATGGAGGCAAAGGTGAGGTAGCCGCCGTACTTGGTAGCCAGCAGGCGTGTGATGACACCGCGTTCGCCCATGCTGAGGGCAATCAATGGTCCTGCAGCAGCAGCAACTCAAACCCGCAAACTCCTTGTCAAGGCACACAGTTGAAAGCAAGGCCTGGAGACAACGTTTGATGTGCTGCTTCAAATGGAGGGAGAGCTTTGCTTTGTACCAGGGCAAGATTAGCGGAAACTCGTGCGAGATGGTCAGTGAGCATAACCGGATTGTTAGGTCGTGACATGTGGGCGCACCACTGCGGGCTTTGAGTAAATCTAACATGACCTTGGCATCGCCGATGTCTTGAGCAGTCATGGCAAGCTTGGCTACATGTGCCCCTGCTTGGCGCATCCCCTGTTCCTGTTCTTGCAATTCCTCCAGGCTCGGTGTTGCCTTGAAGTTGTGTTTACTCATAATTAAGGTTGTGCTTGAAGGTAGGGAGTCAATGACGGAGTTGAAAGCTTCACTTGCAGCATACTCGACATCGATTGCGGGAGCTCCAAGATTGGCTGCTTCTCGCAACATGGCCAAGCGAGCCTCCTCATCGCCATCGTACTCTCCCCTGCAATTTGAGCACTTTCGTACACGGGATTCTTCTGTCAACGTGGTAGTTATAAAGGGGTTTTGGGTGAATGTGACGGCTTAACTGTGGGCAACATCGTCACAGCAGGGTGTACAGTTGATGGCCACTGCCTAATACACCTTGCTCAATTGAGGCGCACCCTTCCCACGAGGGCCTATATGTGACTATATATGGTACTTTACATGCATCCATCAGAGCCTTGAGCTGGTCTGTGGAGCTGAGATCTTTGTAGAAGTCCAGGCGGAGTTCTAACACATCGGCACCCGAGCTGTTGCCCTTCGCGATTCCTTGAAGTGCATCTTCTACGGACCCGCCGGTGACGCTAGTACATAGTAGTGCTCTGTCGACATCGGGAAGTCCATGGGCATGTGTTTGCCGTGGTGCGGCTGTCTTCACGCCTACCCGGTCGCCCATCTGCTCCCGAAAACAGATCCTGTGCCGGGGGATCCGAGGATGCGATGCGACGCCGCGAGCTTTCACGCAATACCCGTGGCGTTCCCCAACAGACAACTTCATACAAAATCCCATCTTGAGTGGGCGTGGTGATTGGCACTGGCTCGATGGCCTTCACAGACCCAGACAGCTTGCAAATTGACATGTGGGTCAGCACCGAACTGATCGCAAACACTGCGCATCTCGAAGAACAGATGAAGCCAAGCACTACGTTGTAATTGCAGAAGACGTCACTGACAATGGCTGCGTCTCGCCGCTGGAAGGGGAACATGCATGGGTCCTGGTGCTCCAGTTATGTTTCCCCGTATATCGCGGCACAGCACGGGTGGGTGCTCTGGCACCTCAGCGCCACTGTGCTCGATCGGCTTGTTTGCGCCGTTGAACATACTTCTAGTCTCCGTGGACATAATTTAAAAAGTCGGTGTTTGGCAATGTACTACACTTACCCGGAACTGATCTTACAGTCTGTATGTCATAACGCCAGCATAGACGCCGAGGCGCCACTTAGCTATGCACGGGGGTAGCAAGAGCGCAAGCGGCTGCTCTACCATGATCATGAAGCAATAGCTGCTGCAGTACCACCTAAGCATGGCGCAGTTGTCAAAAAACAAGCGCAGCCGCAGCGACGCCTCCGCTGCCGCGACGCCGGCACCTGAAGAGGATGCCCCCTTCCCGCGGGGAGGGGCATCTCTGTTGACGCCCTTAGAAGAACGTAAACTGAAAGTTCGAGCGAAGGCTGATTTTGAGAGAGAAGCTGGGGCCACGCGCGGGCCTGCGACGAAGAAGAAACGGAAGAGTGGTTCATTCGAAAAGGACGCAGAAGTGCGATGCGATCACTCGATTTGAAGTATGCCAGCCGGCCTATGGTACAATCTTGTCACTGAGATGGGCAAGCGTGTTTTCTGGATGCAGGGTAGCTTGTTCAAGATTCAGTCCGCCAGCGGTGACTTGCCCAAGTTTGTGGATCTGTTGAAGTTTGCGGTACAGATCTGCCTCCAGCTCACACGCAAACATTATGTATAATCAAAGCGCACATCGTCGTGGCTTGCTGATTGACGCCTGTTTCATGGTGCGAGCCGCTTTGCACACTCAATGGTGTGTGCAGAACTTGTCAATCGGTGGCAAGATCTGGGGAGTGCTCCTCGAAGTCACGCCCCGGCGTCTCGTTGTATCCCTGCCGCTCGGCCTTCGGGGAATTGTGGATTCAGCTGATGCTAGTGATGTTCTGGCTGCCTTGGCTGCACAGACACCCAGTGCAGAAGAGTCCGAGCTGCGAGCTGCCATCAAGGGTCTTGCACCCAGCCTTGAGAGCCTGTTTTATCCAGGTCAGTTCGTGCGCTGCGTGGTCAAGGCCCTACATGCCCCAGCCGAGAAGAAGGTGCTTGCATTCTTCCGCATTCCTGACCCGCCCCAAACATGATTGAACCGCATTGGTGATTGCCGTTACGCAGGCAAAACGCTGCAGGATGAGAAGTCGGGCAAGAAGAAAATCCATCTGTCCCTGAAAGTCTCAGAAGTGTCGTCTGGAATCGATAGACTGTCTTTATACGTAGGAGCCGCGCTCCCGGCCGTCATCCGCACTGTCGAGGACCATGGCAGCGTCCTAAGCCTTGGCGTGCAAGGCGTCTCGGCGTTCCTGCCAGCTGCATCCTACACCACGGCTTTCGGACCGGCCGTGACGCCCCTGCCAGGCCAGCTGCTGCAGGTTGTGATCAAGCAGTTGCTGCGTGGCGGCAGCAGCGCCATAGTCAGCTGCGAGCCAGCAGAGGTTGCAGAAGCTGCTCTGACCGCTGAAAATGCTGTCACAATGGGCGCCTTGCTGCCCGGTCACCTTGTCACCGTACGTTTATCCCGTCTATCCCACTCCCACGTCCACAATGCCTGCACTTATTTACTGCCGTTTACCCACCCACACCTCATCGTCTCCCACCTTGATTGTCCCCCCCCCCCCACTCCGATTCCAAGTGCTCCATCAAGCTGCACATGTGTCATGTATGGCAGCCCTCCATCCCGCTGCATCCCAACGGGTTCAGCAAGGGCCTGGTTGCAGGTGCAGTGATTCACCTGTGTCTCTTAGATGCCATGACTACATGCTGGCTCTGCAGGTGACAGTGCGCCATGTCCTCAGTGACGGCCTCATGGTTACCTTTCTCAAGTACTTCCACGGCAGCATCGACCGCTTCCACCTGCCCCAGGACCAGCTTGCCAAGTGGCGCACGTCGATCACCCCAGGCATGCGCCTCCGTGCCCGCATCCTATACATCTCCCCTGCCGACAAGCTGGTACGGCTGTCCCTTCTCAAGAACCTCGTCAGCTACCACCTCCCCTCAGACCTGCCCCCACTGGGCGCCATCTTCGACCCTGTCCACGTCTTCCGTGCGGACCCAGCCGTCGGCGTTCTATGCACACTTCCTGCCGATTACTCCTCGTTGTACGGCTACGTCCACATATCCAACCTCAGGGATGGCGCCGCGGTGGCATCAAAGGTGCATAAGGAGTTCCCGGTGGGCACAGAGCTGCGTGCCAAGGTCATCGGCTTCCGGCCGATGGACGCTCTGGTAACGCTCACTGCCCGAGCCTCGGCTGTGGAGTCCTCCGACGTCACCTGGGAGAGCCTGCAGGCTGGAATGGTGCTCGACGGCCGTGTGCATGCAGTGGAGGAGTTTGGGGTGACTGTTCAGCTGACGCCAGAGATCCGCGGGCTTGTGCCTCTAACGCACCTGAGCGATGCTGGCGTTGCCCGGAAAGTGTCGAGCAAGTTCAAGCCGGGGCAGACGGTCCGTGTCCGGTGCGGTCCTCGAAGCTCCTGTGCTGGCCAGGTTCCGGCTTTTGGCCACCCAATGAGTTCTGTCGTGAGACAGGGGTTATATGCAGGGCGATTGATGTTGAGAATAAACGCAAGCGGGTGCTGCTCTCGGTGAAGAAGGGTGTTCTGACTGCCAAGACCCCGCCGCTGCTGTCTGCCGATGCAGCGGAGCGCGGCTCGCGGACGCATGGCTGGGTCACTGGCGTCACCGCAGCCGGTGTGTTTGTCGGCCTGTACAACAAACTCAAAGGCCTCGTCCCTGCCAAGGATATTGCTCTGCCCGCAGATACCAACCTGCATGAAGCCTATGCTGACGGGCAAGTGGTCAAGTGCACGGTCGTCGGCCGCGATGCGTCCAAGGGCCTACGGCTCAGCTTCTCAGCGGCTGCTCTCGCGTCCCAGCCGCCAGATGGGGCTGTGCCAACAAGCGTGGACTTGGGGGGACTGGTGGAAGGATCGATCGTGGTGAATGCTGTGGTGACCAAGCTGGAGCGCTTTGAGGATGATGAGGACCATGTGAGGGAGTGCACGCTTGCGCTGGATGCACCGTCGGGTGAGCGTGTCACCGCACAGATGGACCGGTTGCACTTCTCAGATCACGCGTACGGCTGTGAGCTGATCTCGGCGTCGCTCCGCATCGGCGCGATCGTCCCTCGCGTGGTTGTCCTGGAGTGCCGCAGGGGCCGTGTGATGGTTTCGCGGAAATCTGCAATGGTGGCCGCAGCAGAGGCAGGCCTGCTGCCGGCACAGCTGGAGGACGCTACACTTGGTCAGCACGTGACTGGGTATGTGTCAAGTATGACAGACAAGTCTTGCTTCGTGCGGTTCCTGGGCAGGTGCACTGGTCGGGCGGCGGTGTCGCAGCTGGGAGATGATCATGTTGCAATGGCACACGATGCGTACAAGGAAGGGCAGACTGTTCAAGCTGTGGTTCTAGATGTGAACAAGGAGAAGAGCCAGATGACGGTGTCTTTGAAGCCTTCGCAGACTGCCCGGTCCGACAGTGCATTGCTCGTCAGCTTGTTCCAGTGCGGCCTTCCCCTGCAGTCTGCATGCTGGAGGAACAGCCTTTTTGGTGTTTCTGAGGCTATCAATGACTTCTGTCGAGCCCTCCTGTTGCATGTGCCCTCAAGACAGACCCCGGAATCTGCATTTGATCGCCTTTTAATCCCACATTGAGGCTTCCCACGCCCCCATGTGTTTCATGCTTGGCGAATAGTACTGTTTGAAGGATTCGCTGACATCACTCGACCCCCATGAGTGTACTCTGATAGTAACCTTCATACATGCCGTGTGCAACATGGTTCAACTGTGTTCAGTGCACACTGGCTCCTGCTCTGTTGGCATGTGTCTGTGTATCATCAGTCCCTATGCTCATGCAGGGATATGAAGCTTGCAGCTACAATGGCGGGTGTGGACATGAGCAACGTGCCTTCCGTCGGGTCAATCATCACAGTGCCTGCAACAGAAATGCGTGGTTATGGCCTTGTTTGCGGCATTCCCAGAGACTCAAACTTGGCGGGCCTGATTGCAAAGCACCAGCTTGTGTCAGCTGACATCAACCCCGGAGATGACGTTGAGGCGGCTGTGCTCGACGTCCAAGAGCTAGATGGCATTGTGGACCTGTCTGCCATTCCAGTGCGTTGCCTTCATCTTTGATTGTGATGTTGCAGGAAAACTGTCCTGATGCTCATTCAAGTAGAGCCCCTGCATTGTCTCTTTTGGTTCAGGCTGATCACCATGTCAGTCAAGCATGTAATTGGTTTGTGCAGGCCACAGTGAAGGCATGCAAACGCAGGCAGGACAGCAAGAGCACTTCAATGGTCAAGGTTGGTGACAAGGTCAGTGCCACGGTTTTACTGGTAAAACCTGATGCAGACTTCTTGGTGGTCAGTGTTGAAGGCAAGGCACTTGTCGGCTTTGTGCCTGCCTGTGACTACAACGTGCAGCGTGGCAACATCAAGCGGACGTTCGAACCTGGGGACACCATCACAGCCACAGTGGTGAGCCTGCCTGGCACTGCTACAGGCAACAGGCTGCTGCTGCACACATCACTGGTCCAGGCCAAGCGTAATCCAAGCAAGGGCTCCGCAGCAAAGTCCAGCACATATCCAGCTGGCACCATCGTGACGGGCACTGTCACCAGTGTGCATGACAGCTATGCAGAAGTCAGTGTGGAAGGACACGTGGGCCGGCTAAATGCAGCTGAAGTCCAGGAACTGGATGCTCACACAACCCCAGTATGTTCCACCAATGTCGGCCGTGGTTGTCTGCAATCTCGCGTGGGGTGTGCAGGTGTATTCTATTGCACTCCGCGAAGACATTGGGTTTGACATGTGGGTTGATGCAGGCGGGAACCAAGCCACTGACACAGCTCAACGCTGGTCAAGAGGTCAGGGCTGTGGTTCTGCCGCACAGCCACCACCTGTCTCTGTCCCTGCGTCCATCCGCCATTACCTCTGCTGAGTCAGCTGCATGTGTCGCAAGCTTTGCAGAGGCTGTAGTGAAGCCCCTCACTGTGGGGCAGGAGGTGGCCGGGGCTGTAGATGAGGCAAAACCAGACCACTTGTATGTATCCTTGCCCAATGAAAGACGGGTGAGAGTGCACTGCTTGCATGCGTCAGAGGATCCAGAGGTCTCGGCGCGTCTGCCTGAGAAGTTCGCTGTCGGGGCAGTGGTACGTGGGCGGCTGCTTGAAGTGGACATGGACCGCAAGCATGTGTCCATGTCACTGCTGCCAAACACGTTCGCCCCACTCAGCAAAGGTGGACCTGCTCCGAAGGTGTGTTTTGGTTGGATTGCGAATGCAGCCAGTCTGCATAGAGCTGATGTGATTATGTGAAATTCGCATCAGGTGGATTGCATGTGATGTCATTGCTGTTGCCATCGCCGGTGGCTGGATTCAACTTGTGGACTGGAGAGTGACCGCGATCTGCTGTCAGTGTGGCTCTTTGGTCAGCTCTGGGACTCCGTTGTCCAACTGTTTATGCCCATGTCGTGACCACGTTTGAACAAACCAATAACAGTTACTGCTATCTGATTCATGGCGTTTGAGTAACATTCATATCAGTGGGCTAGTCGCTGTGCTGTCTGCACTCACTCGTACGATCTTATCTCGACCGCGACCGTGCTGTTGTAGGAGGGGCAACTTGTCATGGGCAAGGTGCAGTCTGCCTCTGGAACGGGTGTCTGGTGTTGGTTAGCCAATGGGGCTGTAGCAACGGCTCCACTCACAGAGCTGCATGACAAGTTTGTGCCCAACGCTCTGGAAGGGCTGCACCCTGACCTGTTTGTGCGCGCCGTTGTCGCGAAACTGCCATCTAAAGGATGCAGACTGAAGATCACACTGCGGCAGAGCCGTGGTTGTGCTCACATTGGTGCGTTGCGAAGTTTTTCATGCATGAACCAAAGGCTGCTGTGACAACGCGATCATTTTTAGGGTTTTCAAGTTCATTTGAGCTTAGATATGTGCTTGAGGCACGCTCTGCAAGGTCGATATTGTGCATGCAAGTAAACCTGATTGTGGGCAGCTTGGCGGTTTTGCTTAGGCATGGTCATGTGCTTGTGTCAACCGGTGGACACTGAATGCACCCCTCTGTTGAAGGCGAGCTTTCATACATGTGTGGCCGTGCTGTGTAAATGCACGGTATGCTGTCACGTCAGTTGATATCATGATGTTGACGATATTGGTCAATTGATATCATGTCTGTAGGGCATCAGGCGGAACCAGAGGGTCCGGACACTACCACGCTGGGAGATGAGATGTCCTGTAGTAAAGGCCAGACTGTGCATGGCTATGTACGATCTGTGCAACCGGCCAAATCGAAAGGAGCTGGACTGTACTTGTCGCTTGCAGACAATGTGGTTGCCCGCATCCAGCTACGCAACCTATCGGATACGTATGTGGAAGACCCAGTGAAGTCATTTCCTGCAGGAAAGCATATGTCTGCACGAGTTCTCAAAGTGCACGACGGGCGAATCGAGCTTACATGCAAAACTGCCAAGCCTGGTGGTAAAACGCAGGACCTGGAAGACTTCAGCCTTGGCCAGGTGTGCATCAACTACAGGTGCTCTATTTAGGCTGTGGGAAGCTGCCAGGTCTCCTCTGGTCACGACCGGATGCCTGCATTTATTGAGACAGCCTAATTTTTTGTGAATGCAGTTCCTGGTTTGCCTTCCTTGCTCAGTTGGCGCAGAAGCCTTGTTCCCATGTGCTTCAGCATGCATCCTCGGTGACACCATCTTGCTGATTCATGCAGGAGCTCAAGGGAACAGTCACACGTGCTGAGCCATTTGGGATTTTTGTGCGGTTAGATGACTCCAATTTGACAGGCCTGGTCCATGTCAGTGAACTGTCTGGTAAGTTTGTGAAGAATGTTCCAGCAGAATATCCGCCTGGGCGGAAAGTTCGAGCGGTTGTATTGAGCATTGACAAAGAGAAAGGACGGCTGGCTCTGGGCATGAAAGCCAAATACTTCACAGACGAGGTCCCAAGCACCGAGCAGCCAGAAGATACAGGCATCGATGCGGCTTGTTCTGATGGTGTACCCAAGTCTGCGGAAGTCGATATTGAGAATGCACTGCTGGCGGCCTATGACGAATCTGATGATGAAGATCGATCAGGCTCTGGCGATGTGTCTATGCAGCAAGCAGGTGGCAGTGACGAAGAAGCTCCCGACTCGCTGGCAGGTGACAGCGAAGAGGACCACGAGTCTGACGATGACGCTATGGCCGTAGTACCTGAGAACAATCTATCTGAACAGGATGAGCTCGAAGATGAAGCATCTCCAGACAAGGCTGGAGTGAAGGCAGATCCGTATGGGTACGATTTTCCAGCGTTCTTCAGCTTGTTCCCTAGCCTAGGTTGTGTCCTGTGCTCGTTGGTCCTGTATCAGAGCACCCTGTGAAGCCACTGATGATGATGCAGATGGGATGCCCTGGTTAAGCCTGATACTGCACCAGTTCAAGAAATTGAAGCAGCGGAGGCAACCACAAAGTCTAAGCGTGCCAAGAAGAAGGCAAGGGATGAGCAGGAGGTAGCAGTCCGCCAAGCAGAGCTGGCCAAGCTGCAGGATGCACCACCGGAGAGCACAGAGGATTTTGAGCGGTTGGTGCTCGGGTCACCAAATTCTAGCTACCTCTGGATCAAGTATATGGCATTTTTGCTCGGTATGGCTGAGGTTGTGAAGGCACGGGAGATCGCGGAGCGGGCACTGAAGACTATTGACCACAGGTGCGTCAGCCTGTATTACAGCTTAGCAACCGTGTCGTAGATAACAGCAGCCGCATGGTGCTCCATAGTATAGTGCTGACACACTGGGTCATGCAGGGAACAAGGAGAGAAGTACAACATGTGGGTGGCATACCTGAATCTTGAGAACTCCTTCGCAGATGACCCCGCGCAATCTGCCGCCGATCTCTTGAAGCGGGCGGTACAGCAGAATGATGCTAAGAAAATGTACCTGGCTGCAATTGACATCTTCCAGCGGTCCCAACGAAAGGAGCTGCTGGGCATGTGTGCCAAGACAGTCCGCAAAAAATTCCGCGAGTCGTGCAAGGTGTGGCTGCGTCTGGTGCAGTTAGCCTTGGGTGAGAGCAGTCACACTGGCTCATTGTTGGAGCAGGCAACACAGGCGCTTCCAAAACGGAAGCATGTCAAATTCCTGTCCCGGGTTGCGTTACTAGAGTTCAAGGAAGGATCTCCCGACCGAGGCCGTGGAGTGTTTGAAAACATTCTGCAGACATACCCTAAGCGCACAGATGTCTGGGGCATGTACATCGATCAAGAGATCAAACTGGGCAAGACTGTGCCGGTTCGCAACCTGTTTGAGCGAGCCATCAATCTTAACCTGAAGGCCAAGCGCATGCGGTATTTCTTCAAGAGGTATCTGACTTTTGAAGAAGCGCATGGCACACCAGACCAGGTGGAATACGTGAAACGGTCAGCCATGGAGTTCATCCAGGGCCAGGCTGGTAATAATCCTTGAAAGATGTGGTAGTCCCATCTCTGTTGCAGTCGCAATGAGCGTAGCTCTTTCGTTCCGTGTAGACATGTCAGCACAGTATGTTCCTTATGGCAGTGTAGCATTCTTTGGATACATTCTCATCCCCAACTTTATGTGTTAAAGAGAAGATTCTTTCCACTGATCAAACCTGAGAACCATGTCAACCAAAGCCTGAAACTGAACATCTGCTACGTGGATTGAATTAATAACTGCCGAATTCGCCAAACAAACCCTTCTGCTGTTCTGCCACTGGTTTCCCTCATTTTACCTGTGTCGTGGCGTGGGTGTGCCAGCAGCTCGAGGCCTGCCAATTTCTGGCACCACCTGCACAATGTCCGCATTGTAGCTGGCACTGGTACAAATTAGTAGCCTCATGAAGGCATGCAAGCCATCGCGGGAGGATTCACGTCACAGAATAACAGCACCAATTCATTCCCAAGGAATATCTCCACCCAGTACAGCAGGGTAGTTGCACATGCACTAGTACTTACCTGAAAGGCTTGCTTGCTGCAGGGATTTCAGGAGCCATTCCACCACTACGGTGCACTGGTGTCACATTGTGTGGCCAGTTGGACCCTGTGTCGGTGGAGTCAAACTGGGTCAGCAGCTCTGGATGCGTAGCGCTGTGCGCAAGCACAGCGTTCATTTCTTCAGAGTATCGAAAGCAGACCGTACAAGGGCCTGAAAGACTCCCTTCAGGGGCAGGGATGGTAACAAATATTTGTTGGACACCATAACCTGTAGAACTGGACCCAGCTTCGACCTGAAATGAAACAAATGCTGTGATATAACACAAGTACTGGAACATGCAGAGACTTCGTTTTGCACTGACACAAGAAAATCTGAGTCACAAGCAGACAATACAATACAACCGCTATTGAGCTCAGCTGGTCATACTTGGACTTCACCGTTGTAGATAGCCTTGATGTTTGAGAACTGGGAGAAAAGCACATGTAGGGGAGTTGGGAAGTCCTCTAGTTTGATTGCTTGCCTGTGTGGAAGCTTGTCTGGATCAACGCTCAGTTGTGACAGTGCCTCACTGGCCTTAGCGTTGACCTCCCGGACCATGCTCGCAAGCTTGGCGGCTGATTCGCCCTTGCTTGTAACTGCCCTCTGCAGTGCGCATTTTATGTCCACCTTTGGTAAGCATCCCTAGCATGGAAGCCACTCCAAAGCTTGTGATGATCAGCAGATAAACGCACTCAACAATTCTCCGTGCCACTCACGGTTCACACAGAACGCACCAAAATACAATCCCGGTCGCGCTGCAATTGCTGCAGAGCAACCCGCAAAGACTTCCTTGACCTCAGCTCTTCAACCATTATGCCAACTATGGACTCTATGTCATCTCCTGTCCCTGCTATCATGGTACTGTCTGAAGGTTCAGCCAGGCTTTGCAAGTCTTCCACTAGTGCACCCGGCTCAGGCATGTCCCCAGATGCCATCAGTGTTGCTATTGCACGTTTTTCCCCCCTGCACGCCCTGAAGCTGTCGAATAGCAAACACAGCATGTTGACATGCGCATGCTAGACAAACACATGTCTCACAATCTTGTCAAGGGCTGCAGTGACAATCTTACAGTACGATGTTCACACAAGGTATAAGAGCCATCAAGTAAGCTCTAGCTTTGAGTGATCACACCGTTTCTCATTGAGCGTGGTACTCTGCTCAGGGAAGTGTGCGAGCGTTGTGGCCAAATCTGCAGCTGGCTTCACTGCACCAGCCAGAGCAGCGTCATGTGCCATCGTGAGGCGTTCAAAGCAAGCCTGTGCTTGTACTACTTGCTCATCTATGGCACCATCACCCTGCTTATCTACAAGTCCGTTCAGCAAAGCCTCTAGCTGTAGAGCTTCCTGCTGAACGTTCATTCCTGTACGCTCCTCTCAATCAGAAGTAAGAAAAGGTCAGTGTGACAAGGGTAGGTGTTCAACAGTGCAGTTTCTGGTACACCGGCAGCACGACTTCTGTCACGGTGGTCACACTTGTTTGCAAATATTGAGTAGCGTTCTTGCTGGCAGGCTGTCGGAATGCATTGGCTACTTGAACAGCTACGCCTCAGTCTTGAATTTGGGAAAGCACCGGGACCTGTCTGTGAACAGCCTCTGCGCAGGCGCTTGCGTGCGGGCCATGCTAAACCTGGCCACTGGTGCGCCACTTGCCGCATGATCACCTGCGATCATGCTCAGCGACCGCCGCTGTTAAACTATAAACCACGTCCATAGTCTAAAAGGAGCCAGTACGTAGGTCCCAAGGACGCGTCCTGTTGTAATACTCTGCACATCGAGCTGTGCCACAAACTGTTGTGATCGGGAAGCAGACTTCGCAGTATGTAAGCAATCACAAAGCAACATGTCGAGATCTTTGCGAATTGCTTCGTGTCTGTATAGCGCCGTTCACGACTGCCGCGTCTTGCTAACAGCCGGCCGGTGGTGCCATGCCGTCTCCGACTCCGGGAAAACCAGCTCCCCACTACTTAGGCAACTAGACGTCGACATGCCTTCTTCGGTGAGGGATCTAACACCCCCACTAGAGCCGCGTGCGCCACAGATGAATAGCTTGCGGACAGGTCTGGTTGGCATCAAGGTAGGCATGGTCAGTGAATGGGACGAGTACGGAGTGCTGACGCCGTTCACGGTACTGTGGTTTGATGAAAATCAGGTGTGTATGACTTTGCTACCACATTATTCGTTCTTAGCTGACGATTTCTGCAGAATATGCAAGTACAGTTGCCGTACAGGTGACGCAAGTGAAAGCTTTCCCAAGAGATTGCACCACTGCACTACAAATCGGCTGCGGCACCAAAAAGGCCAAACGTTTACACCCTGCCAGGCAGGCTTTCTACTTAAAGTACAATCTACCGTTCAAGGCGAAATTGGTCCGCTCCTGCTGCCGCTCTTGTGCTTGCCTCAGGTATGTGGCAAGATGAATGCTGCACACCGCCGTACGCCCATCTTCTTGGATGGTTTCAAATGCCCATCAGCTCGTTATCCTACTTGTTGACCAACGCTACAGGTGGAGTTCCCCGTCTCTCAGGATGCCCTCCTCCCAGTCGGCACGCCCCTGAATGCAGCGCACTTTCTGGCCGGCCAGCATGTTGATGTAACAGCCATGACCAAAGACAAAGGCTTCCAGGGCGTTATGAAGCGATGGGGCTTCAAAGGGCAGGATCGTACTCATGGACATTCCTTGTCGCATAGAAGCTTGGGTTCTATCGGGCAACAAGGTTACGCACGAGTTCTGCCAGGAAAGAAAATGCCGGGGCAAATGGGAAAGCAGCGGCGGGTCCAGTTGAGTTGTTGGGTGTATCGGTCCGCATCGTCTAAACTCATGATACCTGATGTGTCTCACACCTGCTGCCTGAATTCCAACATGGCCGCATGGCAAAAATGATTGACCGTTTTCAATCACCATTGGGCTACAACACGCTTATGCAATCATACTATGGGCCCAAGCAAGCTTGTTAGCATGTCATTGATTCATCAGTTGTTACTGTGCTTTGCAGAGTCGATCCAGAGAGAAATCTAATGTGGGTGAAGGGATCTCTACATGGACCTGAAGGCGGCTTTGTGATGGTGCGAGATGCAAGGCGAAAACGGGCAGCAGAGATTGACAGGTTGCCTTTCCCAACTCAAGTTGGTGATCCCGGAGAACCGCAACAGGCTACACCCAAACAAAATGGCTATGATACATTCAAATCCTGATGAGCTGCAATGTTCGTGTCTGCATTGAAGTACGAGCAAGCATGCTGATTTGGTTTTGCATGCTGTTCGTATGCTGAATATGTTTGGTACCTCATGAAAGCTGATACAGTGTGATGATGAACAGCGGGAACGCCGTCGACGATGCAGAACCACGGTTTTCCATGGTTTGTAGCATCTGTCACATTGTATCTCCGGGATGGGCACGCTCCTGACGGACCTGGATTATCCGGCCAAAAGTGTGGAGGTGCCAAACGGGAAAGCTAACATCCGCATGCGGTAGCACGTTCATGCCATGAGCAATCAACCACGAGTACCTGCAATCACGTACACAGACGCCTTCCTGATCCTGTTGCGGTCGCGCCTCGACGGTTCTTATGCTGATGGCGCGTTCATGCATGACGTTACCAGCCCAAACTTGTCCGGTGAGGTTACGACAGGCCTACCGCACGTATTTTGGTCACTCGTGCACAATCACTGTGCCAGCACAAACGCAAATGTGAAATTGAGCGAATATCTACATGGTCACAATTTCGCGACATTGTGGCCGAGCGACCCGGATCTAGGCCGACCGGTGTATACAACGCGGGTGCCGCGTGCACGCCTTTCTATATACTGGCATGGGCGGTTGCCCATGCCATGCTTGCTGGGCGACGGTGAGGTTTCCATGCAGGATTCTAGGGCCTATGAGATCCCAAGTTTCTGCAGTATGTCGGTGTGTGCAATTGCGGCATTGTAATCAATATTGGTCTAGCGGTTGCAATTGGGTTGAGGCATGCATGTACTTTTCTTTAGCACTCAGTACGTATACGGCGGGGGGTTGTGGGAGTGGTGTCTAGGCTGCTTCGGATACTATGCTTCTTCTGCTATTTTGCTTGATCTAGCTTGCGCATTTACCTCTTGGCGATGCCAGGTTGCCGCGTTGATCTCCGTGCACGTGTAACACAGCGTGCTCATGATCAAGGCACGATGGCTCCATGCATTAGGCGACGGAGACTGCTGAGGGTGCGCTCCTCGGGCTAGCATGCGCAACCCGCGCCATTGCTACCTTGGCTAGTATGCTGTAGCATGTGTTTGTGAAGCAAGGTATATGCCTTCCGATGTGATATAGGGCGCAGGCTTAAACTCTCACAAGCGGTTGATCCTGACACGATGCGGCCTCGCATCGGCGTACCAACCACCAGCAAAACATCATTTTGGCTGTGGGATAAAATCAAATCTTGGATCTGCTGACATGCTTTTGTGCTCGTTGAATCTGAACAGGTCAGTACTTCGCTTGAAGATTCTGCGCCCTGAGTCCACGTCGTGTACGTATATCAACCCACCAGCACAAGGATATATGAAAGTAATGCAGGCAATGACGAGTGTTTACTATAGCGCAATAGCTGTATAACATACCGCAGATGGAGCTCCCCCGCAACGCTCAGTTTCTGACCCAGTGGGCCTCTTGCCTGGAAATCCTTCAACAGGTCCATGACAAAAAGGTACGAGAATAATTTCATTACTGTGTTACGTGAATTAACTCTAGAGGAGCAGCATCGCCCTAACTTGTCACACCATGCAGGTTGTCCAGGACAGCACAAGAAAGCTGCAAGCATGCACGGCATCGGTTTGCTCAGTTTTAGGCGCAGGGCTGGAAGATCAGTCTCAAGTTGCTGATGCAGTATGGACTAGTGTACACCGGGCGGCTCAGATCCTTCGAGACGACCGTCGGTCACAGGTTCACTCAGCTGTCTCAGCCAGCCTGCAGGAGGTTGCATGTGAGGCATGCCGCATCGCGGATTCAGCTCAGCATGGCAATCCATTGAAGTATGTGGTGGTTGCGCTGATGGCAGTACTGCGTGCTTCGAAGGCACCAATGTTCATCTCATCGGATGCACAGCATCTGTGGACAGTCCTCGCTGCGAAGGCATCCAGGATGCTTGAAAAAGAAACTCTTTCGTACGCTCTGGACACAACTTCTGTTTAAGATAAACTACATACTTCGCGTTGTTCATGCATGGCAGTTTTGCCGTACAAACTCTGCTGCAATCCACAACGACAGGCTCAAAGTTGGCTCACCTCCAGAAATATGATGCAGGCTATCTGGCCAGCTTCTATCAGTCCTGCTGTGTGCTTCGCTAGATACTTTGATTGCTTCAAATCCAAGGCCTGCTATTCCTGATGCTGAGGCAGTTGCCGTGGCACGCTTCCTAGCAAACACCTCACAAAGCTTGACAGCATCAAGGTCATTCCTCTCTAGTTCCTCTTCGTCCCGCCTCAGCCATCTCACATGTGCAATCAGGGCAATAACCTCTCTAAGCTCTCTAAGCTTGAAGACCCCATCAAACGGCCCTGTCCCTGACCTCGTGCTGCCCCAGTTCCCACAAACACCTCAGACATTACCGCCAGTAATGTCAGCGTACCTGGAGAACACCATGGATGCTGTTCTAGATCCAATGGAAGTCCAGGTTCCTGCTGCCATAAGGAAAGGTGCAGAAGCTCAGGAGCGTACAATGACAGCATGCTGTGCTGTCCTTGAGACTGCTGCGGAGGCCATGGCAATGTTGTGTGTGGCAGGCGGCAGCGGCATTCGCAGCAGGCTGCGAGGGCTGTTAACATGCGTTGCAAAGCGGGCATCAGAGGAGCTGGGGCTTGCTGCACAGATCGATACTACATCAACTGGGCCACAGGAACCTGCTGTTGCATGGGGCTGGGACTGCCGTGCTTTGCAGGTGACAAGGCCTCGTAGCAATGGCAAGTCATCCCATCCTTCGTCAGCAACTCAACTGTGTCAACAGTTGAGCATAGCTCTGGCACAGTGCGCAGTGGATAAACGGTGCGTTGACCTGGGAACCTGTGGTCAGCTGGCCTCCTGGGTGTGTGCATTCATGCAGCCTGAGGCTACTGATGACAGCCTAATGGTGTAAGCAGCACACCGTTACAGATCGCGGGGACAATGTCGACCAGCATTTTACTTCATGTCTCACATTTATGTACATTTCTATGCGTTTGTCGTCAAGACACAAGACCTTGGCCTTGGCACTGCAAGTGGATGTGTACAGGTCACATCACGCTGTCCCAATGCAGGTAGACCAAGCTCACAGCATCCCAGTCTACCAGGCCTCCCCAGGCTGTCAGTGAAGCAGCAGTGTTAACTCTCAGCGATGTGCTGCAGGCCAGCAAATGCCATTGCTTTGCCTTTTGCGCTGGTGCCATCTTACAAGACAGGCGCCAGCTTCTGTGAGCACGTCGCGGCAGTTCTCTGCTTGGGACACATGGCGAAACTCTGTGAGACTGCACCACAACCTGTTGCAGAGGCTGTTGCGAGTGCTATCATGCCTGTGTTCTCACTGGTGCGCTGCCATCCCTATCCATTGCCTGTGTACCGAGTGTGAGCTAAATTGTTTGTCACCGTTCCGTGCAATGTGCTACATGCGAACGGGCCCTTCACTTGTATGATTTCACATCACTGCTCCGAAAATATGGTACCTGTGATGATGCTTATGATCATTGAGCATGCATGTGTTGATGTTGATCTGCATGCCAGGATGGGAGTGTGGTACATGCGCCAATACTGGGGCCGCTGAGTATGGCGTTACACCTTGATGACTGATATGCATAGTAGCTGAGATATGTGGACGTCGCGTGTTGGCAGCCTTTTTCATCACCATGACTACTGCCCTAGTGGAGCAGACTGGAGGCTGGTGTGCTAGGTCGAGTCGCGTCGAGCATGAAAGATCCACCGCTCCAATTAGATTCAGTCGTGCTTGCTTCAGTGCAATATGATTGGCAGATGGTTGTTGCTATTGTATGCAACATCGCTCGTCACACCTATTCTTCGATTGCAGGCTCTCTCAAATCTTGCATCATCTACATCTTCACCAGCTTACAGTCCAGCTGCTTATGCATGCATTCTGGAGACGATGGGCCGTATCGTGCCACCTCTGGTGCACAGCGGTGCCGGCTGGGTGTACCAGCGGGCTTCAAGCATCCTCCTGAGAGCATACCACAGCCCTGATTCGGAAATTTCCAAGATGTTCATGTACAAGCACTGCAGCACATTTTCCAGCCCTCCCCCTTCCGCCGGTGAGTCATCCCTTAGAATCTCTCTGCCTGACCCGCAGCCTGCCTTTTCGGTAGCGCTGGCTACTCGGCATTTCTACTTGTATAAGAGGGAACTGATCTTCTGTATGCCACCATGTGACTCTGTTTCTCCTTCTTGGCGGATACATCCTCCAGTCTGATGTCTATTGCTGGTGACAAATCATCTCATATGGCATTCAGGCGCTCTGGCAAGGGCGTTGGAGGCGATCGGGGAGGATGCATCCTTGATGCCGCCTCCTATGCGCAGTGACTACTCGCGACGCCTCCTGAGTGTGTTCACAGACTTCACTATGGCCTCAAAGCCGGGGAACCCCACAAAGTCTCCGCCCCTGGACTCTGTGGCACTCCTGCCCGCGCTAGCAGCCGCGTGTGAAGCAGCTCAACTGAGCCACTCTGTTGCCACTCCGGATACCCTGTCCACAAGCCACGCGTCCACACCCCCAAGCTCTGCTCGAGCCGGCACGCCAGCATCGCAGCCATCAGCAAGCACGCCAGCGAGCAGCTCACTCGCGCTCTCAAAGATTGATGAGTTGCGGGCGTCAGACGCACCCACAGTCAAGCTCTTTCGCAATGTGTGGCTCTACTGCGGACTCCTCCGCCTGCGTGCACATCCTGCGCCTGCATATCTGTCAGGCTGGCCCCCAGCTGCGTACTGTCTTTCGGCACTCGGCCGATTAGCAGCAGCTACGCCTGTGCTGATGTACGGCACTGGCACAGCCAAGCGGCAGGAAGCCGAGCAGCGCGTGCTGTTTGAGCTGCAACCCCATCTGTCCGCTGCGGGGGAACTGGGCACTCCTGCGGCTGTGGCTGCATCCCTGAAAGCGCTACTAACAGATGCTCCGGCAATCCCCTATCAGAATTCCAGCAACGCTTTCCTGCTTGCTGTTGCAGCTCTGGAGATGAGCCGTGCCGACAGTGGACCCATCTCGCCGCTAGAGGAGGTGCCAATGCCGCTCATGCATGCGCTTGCATATGAGGCAGGGGCGCTCCCTGATTCACTGGATCAGCACGTGTTTGCATCGCTAGTGCGTTCTTCGTTTTACGCGCTGGCGCAACGGCTTGTGCTGCCTGCGTCCGCAGAGAAGGATCGCTTTGCAAAGCTGGAGCGGCTCGCGTGCACGCTCATCAACGCCACTGCATGGCAGACATGCAAGGCCTCTGTGGACCAGCCCAAGTCAGGCGTGCGCCTAGATGGCATGCTTGAGCACCTCCTCATGCATGCTCCGTCTCTGTTCTACTCTCCGCGATGTCTCAGAGCATGGCTGAGCCATGAGAGCAACCCTCTGCTGTTGAAAGGTGTGCAGGCGTGGTCGAGGCGAGCTGCTGCACGTGCCCCCACCCATATGGAGCACCTGCTGCAGCGCTTCATGGTTGCTGCAGCTGAGCACAGTGCTGACCGGCTGCCTCTGTCTCAGGACCTAGTCTGCTCAACGAAGCTGCAGGATGCTATCTCAGCGGGTAGAGCAGAGAGTCAGCTCGAGTCGGTGACAGAGGTGGGGCTCATGGCGTTGCATGAGAAAGGGGTCGCCCGCGGCCGCGTGCAGGCTATCCAGGAGCTTGTGCCAAATTCGGACCTACAAATCGTAAAGCGCCTGGCAGCCGATGCTCAGCGCAGCGGGGAGTGGGGAGCTGATGAGAAGAAGCTCTGCCTGGCTGCTGCAGCCCTAGCAACCTCAAGCATGGCTGCCGATTCTGCTATGCCTCGTCAGCTTATTGCTGCACTGTGCGCCTTGCCGCTCAGGCGTTTCACGGGAACGGCCATGCATGATGTCGCGTTTGCATGGCACTGGATGGCGGCGGAGTGTGGGACCACGCGGGAGGTTCTCCTGCAAGGCATTGCACAGGCGTGGGACCAGGCAGCATCCAACCAGCTGGGCCTATTTTCAGGGCCTGTGCCTCAGAAACGAACTCCTCTTACATCCGGTGATCTAGAGGGCTGGGATGCAAACGCAGGCACTGAAACTGTCCTTGCTGCATTGCATGCACACCATGTGTGGCTCATTTGCCTCTTGGAGCTCTGGGAGTGCTCAAGGCATGCTGTTGCGATGGATGCTTGTGACACAGACGGCGTGCCCCCAGTGATGTGGGTGTTCCACTCCATTCTTCGATCGTCTGTAAGCAGGGCACATTCTATGTGCACACATCCTCTTGCACGAGCGCCGCTCTTCAGGTTGCTGTCACTGGCGATGCGCGTGCTACGACATGTTGCCAAGTATACCAGAGATGAAGCAGAGGCGACTGCGCTGCTTTCAGGGGATAACATTGCATCCCTCTTGCGTGAGGTCGCGACACTTGGCCTTGTCAGTTTCGCACACAATGCGGATGTTCCGGTGATGACCCGGGCAACAGGCTTGGGGATGCCAGAGGTTGCGCATGCACTTGCTGCGTTTGAGATTGATTTCCGAGAGCTGCAGGTGCAAAATGCCGCTTCAGGTCTTTGGACATTGTTGAGGGCCATTACCCTGTTCCGCCTGCTGTTGTGTGTTCGGTAGTCTAGGTTCTGCATGGCATCATGCAAGGCTGTTTGTGTGTTGACAAGCTGTGACTGCAGAAAGAGGCGCCTGCAGCATGCGCAGCAACCAAGCCACTGCTTCAGACATTGCAGCTGTTCGTTGCGGACGAAGTGTCTCTTCAGCGGGTGCTGATGAAGCCCCTGGTTCCTGCATCAACGCCAGAGCTGCCTTCGGAGGCCGTCATCACCTCAGCAGTCGAGTTTGCCTGGGAGGTGTCACCGGCGCTGGCATCGGCTCTTGCTCGTCGCTTTCATCGGATTCCTGCGGCACGGCAGAGGCTCCTCAAGCTCACTATGGAAAATGCGCTGGCACCTCAGACACAGGCATGGGCACAAGGTGCTCCAGAGTATGCAGCGGCGTGCCATAAGAGAGGCAAGGAGCCCACAGACCTCGCAAACTGGGCCACACTGGGGCTAGCTGAAGCTCTGGCAATGCTGACAAGGCCGTACCGTAGCTCTGTATCAGTACGCAGCTATGTCATGCGGTGCCTCAGCCAGGCCTCTGACGATGAACTGGTGTTCTGGCTACCCCAAGTCGTACAGCAGCTACGCGGCGATAAAGACGGAACTCTGCGGCGGTGTGCTGCCCACACCTGCACTGGCTTGAGACTGTAGCATGTGGCCTGCACTTACGTGCGAGATGCATGAGTTGCAGTGCACATAAGTCATAGGCCAGCGTAAAAGACGCTGCCGTTCGCAGGTTCCTGTTGCAGACAGCCACGGATCCTGCGCGGTGGATGCTGCTTCACAAGTTGGTGTGGGCGCTGGAAACTGAGGAGCGCCCAGGAGAAGCAGAGTTCAACCCGGAGGTCAAGCGCTCAGGCTGGCAGCCACCACGCGACACCGGTCTGTGGCAACCGTGCCAGGATCTGAAGGAGCACGTTCTCCAGCAGCTACCAGATGAAGCAGCTGGGTATTTTCAGGCTGAGCACGGCACGTTCCAACGGGTGACTGACATCTCAGGTATACTGAAGCCGGTGCCCAAGGAGCGCCGGCGGGATGCAATCGCCCAGGAGGCGCGCAAGATTTCGGTGCCCCGCGATGATCTGTACCTGCCGGTGGATGTTCACAAGCGGCTCATTGCCGTTGTGCCTGAGAGCGGGCGCGCGATGCAGAGTGCAGCCAAAACACCGGTGCTGCTTGCCTTTGTGGTCGAAGTCCTGCCGGTTGACGCGCACGATGTGCGACCGTGCGGGGGCAACCGCATGAGGCAGGCGTGCATCTTCAAAGTCGGTGACGACTGCCGGCAGGACGTGCTGGCACTACAGATCATCACTTTGCTGCGCAACGCGTTCAAGCGCGCCGGATTGCCGCTGTATGTAAACCCGTACGGAGTGCTGCCCACCGGTTATGAGCGGGGCGTCATTGAGGTTGTGCCTGACACTAAGTCGCGGGCAGGGATGGGAGAGATGACAGACGTTGGGCTGTACGAGATCTTTCAGAGCCGATATGGGGCGCCCGGGACACCGTCGTTTGAGGCTGCACGCCGAGCATTTATTTTGTCTGAAGCAGGGTATGCGGTCGCAAGCTACATTTTGCAGAGTAAAGACAGGCACAATGGCAACATCCTGGTGGACAGCACTGGGAGAATTGTGCACATCGACTTTGGGTTTATTTTCGAAATCTCTCCCGGAGGCAATCTCGGTTTTGAGACAGCCGCGTTCAAGTTTAGCTATGAGATGGTGCAGCTGATTGATCCAGGAGGTCAGAAGCGCAGTGCTGAGTACCAAGAGTTCAAAGAGCTTTGTGTGAAGGGATTCCTGGCTGCAAGATGTGTCGCGGAGGATGTCATGGTTATTGCAGCACTGATGGCTGAATCCGGACTGCCTTGCTATAGTCGTGGGAAACCGTTAGAAAACCTTCGATCACGGTTCTTGCTTGACGCGAGTCCGCAAGCTGCGGCAGAGTTCATGCGTGGGGCGGTGGATTCAGCATATAACCGCTGGACAACAGGTTTTTATGACTACATACAGATTCTGCAGAATGACATCCCGTTCTAGTCAGTTGTCAAATGTCTAACAGTGACTTGCGTCCGAGCGATGATGGACTATGTAAAACCGACACCTGTTTGCCAGGTTCACATTACCTCGCTGCGCTGGCATGGTGACTGCCCGCCCATGAGAAGGTTTGCCTGGGACGTATACGTTGATCTGCTGATAGCAGTGTCTACACGATCTGATGCCCAGACTTGCTGCCATACTGCCTGGGCGGCAAAAGGGTTCACCAGTCATGATGCTTGGCAGCTGTGGACAAGCTTCACCAACACTGCTGCACCAGTGATTACATGAATGGCCTATTGCTGCTTCATGCTGCAGGTCGCTGCTTTATGACTTGACCTCCTACTCTTCAATCCTTGTTGCTTGCTTCCTCTTGGGTCCATTTCCTCTGACCTGTGGCTGCTCTCGCTTCTCAGGCCAGAGTCGAGGCCGATGAACCTGGTCTCCCCGGCCCTTTACCTGAGCTCGACTCGAGCGCATATGAAGCTGTATTTCACTTTGAAGTCGAGTCTTCATGTTCAACCGTTTTAAATACCATGCAATTCTTTGGGGATGGAGGGTGGGTGCAATACTGTCTCAACAGATCTGACGGTGTAGTAATTAGCTTTGAGCACGATGACCGAAACACCAATCAATGCGATGTGGCCATCTTTCTTCAGCAAAATGTTTAACCTCTGGTTGATCCGTTGTGCTGCGT
Source organism: Ulva armoricana (assembly GCA_032360965.1). NCBI lineage: Eukaryota > Viridiplantae > Chlorophyta > Ulvophyceae > Ulvales > Ulvaceae > Ulva > Ulva armoricana. Next base: position 4,067,931 of record JAUMHO010000008.1, read on the forward strand.
GCTGCGGCTGCATTAGGCTGCGGCCGCGTTTGCATGCATGTGTGTATCAGCTGTGGTCCGTTTTACCACTGCCATGGTCGCAATCTGGCTGCTGTCTCTTGTTGCTTTGTGCATCATGACTGTGCAGGAGCAGTCACTATTTCAGATGCCTGAAGCATGCAGCCCTACTGTTGCTGTCCTGGTGACTCCCGGTATGATGCGTGTCTCGTGGCTGTGGCGCTTGTGTGTTTGCAGTGTGTCTAGTGCTTGGCTTGCCCCCTTGGCGCTGCCTGGCCGTTTACCTTCTCTCCATGTACACACACCTGCCCACACATCTCTCGCTGCTGTTCCGCAACACCGGCACGCTGCCGCAATTGAAGCCCCGCTGCCTACCATGCGTAACTTCTTCATGGTCCACTCCATATGGATTGCTGTCACCAGATTGCCCGGTTCCTTTCAGCGCCATAGCCTGCTGGACCTCCCGCCGTGTACATGTGACATCGTTGCCTCATCTTCTTTTGCTGCCGCTGCCACTGCCGCTGGTGTCACCTCCGCCGGTTTGCACAAAACCCCATTTTGTGTGACGGTGTCGCTGACTCCCTTGCCACCAGTGCTGCCGCCGCAACCCTCACTGCCGCCTCAGACATAGGAGCAGAACCAGCAGCTCTTGCGACCACCTCCACGTGCACTTGTCGCAGGCACCTCCCTGTCATACCCACGCAACCAGATACCCTGCTTTAAGCTACCAGCATGTTGTCTTGCTCGTTGGTAGGCGGCCCGGTGGCGAGGAGCGTGCTCCCACAGCTGTGTTGAGTTCATTGTCTCACTTGCCTGGCAAGCAACAGGGGCGTTCCCTTAACAAGGAATGCAGCTTGCATGATCAGGCTAGTTGTGTCAGGTCTGTGGTGCCAATGTCTTCTGCTGACTGGGTTTCATTGCCCTGTTCCTTGTGCACATATGACGTCGTGGCGATCAGTGCGACCAAGTTCGCGGGCCGCATCCATGTCGTCAGGGCAGATAGTACGTTAATTACCATACGGCTGTGTCAATCACCTCCTGGCCAACAATGCTATGCACTTTGTATGCGCTGCTTTCGCCATGTCTTGCCGTGCCTTCACAGCGACGAGTAAATTAAACCATGCAGTAGTACCACGAGGTGTTGTCGGTAGAGCACTGAAGGTACCTCCACCGCGCACCTATCTGATTATGTGAGGGATACTAGTGACCCGAATGGCTAGTTCGGAAGGAAGTGTCGACTCCGGCTGCGAGGACGGCAGTCCACCAGTTCTACCACGGCCCAGGGGGTGGGCGTTCGTCCAGGGGGTCTTGAATCCACAGCCCATAGAAACTCTGGACAAACGATGGACTGTGGCATTGGACAAAATGTTGGAGCGGCAGCTGGCAGACATTTCTCGCAGTCGCGTGACTGAGAGTGGGAGCCAACTACAAAATGGCCTGCATAAGAACAGTGCATCAGATGCCCACTGGAAGCAGCGACTCACTGCAGCCGCTGTCGTCGTTTTGCAGCACCGCGATTTTGAGCTCTTCATTGTCATGCTGATCTGCCTCAACTGTTTTGTACTGGCACTGTACACTCCACTCGAGCCTGGGAGCGTCTGGAACCTTGTGATGAATAGGACAGATGCCGTTTTGAATGTTGCGTTTACAGTGGAGGCAGTAATCCGAATTCTAGCATTGGGAAGCCTGCGTGACTACTTTCTGTCTCCATGGAATGCTTTTGATGCCCTTATTGTCAGCATGGGGTACTTGAGCTACATTGACCTCGGCAAGCAGGCTACAGGAGTCAGAGCGTTGCGAGGGTTGCGAGCACTGCGGCCCCTCAGGTGCCTGAACCCGTGCCTGCTCAAAGCAACGATATGTGCTCACTTGTGCATGTCTGCCATGCTACACTAAAATTCAAATCTGTCTTCGCAGGACTATGCGAGCGCTGAAGCCTCTGCGTATTGTAGTGGACTGCTTCTTCGCTGCAGCACCGCTGATGAGCAGCGTAATTGGTCTTATCTTCTTCTACATTTTCATCACAGGACTCGTGGGAATGCAGGTCTGTTAATGCAGTTTTGCACAGTTTGTACACCTTCCCCGCTCGGGATGGTAGCTGCAAGTTTTTTGTGACATGGTTGCTCGACTCGAGCCTGCAAAACACGATGTACCATGTGGTCATCAAAGATACACTGCGTGCTGCATACACGAATTAATACGGGGCTTTCTACAGATATTTGCGGATGCTTACCACTATAGATGTGTCTCAGTCGAAACCGGCATCCCTGAGTTTTTACGCCCAGCTGAAGCTGCGGCTTGGGCATGCGGCGGAGCACGGCCATGCCCGCCTGGGTACGAGTGTGTCTACCATGCAGACCCTCCTTACTTTGAATACCGGGTGGCAGGGTTTGACAATGTAGGAGCCGCCATGCTCACTGCGTTTCAGGTATGCGATCTAGTGCCTTTGTGCACCATTGCATCTTTCTGCACAGTTCTGAGATCTTCTCTCACTCCCTCATGGCATGAACATTGCCTGTGCACTGAGCGTCAGGTTGAGTCAATCTTGCCAGCCCTTGAGTCTTAACAGAGTCCCTCAACGGCGCTGAATTCATCGATACAACTACTTTCAGCTGCATGTTATTCTGTGCATTGATTTATAGGGAATACGGAGCATGTTCCTCCCAAATGTGTTCAGGTGCTGGGACAAGATAGCACAATGTGTTCAGAGTGACTTGCCACTCCATGTGCAGAGCTGCTGAGGGGGGGAGGTCCATGATCACATTATGCATGTCGCATGAGAAAAACCCTATGACGCAGAATGATGTTCAAAGCCCAGTTATACTGCACCATGACTTTTGAGAAGTTACATTGACGCTTGCTTCTAACCTGCAGATCAGCACGATTGCGGGATGGTCTTCAGTCTTCTACCGTACATGGGACTCGACAGGAATTTGGTGTATTTTCTACCACCTTTCTATCATAGTGTTTGTGGCGTACATCTTAGTGAACTGTTTCCTTGCGGGCCTGAAGCTAAAATTTGCTTCTGCGTCGCACGACGCGTTTAATCAAGATACATCTGTGGATCTGGATGGCAAGGTGCGCTGGTTTCAAGCGTCAATACAACCTTGGGCTTCTGTAGTCAGGCTGTGGCCAGGCTGACCGTTGGTGCAGGAGAACTCGCTCGTGTTGATGCTGAAGACAGCTCGAGCTTACTACAAGGATATTCAGGCTCGCAGGCAGGCCAAGCAGGCACAGACAACTGTGCAGAAGTCAGAATCGCGGATAACGAGTGCTGCTGCTGTAGTAGTGAACAATCCGTGGTTCACACGCATCTTCATGACACTCATCGTGGTGAACACGGCCGCCATGGCCATGGAGCATGATGGGATGAGTGAGAGTTTGCAAGATCGACTGACAAGTCTGAACACATACCTGACTTTTGCTTTTGCATTTGAAGTTGCAATCAAGGTGATGTTCGATGTTTGTCTTGGGTATATGACAATGTCGCAGACTGCAGTACAGCAATGAAGGGTAATGCACTGATTGGTACATGACCGGCCCTCGCAACGGTGGTTCTCTATGTAGCTGGTGGGGCAGGGGATTTCGGGTTTCTTCAGCGAGGGATTCAACATTTTTGACTTCTTTGTTGTGGCGCTCGCAATCGTCGAGCTTGTGATGGTTTCCAGGTCTGGCGATGGGGGCAGCTTATCAGCTTTAAGGTACGACCTTCATATCATGGCAAACAGCATGAGACATTCAGAACTAGTGACCGTGTTATCGGCCGTTGTTTCCTGTTTTGCTCTGCCTCAGCTTGATGTCGGCTTTATCTACTTTCAATACTCTTCTGTGGCTTAGAATGTTTCTGCTGGTCTACACACAATAATATTAGTCACTTCATGCAGCCTGTGGAAGCTGGCCACATTGACATCCTTTGCAGATAGAAACTACTTCGAACCATATTTTGCCTGCTTGTGGGAACATGGTGCAGCTCAGTCATTCTACTATGCTGTATAGGAGCTTTAAAACACTGAGGATCTTAAAAAGCTTTCGAGTTCTCAGGATGCTGAGGATGTTCAGGTATACCCGAGGTCTGTGCCATGTTGGTTTTCACTGTGGGGGTGGATTGTTTTGTGGCTGATGCGACATGCACTGACTTTTGCATTTGGCTGCAGATATCTTGACTCCCTCAGAGCCCTTGGAGAAGTCATGATGGACTCCATGGAGTCTTTTCTCAGTGTATCATTTCTATGCTTTCTCTTTTTGATTGTACGACCACCACACAAGCTTGCCGCTAGCTGTCATCATTGTTATAGATAGGCCATGTCAAATGATTTTCCTCATCATGAAGAACGTTGTTTCCATTGTAGGTGTTTGCAATCATTGGCTTGCATACAATGGGAGACATCATCATGGACGCTCCTAACTTTAACACGTTTTATGAATCGTTCTTGTCAGTGTTCCAAGTACGAACACCCCTGTCATGGCATGTGTACTTGGCAGGCAGCCCTGCAAGTTTGCTTCAGCATGCCATCATGTGGTACAGTGAACATTATGCTGTGTCTAGGAACTCCTGGTTATGCAGATCTTGACCTTGGAGAACTGGGAGGAGATCATGTTCAGTACCATCCAATCCAGCGGCATGCTGTCTGTGTTCCTGTTCTTTGTTGTCTGGGTCCTGATAGGAAAATTTGTTCTGCTGAGCTTGTTTCTGGCTGTCATCCTAGAGGTGTGTCTGCTGTCAACCATGATCTCTTGTATACAGTGTACTGTGATTTCACAATGCAGTGAAGTGAAAACATAGATTTGTGCAGGCATTTGAAGTGGCTCACGAACGACAGGTATGGTCGGGTGACATTGATGAGTGCATGAGGGACCGGCCAATGTTGCAAGACGGATTCAAACATGTGGTTAAGTAGTTTCTTGTTTCCTAATCAATCATGCATGGTGTGCACTCAGGTAGCGGAAAAAATGAAAGGAACAGACCTCCTTCTCGGGCTGCCCGAAAATGGTGCGCACGACTCCGGTGCGCCCATAGCGACTGAAAAGAAGCGCATCACCATTGCGCAATGCATTGAACTGGTGATCAACTATACATCGGTTTGCCATCAAGATGCGCACTGCCTGTAGATGAAAGCGAACCGGAAGCTCGTTCACTACAGCAGCTACCAACTATCAAGCGCGTCCTCAGCACTGCGATGTCCATATTTGACAGGACAGTTGTGCATCCACAGCCGTTGACGGATTCTGCAACAGGGAGCCCTGAACATCTGGCCGCTTCTTCTCAACCAACCCTGGTAAAGCCGATTGTGCCAACTTTTTCGGAAGCTCAGCTAGAAGCTGCAAAACGAGCTCAACGTCACTCCATGGTGGCATATGCAATGCAGGTCAGAGTTTCCAGGAACATCCTCATTAGAAATTTGTTTGAAACTACACGTCAGTACTGTACAGGAAAGGATCAATGTCTTGGTACTGAATGGGACTTAACACTTGCAGATCAGTGGCTTGCGTCTCCCAGCAGGAGAGCTGGAAGGTATTGTGCAAGACTACGGAACAGCTCGCTCTAGCTCCGTTGCAGAGCAGCCAGGATCATCCAGGTATCTTGGAGTGGTCCAATCGTGTTCTGGGCCCATGCTCCTGTCCATCGATCCTGCACCAGATTCACCCAGACCTGGACAACAGGACATGCCCATGCAAGCAAATAGAATGCTGTCTTTGACTGCATTCCCCGTGGCTGAGTCACGTGGAAAGCCTTCGTCAGTTTTCCGCTTATCTTATTCTCATAGTTCAAACTCGCCGAGTTCTTCTGGCAGCCAGAATGGAAAAAGTTGGACATCTGGCTTCGGTGCAGCCATGGCACTTGGCTGGGCAGATGACACCACAATGATGACACGTGTGGTTAATATTGATGCCGCAGCTGAGCAGCAGCTACATGTGGCAGTGCCTTGCCCTGTCATGCAGTCGTCCGCGAGTCGTGAAGAGGCGTTGAGTGACAATGAGGGGATGGTGTTTCCTGTTTGTCAAAGAGCCAGTGTTGTACCAGCAGCTTGTGACGTTCCTATACCATCTGAATCTCAATACAACTCTTCTGAGAATTCAGGCACACTGTCTGTGTGCAACATGGAAGAATATGAAATTCAGCCTTTTGCGTCTGACTCCGCCATCAGTTTTCATCAGGCTGATCCTTTCCGAGACAGAAGTCACTCATCCCCAGACATGGAACGCGGATCAGTACAGCTCTTGCAACAAGCAGCCAAGATGCGACATTGGCGACGAATGGATACACTCATGTCATTCCGACTTCCCAAGGTAGACCGGGGTGATGTTGCTGGTCGTGAGGTTGTGCAGCCCAATACAGACACGTTGGACTCGGGTGATACCCGGCCGATCTCAGATATGCTTGCGAATCCGGTCTTGGACCAAGCGCATGAGTGGCTTCAAGATGATCCAGAAGCTCTCTCGACCGCGCTAAGGAAGAACCCCATCTTTGGCATTATTGCCCAACAGCTGAATCTTAATTCTGAAGACGATGCGAGAGATGCAGATGCATGTGGCTTGGATCCTGGGGAGTTCTTGTTGTCCCAGTTTGTCACTGAGTCCACATGCTTTGGACCTAGCGGCAAAGACAAAGAAGAGGAGGATCCTGTGGCAGAGAAGTTCTTAGGGCTAACAGCAGATCATACGTTGCGGGCTATCGCTATTAGCGTGGTGCAGTATTGGGCATTTGACTATACCATGACAGCTGCGATTGTGTTGTCCTGCGGGGCAATGACGGTGGAAAGGCCGAACCTTGCATCAGACTCTAAGACAAATAAAGTTCTTGAAATGATGAATTTGGTGCTGAATGCTATATTTGGTATGGAACTGCTACTGAAAGTGACCACCTATGGTTTCAAAACATACTGGTCTCGTACGTCCAACAAGATTGACGCTCTCATTGTCCTTTTATCTGGACTCTTGATGGCTTTTGAAGATTCTGGCTTGTCTGTATTTAGGTATGACATGCTATTGGCAAGGATACACATATTCCAACCATCAGTTGTTGAGTGGGGTGCTTCATGCTGCCTCATGGCCAAATTGCGGCCAGACGTGCTTCTGGGATGCAGGTCTCTTAGAAGCCTGCGAGCAATCAAGGTCCTGAGGGTGGCAACCAGATCTGACGTATGTGCCTTACGCTCAATGTTCATGTATCTCATTGAAACTCATAGCCAGTGATCAATCATCAACCCTTGCTCACAGCAAGCATCTGCTCCAATCAAAGACCACCTGTGCAGGGTCTGCGAAACATTATCTCTCTTATAATCAACAGCCTGGCATCAATGTTGAACGTCACGATCCTTTTGGTTATGTTTGTATTCATCTTTGCAATCTTGGGTGTTCAGCTCTTTAGTGGCCTCATGTATCGATGCAATGATAGCACAGTTTCAGGAGTACAGGAATGTGTCGGCACTTTCATAGATGACATCGGAGTGGAAGAGGAAAGAGTCTGGAGTCGGCCGTTCCACAATTTTGACAGCTTGGGCAGGGCGCTGCTGACACTATTCGTGTGCAGTACGCTGGTGTTGTCCCGAAACCGTCTTGGAATTGATGACTGCGCCACCATCTAATTGGCACGCTGATCATGGCAGCTATCCCAAACCACGTGGCGAACGTAAACGCACAAGAATATTAATGAAACCCCGCTGTGTAGGATGGATGGGGCCCCATTAATCAAGCGGCAACGGCAGCTCCATTGACTAAAGGCCAGCAGCCTCAGCCGGGTTCAAACAGCATGGCAGCCCTGTACTTTGTTGGGTACATTGTATGCATAGCATTCATCGTTCTGCAGCTGGTGCGCATTCTATTCCAATCAGTGCCTGCTGCTCAGCAGTGACACAGTTCGAATGGATTGATGCAATGGGAAAAATTGAGCTGGACAACTGGAACTGCATAACACCAGCTGCAGCTCGTGCTATGCCATATCGATGCAACCTTGAACATCCAAGTGACACTTGTTGGGCCGTGCAGTATGTCGGTGTTCTTTTCTACAGCTTCAACAAGATTCAGACAGAACAGTTGGGTCTTCATAGCTTGGACTTAAGTCAGAAGGAGTGGCTATCCATTGTCCCATATCTGTGCTCCTTGAAGTACTTACGCATACCACCATATCCAACCGTCAGATGGAAGCAGCGACTGTACGACCTTGCCACAAGCAGCCGTCTGGAACATTTCGTGCTGCTTGCAGTATTCTTCAATGTTGTCGAGCTATGTGTATGGTGGCATGCGATGCCAGAAAGCATTGTTGTGATCAAGGAACGCCTAAATCTAGCTTTCTCGATGTGCTTCCTGGTGTGTTCGACGCTAAAACCAACACACAGTCTGCTCCTGCAATGTGATTAGGAAAGACAGGCTACAGCATGTAGTACTGTGTAAGCATTTACTTGCAGGCTGAGATGTTGATCAAGGTGACAGGGATAGGGTGGCGCGAGTACTGGGCGAATGGTTGGAACAAACTAGATTTTTTCCTTGTTTGCCTGTCTATCGTTGACTTGGCCTTTTCATACCTGCAATCCAGCTTTCTCCGGATAATCAAGGTCCTGAAGGCTCAAAAAATGCTGAAGGTATGATATGAGTATTGGAGCACGCTGCCATCTCAGGTGAATGCATTCTTGTACATATTTCGTGACTTCAATGCACAAGATGTACTTTCACACACACTTAATGCATAAGATGTACATACATCGTCATTGGGGCTGACAGTTGCATGCAAATTTTGATTTGCTCTGCTTGTCAATGATCGGTCTGGCCAAGGGTTGCCTCATTGGTTGCAGCTGGCATCAGGGCCGTACATGCTAATAATGTTCTCATATGCGTCCTCATTACGAACTTGGGTATACCGAGCTCCTAGAGTTGTTGAAACTGAATTCGGTTGTCGGGTATACATCATCGTTTAAAAAATATGTTTTCAAGGTCATAAACTTGTGGCCCTATACTTGAATGTTGACATTTGCCGGTTGATTTTAGCTCCTACGCCTTTCGAGGATGGTCAAAGCTCTGAAGACAATGAAAAGCATTTTCCACCTACTTCTTGCTATCCAGCGTTCTCTGGTTGGTATCACACAGGTTGGAGCTCTGATGTTGGTGCGCTGTCTTCGTGATCCAGTGAATTTGCTGCTGGAAGTACGATATTCTAGCATGCTATGGTGTCTACATCTGTTCACATATGTAAATGCATTTGTCAAATTTAGGCCCCTCAAGGCCCTGGTCTATAATCATGCCTTGCAGGTGACATTCTTTGTTTTTGCCTACATCGGCGTCCTGTTGTTTGGCAGCGTCAAGCCAGGGTGCGTACCTGTTGATTGTGGCGAGATTTCACACCGGACTCACAGTCACAGTCACATTCAGGTTTCAAATACCAACGAAACTTTCAAGTGAACAAGGAGAGATGAGTGCAGGCCTGAGCTGAATGCACATGCAAATTTTCAGACATTTGGAGCAGCCATGGTGACGCTAGTACGCCTGTCTACTAATGATAACTGGGCGGCACTGCAAAATGTGCGTCGACCACGTTAGTGGGTTATTGACCTGGTTGCTCATGCATGCTTTGCTGATCGAGTGATTCTCTAAACAAGTTCATTGTATGCTGCAGGACGCAAGTGTTTCACCCCCAGACTGTGATCAAGCTGCTGGTAACTGTGGTCAGCCGTTTTGGATTGTGTCTTTGTATTTTGTTGTGTTTGTGTCACTTCAAAGCATTTTGCTGATCAACTTATTCTCAACCATCATTCTGCACCACTTTGAGGCCCTGCAGGTGTGCTACCCTTTCTCTGCCTGTGTTGCTGAATCGAGATCAAAGATTGCTTCTCACACTCGGAACTATGTGTAGGGTGAGGAGGCTTGGAGCTTCAACCCTGAGCAGATTGATCTGCTTATGCAAATCTGGGGTCATGTTAGTCGATTGGACGGGACGATATCTCATTCTCAGCTGGTAAAGCTCCTACGAAGCCTTCTCCCCCCTCTGGGAGTCGGACCTCAAGCAACTACGCACGAGACCGACGAGTACATTACAAAGCTAGGAATTGTCCAAGTCCTGCAACACCGCTATACATTCGAACATACTGCTTTTGCTCTTATTGCTTCAGTCGCAGGTGCGAATGATGTGTGTGCATTGCAGTCATGGGAAAGGAACAACGACGAACAACTATGATGGTATGCAGAAGTGCCTCTCCCATCAAACGAGGCCACTGAGACAACAAAGCAAAAAGTTCGGAAACGGTTTGCAAAGGTACAAATGCAGCTGCGCTGTCAGTGATGCTGTCAGTGATGCTGCGCATGGGTATTTATGGTTTGGCCAAGGTCAATAACAGAATCCTCAGCCAGATTCATGCCGTGCATGTAGGTTTATCGTCGAATGGGTTTGGGGCCACAGACCGCCATGATCCAGAAAATTCGACAGGGTTGGCAACTGGTACAGAGGGGCTTGTCCTGCATACAGCAGTCAAATCCGGGTCATGGGGTCGGCTCCAAGCAGTCGTTCAGGGCATATTCACCGTCAATTTTTACCCGGGTCAACATCAAGAAAGATAGAGTACGTGGGAAGAGATAGACGATCAGATGCCATGGATCCATGTAGTGCATGGAGTCAGCTTGCAAGTGTGCCAACTGTCGGCTTGTCAGCTGTGGCATCTGGAGGACCAGATGACAGGGTTTGCGATTGTAGTTGTAGTATCGTAGGCATATGGTACATCCGGATATGGCGTATGACTGGGCTTGGTCAGCTGTGTAATTGCAGTGAGGTATCCGCCATGCCATCTAACTACTTTGCACAACACCAACGTCATATGTTATCATTCAGTATTTTCTTGCCTCAACATATGTCACATGTGCAGCTTTTGCAGCAGACACAAGCATGTTGCCTTGTTTGTTTGACACACCGGTTTCTGGTTTGTGCCAATTGGTGGCAAGGTGCAATGCATGGTTTGATTCAAGTTTGATGCCAATACGCCAGGCTGCAAGGGGTGCACGTTATTACCAAACGGAATTCAAATGCCAGGACATTTGCAAGCCACGCTGCCGTCAAGCTTGGGGACACTCTAGCATCGCCTTGAGAAACCAGCATTGATGGTCATAGCTGCTTCCCATGGCACACAGGTAACGCTGACCAGCCACCAAATCGAAAGTGCATTCACAGGGGATTCACATATCAGTCCCAGAAGTAAGAGACAAACAATCAATAGCTGCGACTCTGGAAAGCTTTTGCAGATCACATGTGCACGAATGTGACAAGTCTCCCGTTGCTCATCTGGTCAATGTACCTAGTGTGTGGCGTGTTGCTGGCACCATGATGCCCGCATCACATGTATAACTAGTGTAATTTGACGAACATGCTGTTGGTGATGGCCATGGTCTTGGTGCGCTGTGTATATGTGGATGTGTTAACAACCACACGCGGATTGCTTTACTGCTGGTCGTAAACATCACGCACATGTTCCATCAGCTGTGACAGGAAGTTGTAGCATGGCTGACGACCGTAAACAATTGGAACTCGATGTGGCTATCGGCGCTCACGGGAGCCCAACCGAGAGGTGGCTACCGGCGTCTTTGAATTTCGCGGCTGGAAATCGTTCGGCACGCGGCCTGGGTGCTCAGCTCTGCCGAAGCAGGTCCTGGCCCACGATCTCCATCAAGATAGCTGAACAGACGTGTATTTCCCTTACGGTCAGTGCATGAGTGCTGCCTTTGCGGCCTCCGGTACCTGGAAGAGTCACCGTCGGGAATCTGCACCAAAGGACGACGGACTTGTGCATCACGGGACATGCGGACGGCCCGTGTGATGTCCATGCGAAGCTCTTGAATGCATATTAGGATCTGCAGTATGGTAAGCTAGGCAAGCACCTTCAGCGGCTGCAGCGGTGTGCCACGACTGTCGAGCTACAGCCCACAGCCGAGACATGAGTTTGTGACCACTGCCTGGCCTTGATCATGCGGCATTTTTTCAAGCCCACGATAGACACCAAACATCCACGATGGATGTTTCAAACGTCAACAAAACGCTTTCATCACGGTGCGAGACTTTAAACGAGCAGTCTTGAGGCGTGCTGATGCGGGCTCCTCATCTCCTTCACACCTTTGTGAGCGTGTTATGCCTGGCACCAAACTTGCAGCAACCCTTGATGGTCACATTTATCTGCAAACTTGTGATTGGTCTTGCTCATATGGGGCCCTGTGTGTCGCAGAAGTGGCAGGTGGAGCCAGATTTCTTTCGCCTCGAGCAAGCGTCTGGAGGTACAACAATCAGGGCCTAGTGGAACCTGCAAATGACAGTCTCCGTGATGAAGACAGAAGTGCTTGTAAGCAGCCTCCAGAAGGTTGCGACCAATGGCTTTCCTGATTGCAATTTTGTGAACCTGGCGGTTCATGTACACCTCTGCATGTACCGTTGCCTCTTCATGGCCATGAGATCACTTTGGCATTGATGGCCTGATAGGTGCTGTACGTGTCTACAGGCATGCATGCACCAAGTGGGCCCGACCATCTTGACGTGAAGTTGCTACACCAAGTGTACAACTTTGAAGGTCACGAGTGCAACGTTCATCAGGCATCAAAGGCTTGTAAAGAGCTTGTGCTGTCCCTGTGTGACTGTATCAGTCAGGTGAGCCTTGCACAGAACGCCTCGCATGTACAGCCCTGGCAGCTAGTCGTCGCACATGCTGGCCATGCACCATCTTTGGCATGTAAATTATACTTGTGTGCTTGTGCATATCACCATACACACGATGCATCAAAGGAAGATGTGCAAATGCTGTGACATGTCACTGTACAGGCTCCTGGTTGTGCAGAGCAGCCCCCCAACTGATACTGGCTGTGCACGAGGCCCGGCAGGATCATCACAATATTCTCCCGCTGGGACAGTGGCTTTGCTGTACTCAATACTTCAGAGCATCGAGTGGTTTCCTGAGTATGGCGCAGCACTTGTTGCCGTGCAACCCAGCGCTGCAGGCGAGTTTGCACCCTTTCAGCTGATATGCCTCGACCAGTGGGAATCAATTTTGCACAGGTGTGAAACTGCTGATCCCGCACTGCGATGCGTGATCATGGCCTTGCATCATCTATCAGAGCAACCTCTCGTGCCACTGATCGCTCTCCTAGCTGCCTCATGCTTTTCATGCACAATGAAATACAGGTCGTACTGTGATGGTCCGCAAGTGGCTCCTCGACTGCAGCAGACAGCTGTATGTACCTCCTCTGTGGTACACACGATACTCTCTGACCTCCCCACCGACACATCGAGTCTGCCTCGCCTGGCGTCACTTGTACGGAGGATCCTCCAACATAGTGATACGTCTACCAAGAAAACTCCCTACAGTGCTGGATTCTTAACTCATGTCATAACACGTGCGGCTGCTGCTCTGGATTCCCAGCCGCTTGAAGTCTTGCTGAGTGATGTGGCGAGCGTGTATGAGGAGATCATCTCATCAATCGCAGGCATAGGCTCGTTCCGGGAGGTGGGGCGCGCTGCTGGCAGTGAGCGCCTGCCGACATGTTGGCCACTGGTCAGCGAGGCATTCCGATTTGTGGCTAAGCAGGTCAGCTCTAGACCAGGTCCAACGGCGCCGTTGTCATTGCCCAAGTATTTCAGCCTGACATTCATCGGCCACGATTTCACTAGGGACTGCGATTCATACACCTTGAATTCCAGGGCTGCACCTAGTTTCTGAAGACCGCTGTGAACTGGCACAAAGTCTGGATGCTCCACATTCTTCACAGTTCTGTTGTATGCTGTGTCCACTGGTACTCTAGCTAGTGCTTGTGTGTAGGCGAATATTGCAGACCCGGATATACTGCTGTGTCACTTCCACATCCAAAACTCTGTGGGGCTGTGTCATGACGCAAGACAAGGCCAGGGCCCAAGTTCGTCTCTGGCATATGGTGCTGCGGTTGACGCTCTGCGAGCAGCTGCTCAGTCACTTGCTGATGCGGCAGCCAGTCGTGCTAGCAGTAGCGCTGGGCTCGAACAGGCAGGCGCAGCAATTTCTGCTTGCCGGAGCGACCTGGACGAGGCCATGTGTCTGTGGCAGCAGGGTACCCTGATGCCCACCTTTCCAGGAATTCTGTCTTTTGCAGCTGAGGCAGAGGCGTGCAAGTCATTTACCACTATGCTGCCGCGCCGTGCTTCAGCAAACAAAAACAGGGCAACTGCTGAAAAAAACAGGCCCCTGCTAAACCTCAACCCCCTGCCGTCCCTGACCTTTCAAGACAGTCGTGACATCAACTACCTATTTCCCTGGATTGCGAGCTTCCCAGATACAGCAGATCATCACGCGATGGCTCTGGTGTTGCATGTGATCGAGCGATGGTTCCTCTCCCAGGCGCTGCATGGCTTGCAAAGGCAGGAACAACTCCCTGCATGTGAAATTGCACTGGCTGGAGATTTACTGTCACTTTACTCTCGCAAGCTCATGCAATTTGAAGCCTTGTTTGGCAGTTCAGCAGATGGGCTTTCTGACGTTCTCTCAGTCGAGCTCCGCAGCCGCGAGTCCCTAATAACATGGACCACCATGTGTCTGGCTCATCAGCAGGCTGCATCTGAGTGGCCTGAGCTGGTAAACTTTGCTTTGCCGGTTCAAGCTGACTCGCTGCGCCATCTTGTGCTGAGTGATGGTCTGGCTATCGCAGCTCTGCAGGCAGTGGTGGCGTATGTGTCGTCTGTGAACTGCAGCAGCAAGGAAGGCCCCGTGTTTTCAACACGAACCGACGCAACAATCAAGCTTGCGTCTACATTCGCTCGTGGCAGCGAGGCGTTGACTAGGAAGCTGAATGAAGAAATAAGAGTTTCCGTGGCGAGGATAGATGAGCATTGGGATGCCATCTTACAGAAGCAGCAACGTGTTAAAGAAGTGCAAGATACGCTGTCTATTGTCCAAGACAGATTGGCAAATGCAAAGCTGGACAAAGCAGCAGCCTCTGAGGCTCTAGACAAAAAGATCAGGGAAGCCGAGTCTCGTGCTGATGATCTGAAGAGCAAGACAGCACAGCACAAGTCTCAGGTCATCTCCACCATCATGGAGTTTTACAACCGAAGCAGGGTCCGATCTGCAGCAGATGCAGAGAAAGACCGGAAGGTCAAGGAAGCAAATGCAGCGTGGAGGAAGAGCAATGCATACGTGCAGCAGCTGCGCACCGAGCGTAGACATGGGTGCCCGGCCGGGGGATCCCTTGCTGGCGTGGCTCTGCACAGGGCCCAGCAGGACATCGCTGCAGCTGAGCAGCAGCTCCAGCAGCTACAGGCCGACCTCAAAGAAGCCCATATCGTTCCTGCTCGGGTGTGGCAGGCTCTTCCTGATTGCCGCTTGCCAGGTGCTGCAAGGGATGCAGCACAAGCCATCCTGTTCTTCCTGCACCCTGAGCATGCTGGCACGCTGCCGCTGCTGCAGCAACTCTGCTGCGCAGCCCAGCAAGGCATCATCCCATGGCCTCTGAGGAGCCCACATGGTGTTTGGGATGCATCCAGCTTGCATGCACGAGAGCCAGCGCATACCAACTGGAGGGACTTCTACGACAGCACCAACGCCACCGCAGCGTATCAACAGCGCATGGTGTTGTTTGAGCACGATGACGATCCAGAGCAGCTGAACCTGTTCACAACTTTCCATGCACCAACTCCAGCCGAGCTGGGCCCCTCAGATGTTTTGGCATACCGCTCAAAGCTAGATGGGGTGTGGTTTCCGAAGGCTGATGGGCTCAGGTTTGTTTGGCGAGGGGGCCCGGTTGCTAGGTACTCGTCATCTATGTCTGTCATCGACCCCTTTGCAGACTGTTCAGGCCACCCCGAGGCAGCTGCACAGGCATTCACAGAGCCAGGCAAGCACTCACACTGGCTGCTGACCCATGCACGGGGCCCCTCCCGCCTCTGTCAGCAGCATTGGGCACCAACGTTATCGGCGAAAACTGTCGGGTGTGCTTGTTCTCGTGGAACACAGCGTGGTGCCAGTACCATCACCGACCGACCAGCCAGTTTTGATCTGACCCGTGGCAATCGCAGCTTGACCCAGCAGGCAGACAGGCATCCAGATATGAGTGCAGATCAATGGCTCGCTTTTTCGCGGTTGCGTGCTTATCCACATACACAACTTCGGCGGCTGTGTGTTGGCCTTCGTGAAGGCACGCTGCTGCTTGACAATCCACAGGTATGACCACCCACCAGAACCCAGACCATCGACCCCGATCGTGTTCTGCTGGAAGTTTGTCCTCAACACAACATGTGAATGCAGACCAGGCATGCAGGTGTGTGCTGCTGTGCGGATGGCACTGTATCACACAGGCCAGCTTGAAAGGACCAAGGCGGGCATGCACGCTGGCTGCGTTTCACGTGCTTGGCATGGCTCTCACGGTGACCTTGCAGCTCTGTGTCGGGAGCTGCACCAGTGGCAGCAGCGCGTGCTGTATGCACCCAAGTTCTTGCATCAGGTGAGTCGACATCGCTTATTCTGGATGGCGCCACGCCCTCGCTGAGCCAATCCTGCTGTTGCAGTTTTGGTTGCGGCCAACTCAGCCTCGACTGTGCCACAGCCTGGGATGCCTTACGACTGTTGCTGGAGTGATGTGTTTGAGGTCTTGTAATGTCTATGGTCCTGTACCATGATGTGCTATAGCCTGAAGCTGTGTTGAGCTTGAATGCCACCGTGCACTACAGGCTTTGCTAATGTGTGAGGTGGCTGCCTTTGTTGGCACCGCCCATGAGGCCGGCCAAGCTGTGGCAGAGGCGTACAAGGACATGGCTTGCACATGGGCGAGCCTTTTCGAAGCTGAGCTCCGTAGTCTCGAGAGTCAAGCCTCAGACGACGCAGGCACCAACCGCCCTGATCTCCAATCCAAGTGCTCTCTGGCCCATGCACTGGTTGTCATCTGCCATGGCACCTCCAGCACAGACTTGTACGCTGCTCCCAATGGGAAGGAACCACGGATGACGACACAGCAGGCAGAGCGGCTATGCTTCCACATGGTGCAAGCTGCAATGCACTCCCGCTCAGACTGCAGCAGGGCACTGAGCGTGAGGCTGCAGGTGGCCCTGCAGGAGTGTGCACGCGTGATGGCGTGCCACATCCATGCCATAGACGCCCTCTTGCAGGCCAACCCGAAGATTCTGTCGCATGCAGCTCGAGGGGTGTTCAGGGAGCTGCCGCAGGATACTGCCTGGCAGCACGTCAACGGTGCCCTAGGCTGCTACGTTGCTCATGTTGACGGGTCAAGCTACAGTGTCAACTTGCTGTGCGGCCAGGCCCTGCGCAACGGCCGTGTGCCTGGCCATCTGCCGTCCGTGATCCTGGAGCACCCTACCTACAAGAGGGCTTTCGGACACGCAATGTTTGAGGTTACAGCGGAGACACACGGAGACCATGTTCTCTTTCAGAGTGCACGGAGTGTGAATGGCAGGCTGTACTCATGGATGCTTGTGGGGCAGCGCTTGATTGTCTGTGAGACGCCTGTGGACACCACTTCTGGGCGTCCGTTGCCTGAGGCTGAGCTAGAGCTTCTTCCATGTGCGTTCCCGGAACCGCTTGCTGGGTGTTGCAGGACCACTTGTGCGAACACAGTCCCTGTCCTTTGATTGTGCAGAGTTTACATTTGTGCAATTTGTCACTGTGTAGACGCACAGCACATGTAATTAAGAAAGGCTGAAGTGTGCGGTGTTCGTGTCGAATCGTGTCTATTCGAGCACCTGTACCTGGTATGTAGACTATTGAGATCATGATTGTTTACCCTGAGGCACAGTGGCACATATCAGCGCTGATGGCTTGCATAGCGCTTCTGGTTTCACATGGCATGCCCGAACGTGACGTGGTATCGTGAAGTTGATAGTTTGTTCCTGTGCAGATGATTGCGAGTGGTGCCCTGCACTTCCGCAGAGGCTGAAGCAGCTGCATGCACACTGGCTTTCTAGACGCACTGGTGCAGTCTTCCTACGTGGCAAAGCATATGACAGTCACTCCATCAGCTTCTTCCTGGCGTCGGTCAAAGATCCTCATGCAGGTGAGAAAGCATGCTATATCGTGCCTTCCCATCGTCAGGTGCGCCAACCTGCTTGTCGCCCGGCTGCCTGATCTGTTCCACAACTCTGCAGCCCCATCTCGTCAGCACCCGTCTCAACTCCGAATCATGTGGTTCCTGGCCTCGCCACACCTCCCGGTTACGTCAGTATCCTGAGCGGTAAACTATGTGCAGAACGAGCCCTGGGAGGACCTCCTGGCCAGCAGCTGGCAGCTGGAGCAGATATGGCAGACACCAAGCGACAGCCCCGTAGCAGCCCTTCTCACTCGCTTTGAGGCCCGGCAGTTTGTCCATGTCACCAGCAACAACATCGAAGCATCAGCATCTGGCTGCCTGCACGTCCTCCAATACCACCTGCCACGCTTTCGCCTTCAATTCCAGCTGGCACAAGGCGCTGACAGCCTGGTCTCATTACAGTACGCCGGCTACCAAATACAGTCAATCCCTGATGATATGCCCCAAGAAAGCCCTGTAGTTCCTCCAGGCTTACAGGAATTCCTGGTGCTCCACCACCGCGACCCGGGCATGCCCTGTCGCGTTCTAATCCCCGACGGCTCCATCTCTGTAGCATCTAGGAGCTCTGGGCTGTCAGTAGCGGTCCCAGCCGGCCCCGGCAGTGCCGACATGCAGCTGGAGCACCACGCCTTGACGTTGCATCCACGTACCTGCCACCTCGACACGGCCGTTGTCCAGTCCCGGCTGTTCCTGGCGGCCCTTCACGCTGCGGCCGACCTGCGGGTGCCGCTGCCACGGCTCGGCATGACCGGCGGCGATCACGCGCTGCACCTTCTGCGCCAGTGCCGCGTCAGCCGGCCGCTCACCACCCGTGAGGCCGCAACACTGCAGAGCCTGCGCTCATTCGCTTCCCACACACCGGCCCTTGCCCTCGCGTGCACATCTATGCTCGATGCCTCTCAGGCCCTCTCGTTCCTGCACGACAGCCCAGGCCCAGCTGCGGCTGCCTCTGTACGGCCCGAAGAAATCCTTCTCTACCGGCAGGAGTTGCGACAGGCAGAAGCATCTGGGTTTGTCAACCGCAGGCGGCTGCTGGAACCTCAGGAAGCGGCACAGTTTGCTTGCTCGGCACCATCCATGCCCAGGCGTGTTGATGTGGTCGAGTGGTGCGACGTTCATGCGACCATGGCTGGCCCTTGCCGGGAGATGGTGGCTGCTGCACAGGTGGGGGCGTTTCAGGCACGCCTGCGGGCAATCAGTGCAAGGTATCTGAGCCAGACCACACCACAGCCGACAGCGCACCTTGAGTGCATGCAACCAGGACTGCAGCGGCTGCAGGGCAGCGCTCACGGCCGTGAAGTCGTGCATGATCACACCGCCAGCATCGCTGCACTGTTGGCGTCACCACAGCAGTTCAACATGGAGGGTGTCAACCTGCTGCGACTGCAGAGTGAACTCATGACGCTGTCCGAAGACGTGGATGCGGCTGTCGACGTGATGCAGCAGTGGCTCCTGCGGGCTATGGCACATGCTGGCGGCAGTGTGGCGGGCACCGTGCTCAGGGCGATGCGATCCGCTGGCGCAGTCTGCACACCAGCGCTGGCAGACCTACTTCAGATCACCATCTTCCCTGAGCTGCTGCAGGTAATGCTCGCTGTGAATCGCTGTCGCGGGCTGTCACCATGGCTCTGCCACATAATTTGGTGTGTTTGTTAGGTAGGGTTTTTCCATACTGCGAGGGGCACGTGTAGGTGATGCACATCAGCAGCATTACGATGTTGTGTGCAGGAAATCAACCCGCTACTATCAGTGGATGCCTGTGACCGAGTCAAAGCGCATGCCTTGCTTTGGCAGGAGCTGTGCGTGCTGCAAGATAAGCTGTCGAGGTGCATTGTGCGCTGCAATGCCGGGGCAGCCAACAGGTCTGCTGGTATGGATGCTAGCCTGAGCGCCCTCGAGCAAGAACTCCAGAACACGCGGGCGTGGAGCTCTGCGCAGCACCCTGAGTGGCTAGCATTTGAAGTCCTGCAGGGGCTGGAGATCCGTCACAGGCAGTATGCTGTCGCGAAGCATATGCTGGAGAATCCTGGAAGCCCCGGCATGGGTGAGCAGGATAAAGGAGCAATAGTTCAGCTCAACATGGGCGAGGGCAAGACGCGGGTCATCCTGCCGATGCTGGTGCTGGCGCTGTGCGGGCGCGGGGAGGTCGTGCGGCTCAACTTCCTGCAGGAGCTACTACCCGAGGCCGTGGACTACCTCCACTCCTGCCTCACCGGTGCGCCCGTGTTGGCTTAGCGCATGGGTCATCTCAGCAACACCGTGGCATCGCAGGGCAGGTAGGCCATACGTGGGAGATCAATGGGGAATCAAGCACTGAATGCTACAGGTACCTTGCTCCAGGTGAAGCTGCTGTCGATTCCTTTCAGCCGGGATGTAGAGATGGACGATCGGCAGCTGCAGCTTCTGTTCAGGCATGTCAGGGGATGTATGACAAGCAGAGCATTCGTCTGTGTATCACGTGAACACCGCATGTCGCTGGAGCTCAAGGCTCAGGCATGCGCCCGTGTCTTCTGTGTACATACTGCCGGGCATATTGTCTCCATAGCCAGCAATCCTTGTTTCCCATTGCATCCGTCGTGCTAGGTATGTGCAAGGACTGTTGTGCTATGGGCATTGTAGCCATGTGCTACTGTTCCATCCGCTTTGTCTGGTTTTTGAGAGGTTTTTTTTGGAATGACACACTGACAGCCCTTCTGGATTCCTGAATTTACAACCATGTTGCACTAATTTTGTACATTGCCAGCATGCTGTCTTTTCAAGGTGCAGCAGGCATCACAATCGCTGTGTATGTTGCCTTTGACCTGGCACAGTTTGCAGGAGGTGCTCAGTCGTGGCCACACCATGCACCATGCACTCCTCAACGAGCTTCTGTCCTTCCCAGGCTGGGATATTCTTGATGAATGCGACCAGCTACTGTCCCATAAATTCCAGCTAGTATATGCCTGGGGATCCCAGGCGCACCTGCCAAGCCTGGAGGCACGAGTTCAGATGGCGCAGGCTGTGCTCGAGGCTCTGGCTCTTGATAGCAGCTGCCAGGAACTCCTCAGCGACCGTGCCATCGCGCACATCCAGCATCACAAAGACCGCATCGGGAGCCTGCCACACATTCGGTTAATTCCTGGTACCTTTTTTTTGTTGCGTTGTACATCTGCCCTTCTGTAACACCGCAATGATCTGTGCACTCTAGATTGGCTGCCAACCACATGTTGGGAAATTGATCCAACAATAAACCACCTCCAGCACTGAGTGAGACGGCTACAGTGTCCTTGGCAGCTTAAATTTAGATCAGAGGTCACTTGCGTCCACTTCGGTTCAGCCACTGCTGGAGGCATGTGGACGCATTTGATGTGCGTTGCAGGGGCGTCACTGCAGGCTCGCCTAACTGATCTGCATAGGGCCCTCTGCAAGGCCCTCTACTTTCAGGCCAATTTCCAGCTGAAGCATCTTGCATGGTTGACGGCCCTTTCCCCAGACTGTTTCCAGGCTTTCCAGGAGTCCTGCATGAATCCATTTGCAGATTTTGATGGGCCCGCAGCAAAGCTAGGAATCAGCGAAGACTGCGCAGAGCGTGAGCAGGTGCTTGCGCTTCGTGGGCTCATTGGCATGCACGTGCTTGTGCACACCCTACAGCGGCGCCACAGGGTGGACTTTGGCTTGACAGATCGGTGCGAGTCAGTGTGCTCCACCCGTTGCCATATAACCACACTTCAGGCAGGCGGAGCGAGTACTCATGCATATCCACGCTCAACTTAGCGCTTCTCCTGTACGTCGGGCTGGATGTCTTGTTGCCTGACAGTGTGCAATAGACCCAATGCTCTGCTATCCCTCGAGTGCTGGCCTGCGGTGCCTGCCACGGACCGTTGCCATTTCTATTGTCATCCCTGCTCATGCCTGGAACAATCACTCCGATGCTATGCTGATTTGAGGAAGCTTACGGTTGTCATCTGCCTTCTGTTGCACCAATTGCGAGATGTTTCATTCATACAGCCCAAGGTTGATCGAGTGTGTAATGCCAATGACGACATCTCCAACAAGGGGATGTGCATCTTGCTGCTCAGGCATACAGTTGTGTTACTTTGTGCAGTGTGGGGTCTGGTGCGACGCGAATGGCTGTGCCCTTCCGTGCATGTGACACTCCAAGTGAACGGGCTGAATTCAAGCATCCCGATGCAGCAATTTGTAAGACCCAGTTGGCCTACTACCAAATGGGTGTGCAGCAAGGACAGCTGCAAGATGCCATGCAGGCCATCCTAAGTCTACCCCTGGTTCAGGGCGAGCAGGTCTACAGGTGCTGGCCCATCTTCTCTGCCTGCCCGTTGTGTCTCGTTGCAGGAGGCACTGTACACCACTGCATGATGGCAAAGATGCCTGGACGCTCAAGCTGGCCTTGCTTAAGGCTTTGCCGGCCTGTCATGATGCAGGGAGGCAGTCAATCAAAGCAGACAGCATCTAACGGATGCTTCAGAAGTCACAGAGCTTCATGGAATCGATGAGCTGGCTAAGATCGACCTGACCAATACCGTGCAGTTCCAGGTGGGCAACTCTGAGCTCTCCGCCGCGTTTCAACTGTTGTACTTTCCCGGAAATTGGGTCTGATGTTGCGCGCTGCACGTGACACAGAAATTATGTAGGCTCTCCAGAAGTACCTCAGCCACAACTTCAGGATCATTAACTTCTGGCTAACCGCCTGTGTACTGCCCCGGGAGACAAGACAGTTCCCAGGAAGCCTCCGATGCACTGCATGGCATGCTGCATCAAACAACTCTGGCAAAGCAAGTTGCTCTGGTGACCCTGGATTCTAGCTGCGGTGGACCCATAATGCCACCGTGTACCTGGGTTTTCATGCTTCCTATTTCATTGTGGTGTACCCCAGGCTGAGCCGATTCTTGTCACAGACACGATTCAAGCATGTTCGATAGGAATGCCAACGGACGTGGCGTTGAATGCAAACGTACTTGCAGCTTCATGAAAGACGGCGTGCACAGAGGCGTGACACATGTGAAGCTTCTGTGCTCATGTTTTCTTGACTAGGATCTGCAATGTCAGTGGGTTCAGCTGGTGTGCAGGTTGTTGGATTCTCTGGCACCCTCGACAACCGGTCCCTACTGCCGCTGCAAGTGGAGGTGCAGGACACAGGTTACCAATCCATCAGAGGCACGAATGGCCGCATGATCAGCACGCTGCTGCTGCCGGGCAAGTGCACGTTTGTCAGCCTGGACCAGCATGTGCCTGCAGCTGAGATGGCCAGCTCTCCAGTCGTTATGCAAGTTCTTCAGTTTGCCATTGATCAAGGTGCCAACGCAATCATCGATGCAGGTATGGTACATCATTGCAGCCTACCTGAGAGCTTGCAGCAATGAGCCTTGGAGTGATCCTGCCGATTCTGCAAAACGGACAGTGTGGCCGTGGCCGCAAGGGCAGGTCTGCGTGACAGGCTTATACGGGGTGGGCTCAGGGGTGCTGCTGTGCAGGAGCCCAGTTGGCGGACATGGAACTTCCAGATGTGGCGCAGCATCTCATCAACGCCCTGGTCGAGCGACAACGGGCAGCACCAGAGTCGGTCACTGCAGCGGGCGTTGTGTTCTTCCAATCTGCTGGCATGGCGGCTGGCACCACCCTGTCTAACTCCAGCACACAGGCGGGCTGGTACGTGATGGACATGCATGGGCGGGTCATGCCAAAGGACCGCTGCCCCATTGCCGAGGCAGACGCATTTGTGCTGTTTGATGAAGCTCACTGCCGCGGCTCTGATATGAAGCTGCGGCCAGACGCGAGCGCGGTGCTGACGCTGGGGCCCCACATGGGCCGGGACAAGCTGGTGCAGGCAGCAGCCCGCATGCGGCAGCTCGAGAAGCAGCAAACCGTGACGCTGCTGGGGACAGACGAGGCATGTCGGTCTATCCGGGAGACCTGTGGTGTGCCCGCCACAGACATCATAGAGCCTAAGGACGTGATTGAGTGGGTGCTCTGGAACACGGCAGAGGCGAATATCAGGGTGCGGCCAGACTGGTGCTTGATAACATGCCTGTCAAATGCGAGGAAAGTCTAGATTCAGGTGAGACTGAGGTATGGTCGGGTTGTATGCCGCGCGAGCTGGTGCCTATGCAGGGATTTGGGGAGTACCTGCTGCAAGGGAAGCATTATGCAGCAAGCCTGGGCAAGGTGTGCAGCAGCTTCACTACGATGCCGCGCGTTCAGATGTGGCAGTCTCTCAGTTGCAGCTGCAAATAGTTGTTCGTGGCGCACTCGTGAGTGTCGGTCGTGGCTTCGATTGTGCAACGGTATGCAGGAATTATTTGCTGACGAGGAAGTTTCAGGTTTGATGACTATGTACAAACAACCAGAGCGGCCCCGATCAGTGATGGACTTCTTGCAACAGGTGGGTACACGCATGTTACAAGGATCCCAGGCGTACATACTTCCACACGCACCTCAGCATGAGCAACCTACATGTAATGTAAAGCATGCTGACCAACCCATTTCTAGCGCTCGTGACCTCTGATTCCGCAGCAGATTTACTCACAACGTATACCTCACACACCATGTCACTTGCAGCCTCTTACCAGGGATGGCGCCACTGTGCCACTGAGCGCCGGCGGGGAAGAGTGCATGGCGCTGCTGCGACAACACGCCCAGCCTCTGAGCGGTGGCGCAGCCATGAGCCAGCGGTCCATTGTCGATGAGTTCGAACGAGATGTGGAGCTGCAGCAAGAGCAGGAGCAAGAGCGTGAGCTGGAGGAGGAGCAGAGAGTGCCTCTACTGGACACCCGCAGAGAGCACACATGGGAGGATGTCACTGCTGCTCTCTCATTGCCCTCTTCGTCCGGCTTTACTTCGCAGCAGGCTGTGGATGTGCGCCCTGGCCGACTTACTTGTCATCTTCCTGTTGCTTCTGCGTGAGGCGACAGCAGAAGAATCAGCTGCATGTAATGTGTTGGAGAGGCCACCAACGAATCAACCGTTTCAGTGGCCCCATACATCTAGAGGACAATGTCGCTGCTGGTTTCAGCATGGTCTGGATTGTCCAGATCTTGTGGGTGCGTGATACTTGCAGCGTGCCCGAGCCTGACGCTGTTTCTGCCAGCCTCTGTAACAGTTCTGGCTTTCTGACCCCTGCTCTTAGCTCAGCATTCTGACCAAGGTTCAAGAGCGCTGGAGCTTGTCGCATGGCTTGCATGGTGCTGAATCCTGCCGAAGGTTGGGCTTCGACCTGTCGAGCATGCATGTGCAGGCGGCACCAATCGTTGATGGGCTGCAGCTGCTACCTCGGAGTCTGATGGCACTGGCTGGAGAGCAAGAGATCATGTCGACAATGAACTGGCCAGCTACAGTTCTGGCAACCCACAACTTCTTGCATGCATCAAGCCAACAGGCTGTGGTTGCCAGTCATGTGCGCAAGGTGGATGCGATGCTACTGTTCCCAGATGGATCAGCCCTGCTACTGTCTGAGCGCGAATGCGAAGACGTGGTGGTAGCGATGCTCAGGACAGCTGCTGAGGATATTCGGGTGCTGCTGGTGCATCTAGCCTTCTCTAATGACATCAGCATGACCGGCCAGGGAAATGGTAGAGCCTGCTGTGGTGAAGCTTGCTTGTCGATTGGAGACCATGGCCTCCTGGACGACCCATTTGTGCTGCACCGCGTCCAGCAGGTGTTTGCAGCAGCATGGCTGTTCAATGGTGAAACAGAGTTCGCACACGCGTGTCTTGGATCAAGGTCCCAGAGGCAACAAGGTAGCACGAATGCGGTATGCCGGCTAGTGTTTGGGATTGGCGACAGGCACTGTGGCCGCATCCTGAGTGGCCGTGAAGGCCGTGATGCAGCGCACCAACTCGTACGGGCACGCGATCAGGCTATCTGCTGGCCAGGTTCGACTCTGGAGGCGGTCTGCCAGCAGCAGATGAGTGCTGAGAATGCTGCAGGCGGCGAACAGCGTGCTGGTCCGGGGTGGGGCTGGGTGTCTTCACGAGAGCCGTTCTCTAAGCAAACTGACTAATTTGTCTCGTCCTTCCATGCTTGAATCGATGTGATTATGAATCTTCACGTGTGGCTGATGCTTAAAGGGCACCTTGCCGGCTAGCAGCGAGCTATGCGCAAGTTGATAAAAAATGATGTGGATGCGTGGACACATGTGTGAACCTTTCTTATGATCAGCATTCTGTGGATGCAACACAGTGTGTGTGGCAACGGTGGCGTGTGTGGCAGCTGTGGACGCATCACTTGCTTCGTCAAATTAATTGTGGTATATCCTGATCGATCATTACTAATGTCCTCACCACGGTGTGTAGGGGGGCCTTGATCTGTGACACCTAAGCTGTGCGCGCCGCCGCTGTGCATGCATGCATGCACCGGCGGCTGCCGGTCGGGGTCAGAGCCTGCGGAGGCGGATCAGGCCCTCCGACCTCACCCACAACAGCAGCGCACAGTTCCCCCCCACCCCCGAGTGGCATGCCAAGGGCTCACGTCTGTGTAGAAAAATAACTTTACTGGAGCCACGCTACCTGACGGGGAGCGGGTTGGCGGGGCAGGCGCAGAATGCAAGTGATGTGGCTATGCCACTGTGGCTGCATGTAACGTGCTCCTGTTACAGCTGTAGGCATGCCCATGGTGGTGGACAGTCCCATCTCTGATCGAGCTTGTCATACCCGCGGGGTACCGCGGCAGAACCCATGCGTTGGCAAACGATTGTGGCGCTGTCGCTGCGCTGTGTCTTGGTGCATGATCTCAACACGATCAGTGGTTCAAGATATGTTGGCAGTCTCATCAAGCAAGAAGTTGAAACGTCTTGCAAAGCGTGTCAAGGTATATCCGGAGTATTAACATCAGACTACTGCTTGTACATATGTGTAAGGTGTCGTTTTCACCTTGTTCGTGGGCTCAACGTCACTCTCAAGCAGTATGGCACCTCTCTGATGTCACGAGTGAACTGTATTCCAAATTGCATACTAGGGTGGGCATGCTCAGCGCAGGAGGGCAGGGCCGGCAGTCCGTTCGTATGAAAGGAGCACAACGCGATCACCCAGAGCTTGAGCCTGGCATGTGTCTCCCGCTCTTCGTGCTCCACACGACCACTGCCCTAGGGTAGTCCAGCTGAATACAGTTCCACTAATGAAAAATCTAGAAGCACAGTGCCTGTAAGCATTGGGCAGCTGTTACGTTTGGCTCAATTGCGATCTTGGAGGCTTGAGCAACATCACCTCATTCTTGGTCTACCGTGCTTACATGTGTGGCTTATGCATGCAACAATGAAACCAGCATGCCAAGCGCAACATGTGAGCATGTGTACTGGTCATGCTGCCAGGCAACACGAGAACATACGTATTGGTAAGACCACACACACCAGCATCGGCAAGCCACAACTAAGCCGTGTACATCAGCAGCTGCACCGCATATGCATACAACCTCTTCAAATCGTAAGGACGTCAACAGGATCATGCTGAACAATGACCTTGCACCAAGTTGACTGGGCACGATTGGTCTGTTAAGAGCTTATTCAGTGAGGCAGGCCAGTGTAACACCTCACACATCACCTACCTTAGGTATGCACGGGGCGCGAGAGTGCAGTATGGGGTTGCACAGTATTGCCATGTCTGTCCACAAACGGCATAAACTGCTTGTTAGACAACGCCTCCAGCGACACTGCCGAGAGCAATTTTGCTGTAGAATCGAGCTGGTTCAACTATTGAGTGAATGTCATATGCATGCCATCAAACAAACAGGGTAGCAGAGTTTTTTTAGGTGCTCATATCAGTCTGGGAACAGGTGTTGTGTGGTTAGGCGACAACTATATCGACAGTACACTGTGCATACACCTCAACGTGTACTTGTTCCCTAGCCCAACTGATGATCCGTTTGGTGCTTGTCAGTTGTCAAGTGGAGACCACTGTGCCAAGTAGAGCACGGTAGTTGCAGATTTGATCTAAACTACACAACCGATGGCGTGCAGTGACATGCTGTGATTGAGTGAAGCCAGAGGTTGGCCCCAACTTGGAAAGGGAAAGCTCACAAGGAATGCAGCTACTCCTCATCATCTGAGTTCACTGCCGCATCTTCTTCCCCAGAATTACGATTATCTTCATCCTCTAAATCATCTTCGTCACTCTCAATCGTTGCTGGTACAACTTCCCCTGCAATAAATGCCTTGCCCTTGTAACTCCTATATTGGCTCTCTGCGATGTACACGTGCTAATACTCAACTGGCAAAAGCCGACATGGCACATCCGTGGCAGCCTAGTTGCCTGCTGAGTGGAGGCGCTCACCTCGCAGGTTCTTGTGCTTGAGCTGCCCAACCCAGAAGCGACCAGCAACGGATTCTTGAAGAATAACACGGACAAACTGTACAAACTTCTCGAGGTTCTTTTTTGTGTTTGGTACAAGGCGAGCAACATTGCCCATGCGCTGAGCTTTGGCTTCGGCGCATATAGTTTGCACAACTCGGGTGCCTTTTTGTGCAGACAAAACCACCCTCTTAATCTCGTCCCCATTCCCGCGTTGTTTAAACCATTTCTTCAACTGTATAAAAAAATACTTTGCCGGTGGCATCAAGAGTATGGGCAGTAGGGTGGCAGGAGCATATGTCAGGCATCATCCATCTCTATCAAGCGACAGCACCTTGAGAAATAATTCTATGAACTTTCCTCCTGATCGCAGAGCAGCTTGAAGGACCATCTGGTTACTGTCATGGTGCTTGACAAGCTTAGCAAGCGAAGCAAAAGCAGAACACGCCGTATCGATCTGCCCTTGCAAGTCTTGAGTAAGTAGGCGTGTGTTATTGGTGCCCCCTGCCTCATTTGTTGAAGCCACTGCCTGTTGGACAAGCATAGCGAACCTGTCGACAAGTTCCTTGAATAGCACACTGCATACAACGAGTCGTCTCGAAAGCCAAGAGTACACAAACACAGCAATACCTCCTCCACTTATCCAAAACAAGACGCAGATGCACACCGGTACCATGTTGGGAACGTCACTGTGCACAAGGCCGGGCAGCCATGACACATGTACATGGCCATATCTCCTGATGCTGCTTTGACCGATGCAAGCTCATTACAGGCGAGCTCGAACACAAGATCCTCCGGATGTTCTTGTGTCGAAATGAAAAGAGACACGACACCGGCAAGCTCCTGTGAAGGTCGTTGCTTCCAAGCTGCATCCACAGGCGTTTCCTCATCTCCATTCTCAAATGTTTGTCCATCCCAACGTGCCCACAGGATGGCTTTTGCAGCTGCAGACACTCGGGCACACATTTGAGACACATCCTGCAGTCACATACAAAAGGTCACCATGAACGCAACATCAATCCACAAAAAGACTGGTTTTGGTGTCTGTGGGGCGTTGTCAATTGCTGGTTTAGTCTTGGCCCATAATGTGTGCCATGCAGGGGTGCTGTCCCACACGACGGGAGGGGCACGTCCTAGATGATATGCAGGAGATGCAAACGGCAGTGGCATACCCGTCGCTGTTGTGTTGGCAGATGCTCAAGAATCCGAACATGTGAAACACCAGCCGCAAGGAGCACAGTGTCTGGAACAGCGCACAGTTCCCGCAACACCCTTATAATGAGCAAATCATGGTCCAGGACCCCTTCTTGTCCTCGCAGTAGGCCAGTCATAAAGTCAAACGTTTTCTTCAAAAGCTGCACCAGGTCTGTCAGCTTTGGAGCTTCGAGAGTGGCATGCCATGAAGCCTGTGAGAAGTTGATCTGCAGCGGCAGTGCATGAGCCGCTGCATCCTCATCACGTGCTGCAGAGTACGTGCTGAGTAATTCACCCAGGAACTGGATGTGCTGGGGTGCATGAATGCTTGGAAGTGACAACAGTGCGCTGAAGCATTTCAGAGACAGAACCAACGTCTCTGTGCAAGCCATGTCTGGGTTTGTGATGATGGTGGTGGTGGGGAGTAAGGTTTCCCAGGGCATTTCATCCAGCACTTCCACTGCCTGCATTGGGCTCAGGATCAATAGAAGTACACACTGCATGCTGCAATGCATCCAATCCAAATCACGCCCAACCTGAAGCTTTACCTCTCCGGCATTGCCAAAAGACGCCCATGCGCAGCCTGGGTCATCGAGGCAATCTCCATGTATTAATTTGCCATGGTCCGTGTGTGCACATTGTAAAACTTGTTTGAGAGCAGGTAGGCATCGCTGTGCACACACGATGATGGTGTCTTCAGATGCTGCATCAGCAGCAGCCGCAGCACGAAAAGCAGCAGGCCTCTTTGCCGCGGATGCGGTGGCACGAGTCTTGCTATAGAAATCACTTAAAAGCAGCCGCAGAGACATATACATGTCTCCCAAAGAACAGCTCTCACTAAGATTGCCCCATGGAATCCAGTGTAGTAGATTGAGCGTGTCTGGAATCAGTGGCCGGAGAGCCCTCCTGCACGGATGAAATAATCATTCAAGCTAACTGACACCAAGCAGCATTCGTTTCTGACAGCGGCATCCCGATTCTGTCCAAAGAGCGTACTTGAGGCACGCTTGCGCTTTTGAATTCACTTTGGGCTTTGCTGTGGCGGCATCTTCTTGGTCACCATCATCTTCATCGCCTTCCGTGGACATCCACGCACTGGTGTTGAAGCCACCATTGCTTGCACCTGCCATGCAAGACAGTCCGTCTTCCAGCACCGGATTGGCCTCTGACGAAAGCAGCGACAGCAGAAGCATGTGGACTTTTCCCAGCTGTGAGACCCGTAACATGATTTGAGCACGAATGACCGGTGGCACCTCTTGCTTCTGGTGCTGCAAGTGGAGGGCATTCTGATCACAACCTTGCGGGCAACACACATTGTGATCACAAGGCCAAACACATGTGGGGCAACAGGGGTGAAAACACCTGCGGATTCTCCAAAACAAGACCATAGGCATTGGTCAGCTCGCATAGCCAGTTGCAGAGGACTAGCAAGCCCTCCAGAACTGCCGCACGGAATGCAGGCTGCAACTTCTGGAACACAGCAGCCTGCAGGAATTGTGTGCTGTACATTGCAAATGGCAGTCCCGGCAAACAATCCAGGCTTTCAAAGCCATAGCCTGACAGAACTTGGTCAGTGATGCTGATACACTTGAGCGCAGGGGCTAGAACCTGTACATGTGCACTTGGCAGTGAACGCCAGATCTGCGGCATGAAAATTTGAATACTAATAATTTGTTATAAGTGTCCTAGCCATATGGCCATGGACATGTGATCTAGCAAGTCCAAGAACGGCACCTTGGCGTACTGCTTCTCGGAGACATCCGTTGACAAAATCCTGTACAAGAGATTGCAGCATGTCTCAGGCATGCTCCTGGTCGCAGACATCCACAGCTGGACTTTAACAAGTGGACCACCCGGAACTGATACTGTGGACTTCTTCTCCGGCATGCCATCTTTGATCTCATTCATCAAGACGGATTCTAGCAGTGTCTCCCCCAGGTAATCCCGAATTTGCACCAAAATTGGATTCTCCTGTGAAGTTCTGACATCATGGCCTGGTGTCTCAGTGCGGGGACGACATGCGAGGTTGTACAGCAAGTGCATATGGATGTTTGGCAACTTCCAGAGCAGTCATAGCATACCGCTGTATTCATCTTCCCCTGCCGAAACTGTGTCACCAGCATGTCAGAGAACGTGTCCAGCAGAAACGCCATGAGATGTGGAACCTTCTGGAGGCGCTCCACAAGCATTTCCAGCTTGGCCCTTGCAGTCTCTGCTGTTTCCGGGCCGGCTGCCGCCAATGCAAAGACCCAGTGCAGGACTCCCACGACAGCAACACGCTTTTTGGACGTGTCTGCAGCTGCAAGCATGTTGTCGTAATACTGCTGGGCGGAAGACGTGAATGGGTGAGTCGCAGCATCAATCATCTCATCTGCTGGCGCGCTCTCCTGCACAATCATCTTGCCAAAAAGCTTGGCAAGATTGTGTATTTGAGAATCCTGGAGATGCTCCAGCCGAGCCATGATACGCACAAACAGTCTGTGCTGCCGTATAAATAAAGCACAGGACTCATCTGAGCACTCTTGGAGAACATCGATGGCCACGTTTGTTGAGCTTATGTCTATGCAGGTTATTTTTGCTAGAGTGGATTGAAGTGCCCTCAGAGCCAGCGATGATGAATGATGAAAGCTTTCGCTTGACTGGTCCTGTGGCAATATGAGGAGCGCTTGCAACAAGCGCCTGCCAAGGCCACCAGCATGGGTGGAAATTGAGCTTGTAGCAATAGACGTTATGGTACCATGAAATACCTGCAGCCACGTTGACCTGGGTGACACTGGATGTTTTGGCCATGAATCAGAGAGCATGTACGTTAACAGCCAATAGTGGCAGCACCGTGAGAGTCACCTTTAATGACAGTTCATGACCTCGCATCGCCTGCCGTATTAGTTTGAGTTCCATGGGGACCCTATTGAAGGCAGACTGGAAGCTTTTCAGGATGCTTGAGTGGGCTCCGGAGTTTGCATGATGGGCTACAAGCAGCCACCAGAAATCCAGAATCCGCCATTCAGAAGCATCAGAGATCCTGCAAGGGACACAGAGATGGACACACGTGGACAAAGGCCATTCATCCAGGATGTTTTTGTCGGCAGTGAAGCTTTTGGAATTGGGGCCAGTCTCATCTGTTTCTGTCCAGCGCGCACCGTTCCCATAGTTTTTGGAAGGCAGCTGAGATGTGTCCCAAAGCCTTGCTCTGGAATCGAATCTTCGAAATCAAAACTGCCTCAGGCGAATTCAATGGAGCAAGAACATTGTCACATTCCAGTGGCATTCGTATGTCCTCAGCGCAGCCAAAGCGCAGAACCTCCCGAAGTGTCTGAAGCAGCGCAACGTTGACGAGAAACTTGACCACTTGATGCAGTCAAGGTGCCTGCTTGATGCAATACGAATGATACAAATCAGGCATGAAGGTGGCGAAGTTCAACAAACAAACGCCATGAGCAATGTATCTGCCCAGGACACGGGCTTTGCACGGCACCTGGAATTGAACAGCATACCTTGCATACTGCCACAGAATGTGCGCCAGAGGAGCAGTGCTGCATGACGTAGAAAGTCACATCAGCCACATGTTCTGCAGGCACACTGCTGAGATGTTGTAGCATTACATCTACCGAGTCCACGCGCTGCGCAAGGCTCATTGGAAGGCGTTTCAGGGCTGCAGTGACGGGCACAGCCAGCTCTGTGTGCTGCGCCACAGCAGCCTGCAGGGCTTGCAATACATCTGCACACAAGTTCTCATCACATGCTCAAGCCGCGGCTGCTGAGCCAGGACAGGCAAAGGCTACAATTGGCATTGTGGTGTTACCCTCACAGTTACATCTGGAGTGTCTGAGACATGCAAAAAGCCACACAATTGGTAATAACATAGCAATCATGCACAGAATAGCGTCTCAAACCTGTGATTTGGTCAGGTGGAACAACTTCACCGACGATGGTACATATCTGTGCCTGCATGGGTGGAGGCAAGCTTTCAAAAGCTTCAATCATCAAGCTTGCAATTTTCTCCGAGCAGTTACCGTTGTCGAGGATCTGTAGCTGAGCGAGAAGCAATTGAGGAAGGGGCTGCTCATGAAGAGGGGTTTCTTCATCCTGCGACGCTGAATATCTACTAGTGGTCCGCTCCTCATTGCACACTTCAACCAGCTTCTCAAGTACAATCTCGGTTAGAGGTTCTTCTAAAGATTGAGTTGTCAGGAGAACTTGCATGAGGGTGTCTGATATACAAGCCCCCTGCACTGGCATGTGTGTGGTGTGGGCAGACTGTGAATCGGTGGTGGAGCCGTGCAACCTCTGATTTCCCAGTGAACAAATATGAGCAATGTTGTGAGCACGTGCCCGTTTCATATGCACAAAAAACAAAAATTTACACGCATCTTTTCACCTGCACTGCTGGCTGCATTGATATCAATTGGTCCGCACACCTCGATGGAAACCAAAGGCAAACATGCTGACCTTAGCCGGTCTGGTTCGGAAAACGCGTTCGATATATCATCGATTACTTCTGTGATCAGCTCAGCGTGGAACGTAAGGGTGGATGTGAGAGTGGCTCTCAACGTTTGCAGATCATGCACACTGCATGATTCGGTACTCCATTCACACCCGCCTTGAGTAAACTGCACAGCAGAAGCACACGAAAATTTTAGGGCTGAGAGCGTAGGTGACGATGTGCTGTAGGCGCTTGTTCGACGCACCAGCTTCTCCACTGCGGAGGAGCACTTGGAGCCTGAACGCTTCTGTCGCTTTGCAACATGCCCATCGACGCCTTCGGCGACATCACCATCAAACAAAGCATCTATGGGTGTCTTTGATCTTGTCATGGTGTTCTATGAAGCTAAAGATGCATTTCACACTGGAGAGATTCAGCGGCAGTACTAGTGTATCCCTTCACATATCTCTTCCATGAACTTGATTCGTTGAAGCCACCCGCCAACTAAGCAATCACTGGAGGCTGTGCAGACCTTCCGTCAAAGGGTAGACCTATGTTTCAACATTCGCGTCATATAGCCTGACATCCAGGACATCGCATGCTGCGCGGATGGCATACACAACTACAGCAGTACGTTCTCTTGCCTGAGAACCCCAAATATTTGCTGCGCAATCTGCTCTCGCGAAATTGTATCTCCGGGCATTGCAGACTCCCAGTCCAGCTACGATCACAGGTCCAGCCCTGGGGAAGCTCCTGAAGTCCCGGCACGCGTGCTGCGACTTGTATGTTTCCCTACCTCGATATGTCATTTGAACACTTTACCGCGTGAGCCACGCAGTTAACGCGTACCAGGCTAAGCTTTTTGGGTACACCCAGCGCAGTTCACACGCGCATTAGCTGGCTTTGATTTTAGCAAAACAATACACTCTATTCACTGCTAATTTCGATTTCAGTTAAAGTATCTTGACTGGCAACGTGCCTGTACTGCGCACAATGTCACGGCCATCTGGCGCAGTTGTATGGAAGCGCAACTGGTGCCATAAAAGTGCCCAGTTTTCTTGATAGTAAGTAACTGCTGCATTTACATAATAGTGGTTCTGGAACTGCACGCAGTAAGGCGCTAGAGCAGTCGCAAAAGCATGCATGTTACACGCTCCTGGAGCAGCCGCAGGAGGCCCGTGATTAAACAGCGGAGGTTCGTGTGCTCCTTGCTATTCAAGTGCCAGTTTCCTGTGCTGCGCCAGGAGCAGGGGTCGGTGGCATGGAAGCACTGCGGGCGCCAGGCGCCTACTTGATGACCTTGGTAGCGTGTAGCTGGTACCTCTGCTCGTTTACATTAATTGGTGGCTGCTCGTAAGTAGTCACTGAAGCACTTGCGGAAACATGGCTTGTGCAGCTTGTTGGAGAAGCTCCAGGTGTTCGGCAGACAAACAGTCGATTTTTACTTGCGCTTTCCTTACTTTTTCATTCCCAATTTGCAATTGTGCGGGTTTTGTGCTGTATTTTCGTTTTGTTTGCCTGTGTGTTTTAGTCGATCCCTACTTAGGCAGAGACGGCCATGAGTTTCGCTGCAAGCTATATAATGATATGGTATATATACATGCATTGGTATGGGATGTTGGTTCGGGGTACCCGGTGTAGATGTTGAGTAGGAAGTCTCTTCCGAGTCACACTTGTACCTGCAGGGTCTCTCCAGCCAACCCGGCTCGTGACCCATGTACTCGCCTGAATCGTATTGCCGAGTAGCCCACATCCACATGCGCGGAGGCGGAGTCCATGGTCTTGGTGCTTGACCTGGCTACTACTTTGCTTTCAAGCGTTCATCACTCGACAACAACACACCTAGGGTCAGGCCCGATAATATTCACGTGAAACTTGGTTGATGTACCAAGTTGGTACCTCAACCAAGGTACGAGGAGTATGCGGATATTATATCGAGCTGGAAAACATTTTGCAGAATAGCACTCCGATAACTAAGTAAAAAACAAGGGTGGACTCATTGATCGCTGGTCAATGACACTCGATATCAGCTTAGCTATCAGCTAGATTTCTTGGTCAGCTTCTTTGGCCTTGACCGACGGTGCTGCCAGTCCCACCACCGGCCTCCCTACCTTCACGTTGCACTGTGGTATGCAGAGCAGTCTGTCTTTGGCCGATCTGGGTCTTGTATGCATTGGAGCCCCGCTCTGATGTCTTCGCTCCAAGTCTTGTCTTGTACACCCCGTTGCATGGCTTATCGACCTGCTGTGGGGTAGATCGCTGCCCAATGTTTTTTAGTTGTGCGGTCGGCCTCTCTTGGTGCGTTGGAGATGCTTCAACATCTGGTTTAGAACGGAAACTTTGAGTTACAAGGCCAGCAATTTCGATATTGTTTGCTTGCATCAGTGTCGGTGGTGACTCTTTACCCAAGGGGTTGTGTCTCACCATCCGCTTGGTTAGAGCCATGCGGGGCTACGTTTTGATGAACTCTGTCTCTTATTGGGTGGGATGCTATGTGTGTCCGCCCGGTACCCGATATCGCATATGCTGAGCGGGGCAGTTCTAGTGCATGAGCTGTGCTATTGTCAGGATGTTTTTGTTTGGTTGGCGTTGGCTGGGGGACATCATGGCATCCTTGATCTGATGGCGGATGCAACGCTTCATGCTCTAGGCCGGGTTGCTTGGCTTTGGGTTGCTTGGGTTCGCGGTCTGACATTGGCGTTGTAGTATAAAGTGGGGTCTCGAGTAGGCGAGGGCGTTTTACATTTTTCTTGCGCGCTAACCTGCTAGCGTGAGAAGCAAGAGCAGTTGACCCTACAAGCAGTTAGTAATTGAAACCATCGTGCGTCAACCGTCTGGTATATTCCACGCACTGCAGTGAAAACATATCACGAGCTTCCGGAAGTCTTTATGTGTTCCATACCCGAATCAAAGGGAACCATAGCATGCACGTCAGATTTGATTGCATCAAGGATGGCTTGTCTTGCCCAAATGGAGACTTGCAGTTTGTCATACGCTCCAACGAGATCGGAGCAAAGCATGGTGGACATGAACTCCTCTATGTTCGTAGTGTTCCTTACCATGTCGAAAGTGAAAAAGCGCCTCTCAAATTTCACTGTATGCGCAACAACGCCATTTTTTCAAGATGAGTGTCGTCTACAACCAAAAATCAGAAGGAACGGTTGACTCACCCGTTCGAACAGCTCACCAACACATGCTCTTGCACCCTACATGCGACGTCCGTTCTGCTTGTTGTCATGTCGTCACGTAATCGGCATAGCTGCGATGCCGGTGTGATACCCGGCTCTGAGTCAGGGTCAGCCATGTTGAAGTCACTTGCACGCCATGATTTGGTAGCGTCCTCCTTGTGGTCTGGGCGTGCTGGTTTGTGCATGTCCGCGTTGATAGGAGGTAGATGACCTATGTGGTGTGTCGGCAGTGGTCTTCCTTCTGTTTGCATGATTCGCGACCCTGAAGACATGGCTACTTGACCACCAACCTTCGGATTGGTAAGCCTGTGGAGTGTCAGCTCAGTTGGCAAAAGTTGCTCACCTCGCTGTTCCTCCCGGCATCTATCCCATTCATCTGCGTCCGTACCAGAAACATCATAATTGTCATCGGACCTAGAAGGCCACAATCTGCCATCGCCCAAAGTTGATATAGGCTGCTCGCTTGCATCAAACAGTTCCCTTGGGAAGTCCGATGCGGTATCATCAGCCCTTACACACCTAGATGGGCGGGCACATTAGATTGGGAATGTACTCTACCGTCGACACGGTGACAAGGGATACTTCTGAGTGGCGGGTGCGAGGCAGGCAAGTGATGTTCACTCTCCAAGCCATCTTGTGTACAAAGCTCC
Source organism: Ulva armoricana (assembly GCA_032360965.1). Lineage (NCBI taxonomy): Eukaryota > Viridiplantae > Chlorophyta > Ulvophyceae > Ulvales > Ulvaceae > Ulva > Ulva armoricana. The sequence goes on from JAUMHO010000008.1 coordinate 4,105,681, forward strand.
ACAGTCTTCTTGCATTTCTTCGAGATGAATTGGGCAGCTCTCATGGTCAAAGATGAGAGTGGAACTGCTGTGCGCTCCATGAGAAGGTTATCTAGATTGGAGCGGTTGGAGTGCAACCGACCCTACTGGAACTGCAAGATTGTCCATTTGGCATCTACACTTAGGTCAATAACCCCCAACAACGCTTGCTTGAACACTTCAGTTGGCTCTGTCGTAATAGGGCGACAGTGCCGGGCATGCATGCATGGCCGCGGTGCTGTACGCCACTACTGCATGCATGAGGGGTCACTGCAAATCTGCGTAAGCCATTACAGAGATATGAGTGATCATCTTGATTGTGTGCGTATCTGTGGCATTAGGCCCATGCCATATAAGTAGGGCTGTGCCGTTATACGATTTTGGGTCAAGATATACGTATATTCATCGTATATATACGAATATACGCGTACAT